>CM030864.1:304265-646765 GCA_018105865.1 Metaphire vulgaris
GTTGATCTTCTGGAGAGGATCCTTCGAAAGGAGGGCGGCTGTTGGATCGGTCACTTCCAACGACGATCGACTGAGAATGTCGCTTATACCAAAGGGCGTCGAAGAGGAGGAGGAGGAGGAGGAGGAGGAGGCGCTCAGTGGCTGTTTCGGTGTTTCTGTGTTTCGATTTGTCGGTGACGATGGATTGGATTCTGCGACGGAGCAATGCTCTTCGGGCGTTCCACTCTCCTTTCGCATGTCCGCCATACTTTGAAGCGCAGCCAGAGGAGGAGGAGGAGGAGGAGGAGGTGGTGGTGGCGTTGTAGGAGGAGGAGGAGGAGGAGTGGAAAGGAGGACATCGCGGCGTAATCCGTCTCTGTCTGGATCGGCGGAAGAGTGATCCTGCGCTGGAGAGACCTTCAGAAGAGATCCGACAACCGCGGAAGTGGAACGGGAAGAGCAGTCGACGATGCTAAGATGCGATTCTGGAAAGACTCTCTTGGATGACGTCATCGCTCACTTCTTCCTCTTCGGACTTTCTCTCTCAGTCGGCGATGACGAAAGGTCCGCTCGGGACTCTGTCTTGACGCCGTGTGACGCTTGTTTGACGTCACGGATCGTGTCACGTCATAATCATTGAGTTAAATGAGTCCCGTTGGCCATCGGCGGCGCTCTTCTGCTCTTATTTCTGCGGCGCGACCTCCTATTGGTCGCAATCGAATGTAACGCACTCTCTGATTGGTCGGTTCGTCTGTCAATCACACTCTGACACTCTGTCGCTGGTCTGGTCATTCGAGGCAGACGACTTACATGCTTCACAGACACCAAAACATACAGACAGACAGTCAGACGAACAGACAGACACACGCACACAAATAATCAGTACTTTTCAGAAGACATCAGCTGTTGGTCTCAAAAGAAGATGGAAAATAATAGATCATGATTCATCGTCACTGGATTTTGTCCAAAGGGTCCATAGGGTCCGTGGTCAGAATTCACTTCTGTCCCGCAATGTTTGTTTCACAGCAGAGATTATGATTAACTTGTTACCCTCCCCACCGCCTCCCCATCCTCCGACTCTCTTCACAAACGGACAACACTCTAGTGGCCGCTGCTGCTGCTGCTGCTGTTATTGTTGTTGCTGCTGCTGCTATAGCTTATGCAGTCCATCTTTAGAGCTGAGATCTGTTATACATTTGTACTAATTACGGTATATTAGTATAATATTACTGGGGCTCACGTAATGCAAACATTAATTTACAAATCATAATAAAACGCTCAGCGTCTTCGCTGTCACCTCCTCCTTCTCCTGTTTTTTCGACGAGGAAGGAGGAGAGGAGGATGGAGAGAGAGAGAGAGAGAGAGAGAGAGAGAGAGAGAGAGAGAGAGAGAGGGCGAGGGGTAGGCAGGGTGTCGTTGGTTTCAACAGATTCCATTAAAACCAAATAACGACGTCGATCTCATCTTCGCCGACGAAAAGGCGCCTCCACTTTTCTCGGACTCGGCAGACAACGAACGCAAATCGCATTAAGACGACGACGACCGAGGGAAAGAGGACCGAAGGCGCTCACTTTCCCCTGCCCCATGGGGGGGGGGGCGCTTCAGGACTCTCATCTCGCCCTCCTTCATTCCGCAATCAATTGCCGGATGGAGAATATAAGATTTCGACGCCGATTGGACGACGACGCCGTATACATCTTAAGATCAGTGAACGCAACACTTAATTCTCACTTAATCGCACTTTATTGTCCACACGCCAACTGCTGAGAGCAAGAGAGGCAGATAAATGTGTGTGTGTGGGGGGACTCATATATATATATACATATATATATATATATATATATTATATAGGCCTATAATATATATATATATATATATATATATATATATATATATATATATATTCGAGGAATTATATTTGAGTGAAACTCAAAAAATTACTATAGGCCTATATAGAGTTAGACAGACAAGCAGGCAGAGACGGAGAGAGAGAGAGAGAGAGAGAGAGAGAGAGAGAGAGAGAGAGAGAGAGAGAGAGAAAGAGAGACTTTGAAAACAAATTCCTCTCTCAATGGCACATGCGCATCTTGTTAGCAGTTGCTTAGCAGCAGTCGTTATGGTAACGCATTCAGTTTATCGCTGGGCTTCGGTGGGTGGTGATGGAGGGAGTTTCCTTCCCATGGCAACTCCAGAAAATGGATTTCATTTGTCAATATTATCCCAATTGGATGACGATTCACAAGACCACGTGATTAAAATGCAACGAATCGTGAATATCGATTAAATGATTGGTCAACGCTCAACCAATCATTCGTCTCCAATCGCGATTGATGAATATTAGTTTTAAATTAAGATTCGCGAGAAGAAAACGGAATATTTCAATTTTTCTTAATGTGGACCAATAATTAATCAATCGGTCTCCATTGTAATTAAATTCGTCTTTCTCTTATATTTATTTAAAATGATTTTGTTTAAATGTCTTTATTATTTCAACGACCGCGTTCAGTTCCCTTCTTCCATCTTTCCATCTGTCTTCCCCTTCTTATTCTTCCCTCTTCCGGATCCTTATTCCCTATTCTCCAGCTTCTGCTGCTCAAACATAATTCTCGCCTAGTTTACACATTCCAAAATCCACCCAACAGCGGTTCCAGTGGGGGATGGGAGGGGAAAAGGGACGATCCTCCCCATTCCCTTTCACCCCTTCCCTCTCCCACCCCCACCCCGATCACTCTGCGTTCCGGTTGATCAATGAAAAGGAAATCTTGGCCGATGGCGCAATATAAAGTTCATCTCGTTGATTAAAAAGTCGCATTTCTTCTTCGCCTTTGACGTCGAATGACGTCGCCTATTGACGCTTGACGTACGTCACGCTCGATTGAATTTCGTTTTCGGTTCGTTTGAGTTTCATCTTCACTGAACGAATTTCCAAAGACGACCGCATCCTTCCTTGCCCCACCCTTACTCCACCTCACAACCCCCCCTCCACCTCTCTTCCAGTCATCGGATCCATTACCCTATTAGCTTCTCCATCGCCGGGCGATTTTTCACAGCGCCGACCCCTGGCGGTCAGCAAGGGAAACAGAAGCGCCAGAGAGAGCGCTTAACGGTCGGCGCTGCGCCACCGGAAGTGACGCACACGGCCACGAGTCAATCGCCGACGACGACTTCCGGTCGCAAAGACCCGAGATCTCGTCGATTGCGCGTTGAGCGGAAATGGGGAACGAGAGTTGACGACGCCTCTTAATCACCGAACGAAGGATAGAAGAACGAAGAAGAAAAAAAGGAGGAGGAGGAGAAGATGAAGAAGAATTCAATAGAAATGACGTCATGATATATATATATATATATTTGCAATCAACCACAGATGATGCTGTAGTCAATCAAATAGGTTTTATGCCGATTCCTTAGCAATCAACGTTCTCGTATATAGGCTCACTCTTTATACTCTCAACGAAGCAAGTCTCCTGGGTGCATCTTGGGGTCTCGGTAACAATTTGCAAACGGAGTCCAACGGAGATGGAATCTTTTTCTCGATTGAAATGTTTTGCACTTGGCACTTCGCTGTCGAAGACCGCCATTCTCAATCGAATTTTTTCCGACAGAATTATTGTGTCCGGAAAGACTTTTCTCTTTCTCTCTATCGTCTTCACCTTCTCTTTTTCCTCTCATCCTCTGTCTGTCTGCCTGTCTGTCTCTGTCTCTCCCTCCATCCCTCTCCACCTCTCTCTCCCCCTATTCTCTCGATCCATTTACCAGAGGAGGTTGATATTAAAGCGTTCTACAGTTAATCAACAATGAACATCCATGGACGATCGAGGAATACAAAGAAAGAGACCGAAGCGCCATGTTGTCTCTCGTTAGAAAAACCACACGTCTCCAATCGCACCACCCCAACCACCGCCCCCTCCTCCCCCACACACACTGCAGCTGAAATGATTGATTGATGTTAAATTGCACGGATTGATTAGAGAGGCGGGGCAGACAGGTAGACAGCCAGACAGAGACAGAGACAGAGACAGAGACAAAGATGCTATCAAAGGCGATGTCTCGATCTCCGTTGGATGCCATTTGCAAATTATTAATCTTCGCCGTTTGTAAATTTTTTTATTTCGAGGAAGTCTAAAGAAGATCCGAGAAGAGAGCGCGTAACAGTTGTGACGGCGTCAATCGGAGTCGACGGCAGAGATTGTGGCGTCTGTTTACCCCCACCCCCACCCCCGGGTCTCTCCTCCACCCCTCTCTATAGGGCGAAATGGCTTTACCGAACGTCTTTAACCCGTTTCCATGGAGTGGCGCCATTGGGGCATCGTCTGCTCCGTCGTCTGCTCCATTGGCGGCGGCAGACGACGAGTGCTTCGGTCATCTGCTGACACCGAGATGCGCGGGACTACTTTTGAGTATCACTGCGCCTTCAGTCGTCGTTCGAGTAGTGCGTCGAGTGTCCTTCCGATCGGTTATTGCACTATTTTCACTCTCAACGACCACCGGCACCCCACCCACACCCACACCCACACCCACACCCACACCCGCCCAAGCGCCGGTCCCGCTTGCGCCGGTCGTCCCGCTTCCGTTGATTGCTCCCACGGCGGCCTCCTCCTCCTCCTCCTCCTCCTCCTCCTCCTCCTCCTCCTCCTCCTCCTCCTCCTCCTCCTCCTCCCGTTGATCCTGCTCCTCCTCCTCCTCCTCCTCCTCCTCCTCCTCCTCCTCCTCCTCCTCCACCTTCGACCGAAGAAGAGCAAAGAGGAAGCTGCTGTTGCTGCTGACTCTTCACTTTAGGGTTTTACGATTAAACAAATCTCACTTAGACCGAACCCTCCCCACGCCCCTCGAGACCTTAATCAGACGAACGAAATGGCTGCCATTTATCACGCGTAAAATGATCGCAGCCGGTCTCCTCCACAAGCATCGCTACAGCATTTCATGAAATCCTATAATCGAACAACTGCGAGTTAACAATTCTATTCGCTGGTCTCTCCCTCTTCTTATTGAATTCCAATCTGTATGTATGTATGCATTTATGTATGTATATATATATATTATATATATATATATTATATATATATATATATATATATTATATATATATATATATATATATATATATATATATATATATATATATATATATATTTATATATATATATCTTTTTTTTAAAGACGCCTCGTTTAAGCCTCTTCGGATTCAATAGTAGGCATAGAGACGAAAGTTCTGACTACCCTCCTACGCCTAAACGCAGGGAAAGAACCTTAACTTTTATATCTGAACGCTTTTGGAAATTCCTGGAATATAGAATTCTCAAATCTTATTTCAACTTCTCTTAACCCCGTTACGAGTTACTTAGTCTGTAACCAGTCAGTTCTTGTGCTGATCTCACAGTGATCAGTTCGTTCAAAAGAGAAGATTTTTAAAAATTATAAAAGGAAAAGGTTTCAAGATTCATTTCAAGTGTTATTTCTAGGATTTTGAATGGGGAGGGGTGTCGGGAAAATCTGGGGGTCGGAATTTTTAAGTCTCTGCCCGAAAAAGGCTGACAAGTAAAAAACCCTCATCAAGTTCCAAAAGCAACCAAAAAACCCTAAAAAGTCTTAAAAAAAACCTCTGACAAGCAAACAAAGGTCGTCCGACAATAAAAGTGGGGTGTGTCCTTCTCCAGTTGGGGGGGGGGATATTATGAGATAATTAGTATGTATTTTGTATACATAGGGGGCCTACCATTGTCGCATTACCAAATTTGGGGGTGTCGACCTAAAATTGGGGGGGTGTTTGTTAGGGGGTGTAAAAATATCAGTGATTTGATTCATCAGATCTTTAGCCGTTGAACTGCGTTTCCTAGGCAACCAGCATCAACGGAGGCAGACAGACTAGAATTCCCAGTGCGGAGGCCACCTGGCGAGTAAAAAGTTCATGGAACGTATTATTCCTTATACTCCCCAGAGGGCATAGAAAGCTTTAGCTATCACGTTAAAGACCGAGTTAACAGTAAAACAAATTATCAGATTACTAGACTAGACCAACAAGTTCTTCCAGTAAACAATTGTCCTATTTTAGGAGAGTAAACATAAAAAATTATGTGAAAATCAACAAGTTCATAAGACTTTTCAGCGACATTCCACGTTGATCATGCTGCATAGAGATCGTCTGATTTCAGGCGATCAATGATCTCTGTGCACGGACGAATAGCTTCTAATTAGTATTTGACGGTTAAACGGTGATTTAAAGGGTCTAGGATTATTTTTTCTTATCTGAAGAAAAATTGGAAAGAGAAGAAATCTTATTTTAGACGCGATCGACCGTGGAATGTGAGTGAATTTTTGTGGGAAACTCAGAAATAGAAAAGAATTTCTTTAATTTTGTCTCGTGATCAGAGTTAAGTCACAGAACAGCTATGACCTTCGTCTCTATCTCTCTCCCTGAACCTAGGATGATCATAACTGGGATGGGGAAGGGGCGTTTCCCTTTCGCGATTGGCTCTTAAGGACGTCTCAAGGATTCTGTGGGGCATCTGGATCGCTGTCGTCCCCCGGGGTCTGAGGTCTATTGTCTGCCCCTTCGAAAACAATTTTTGAACGTTGGCTGCTCAAGAACAGCTGACTTAATCCCACCAGCTGACTTAATCCCACTAGAGGCCTTAATTAAGATGAGCAGCTGCTAATTGAAATCTCAGATGACAAATTGTCCTTTTCTTTGATCAACATTTGCTGATTGATTCCGTCCTTCGCCTCTGACTGTTTTATTGGATCAAGTATTGAATGATGTAATCAAATATCAGGCACACAGCAGAGTAGATTAAGATATCAAAGTCCAAGTGGAGCGTCTACGCAAAGAAGTTAATTGGAATGCACTTCTGGGTCTCAATGTAATTGTGTTGGCTGAAGTCCGGAATTTGTCCAGCCTTGGTGTTTGGTCAAACGTTTCTTATTGGCTGCAGATAACGTCAAGATGAGTACAGATCAGCCTCCTGCGCCGTCTACTTCTGTTTCTCACGACTCTATCAACGTCAGTGTTGGAGGAGGGATCGGCAGTGGCAATTACAACGGAGCAAGTCAGAATTCATTGGCAAGTCGAAGCAAAAGCATTGAGCTTCTAAGCAGCACTGGAATGGGAGACCTCACGGTCGCCAAGTCGTACAAGCGAGAGACAAAACACAGGTTCGTCACAATGCAATTTATGGCTCTTCTGTTTGCGTATTATTGTCCAATGTTGTTTTATTTCATTCAAGTTACAAGGAGATGGCTGTGCATTGAATTTAAATGAATGTCTTAATTCACTTTGAAGCCTGACATTTAATTGATTTAATTATCAATAATTGGGTGTTTAAGTTAACCCACTGAGGTCCCTCCCTCTGCTCTACTTATTTAGGTTAATTTAACCCTTAAACTGCCAAATACTTTGTAATTATATGCAATTTGACTGAGTATACTTACTTCTGGTGGCTTAAAGGTTAAGTTTACTTTTTTATATAAAATGGTAGGAGTTTTAATTTTGACATGAACTTGTAATCCTGAATTGTATCTCATATTTTGCACAGAATTTTTGTTAACCGAAGTCTTCACTTAGAAAAGATTAAGTTCTTTGGGTTCGACATGGATTACACTCTGGCAGGTAGAAAGAAGCCTCTGCCTTTTAATTCTTTTTGAACCTATTCTATGTCTATCTTTAATTGTCAATTTATGCTTTGGATCATAGAAACTCTATGACATACTCTTTTAATCTGCTTTATTCTTTTCAATATACTTGGAAGTCTTCTGATGCAAAACTTTTTATGGAATCTATGATATTCTGGTTGAATGTTTATGATAACTGAGTCTGACCCATAGTGCTTGATGATGGATGCTTTGCCTGTGTCTCTGTTGACCAGCTTTTGTGTTTTTCATGTTTTTTCCAAGTGTATAAGTCTCCTCAGTATGAATCGATGAGCTTTCATCTGGTCGTAGAGCGTCTAATCTCAATTGGGTACCCGGCACAGATAAGAGATTTTGAGTACGATCCTACTTTCCCTGTACGGTAAGTTTTTTTTCTTCAGTATCTGTTCTTCATTGTTATTTGGATAGATTCTGACTTGATTCTTTGATTGCGTATTTAGAATTTGGAACCTCTATTAGTGCTTTGTCGAGCAGTCTGTTGTTGTGCATATTTCAGAGTGAAGTTGGACAGTTTGTAGCTTTTGGTGAATTAAATTCTTTTCTTTCTTCAGCGGACTTTGGTTCGACACAAAGTATGGAAATCTTCTAAAGGTCGATGCATACGGGAATCTTCTTGTCTGTGTTCATGGCTTTGCTTTTCTTAAGCCGTAAGTTTCCCTTCGACATTTCTTCTCTCTCTCTCTCAATAGTTGTGCACTTCATGTATTAACAGTGGTAGTTGAATTCGGTCTTTTTACATTTTAGCTCAGAAGTGCGAACCTTGTATCCAAACAAATTTATTCAGCTGGAGGAAAACCGCATATATGTTCTTAATACATTGTTCAATTTGCCAGGTGAGAGGACATTGATCACTATGTGTTGCAATATTATGCCTCATATGCCTCATTTATGCCTCATTTGACTTCAATTTACAATAGAAACTCTTGAGTTAATAACAGGACATAGGAATTTGCCAGATGTAAGTTGATAATGCTTTAAGACAGGGCTTGTTTTAATCCAGAATTTTTGGAAGTACTTGATGGTTTGTAATATGATGCTGATGCATTAGGCATCATGAAACTAGTTCTGTGAAAGTTATTTCATTAGAATGCACTTGATAGAAGTTGGGTGCATACTGGATCCTGTTCAAGATCCTGATCTGACATATGGATCAGGTTGGATCCAGGCCTTGTCTGCTGCTGAAATGAAAGAAAAAATGCACTTCAAGTTTGCTGCTTGTGTGTGTCAACCAAAATTTTGACATAGTTTGTAATTCTTGTTGATTCTTTTATTTTGTTTTCCTGACAATGCCTTTCTTGAACATTGCAAAATGTGCAGCCAGGAAATGTATTCAAAGAAATTAGAATTCACCATAATTTGGATCTGACTGATTCTAAAACAGGGATTTAATGTGTTGTTCTATTTCTCTATTTGTGTTTCTTTAGAAACCTATCTACTGGCATGCCTAATTGATTTCTTCACAAATTCGGATGAATTTACAAAGTAGGTCTTTGAAGCATCACAGATTTGTTAATTTTTCTGGATCTTTTGTTAGATTTATTAATTTTGATGCAGCTCCTAAGATCTGTTATTAGTTTTACCGATTATTTTGATGTGTTTTGCTCTATTTTATGAGAGGCCATTCTCTGATTGATTGCAGTAGGACAGCTGTGCAATTTATTTCTTTTTTGTTGCCACTTTATTTTTCTACTAGTTTTATTGTCCATTTTTCCAGGGACATTGTCATCTGCTGTACTCTGTAATGTAATTGATGCGACATTTTGAAAGTCTTTGTACCAGGACAGACACCGCGATATGTGGCGTGGTTATTGATTGCATACTTACTGTTGGAATGAACTTTTGTTTTAAGAATGCTTTGGGTATATGACTCTGTACCAGGAAAATGTTGAACTGTGGTTGATTGCTTGAGGTTTGAGGTTCCTATTTGGTGAATTTAAAAACAGGAGAGTGTTTCACGTGATGTGAATCAATGTAAACTTGGTCCGGCAGAATATTTTATTAATTCGCACGAATAACAGTCATGTTTTCTCTGTGAATGGATTTGAACCAAGTTATCATGAGATACTTGACTACTGTACAATTACAGCTACAGTCAAACCCACATATTGTCACTGGCCACTGTCAATGCCATGCATTATAATTGCTGTTGGTTTCATCGTCCGGCTTGACTGGGCTTTCTGTTTGTTGAATAATGGACTTGTTGTAAGAAAAGGATCAGCTTTTATAATGTACTTAATTCTGGACATGATCTGGATGAAGTCAGATTTTGGGATGCAACTTAAGAGCATTTGTCTGTGTTTATGAGCTTAGTTTTGCTGTCTCTTGCTAAGTTCTTTGTTATTGTTTGTGTTAGCGCTGTTGTTTTTGTTGTAGGCTGCAAACTAGGCAAGTAGCTCTGACAGTAGAATTTTGATTTTGCCTCTAACTCACTTTACCCTTCTGTCTGCTAATTTGTGTTTTCACTCATTGGCTTTTGTGCTTCTGACTTTCCTGTGTTACTCCACCAATGTCTGTCTGTCTGTCTGTCTGTCTGTCTCACTCTCTCTTGCTCTCTCTCTCTCTCTCTCTCTCTCTCTCTCTCTCTCTCTCTCTCTCTCTGTTTCTTTGTCTCTCTCTGCACGGACATGGCCAATCTTTATCATAAATCTTAATAGTCTTCATAAGTGGTCATGTATGGCATGCTTTACATAGGTAACAATTGTTAACTGTTAATTTCTATTTTCAAAAATCATTTGCTCTTAATAAGTATGCTTGAAATTCAGAAATTTATTTGCTAGACATAACTCTTTTGAATGGGTTAATGGCTTAAAAATTTAGTTGCAAGGGAATAGTAACAATGAGTACATATTGAAGTTGATCTCAGTACAAAGACTAAGGTGGCTGGCAAAAGTCTGTCCGCCACTATCCTGATCTCCTAGCAAAGGATCATAATTAAAATGTTAGAGTTGGTCTAATTCAGAGCATTGCATTCATTTTGGGCATCCATTTTTTTTGTGAAGAATTATAATTGAATAATCGGGGCTAAAGGTAACTGCTTGCTTAGTCTTTGGGTTGGAAATTTGTATTTGAGGTTTAGTTTTATATCTTAGTTTATGTTTTGTAGACTTATTTAAATGAAGTGGCCATCATCGCTTTCTACTGATTAACACAGCCCTAGTCTTCAATGAATTCTGATCTGTTTGCTTTGTCCTGTGTGTAGACATTTGTTTAAGTCACTAGTTGTGTGTGTGTGTGTGTGCATGTGTTGCTTATCTTTGTACTCAATGGAAAGTCTGTTGTGTTCTTGTACGTTCCATTTAATAATTGGAAATACGAGAGCTTAATTGCGTTGGTTTGAATCTCCCAAATGACTCTCCTCCAGTCCCAAATGTTCCCCAAGTGTTTTGATCCCATTGACTATGGCTTTAGAAAAGGTTTTGAGGCAAAGTTCTATGTTTTAATGTTGAAAATTTGTCATCTGGTCAATTGTGGTTTGAATTCTGGGCTTATTGCTTCCTCTGCAGTTGCAAGCATTGTTCATCAACTGTCTTTCTCATTATCTTACTTTAGCATGATAAACTTATGAAATTGATTTACTGAAAAATTTGGCTGCCTTCGATTTTTTAAAATATTCTGAATTATATCACTTGAAGAAACAGTTGCATTTGATGACTGTCTGGAATTAATGCAGTTTGTCCTTAGTTAAGTGACTGTTGACAGCATATTAGGCTAATTATTAGCAATGAATATGAGAGGAATTTTCCAATATGTACGATCATTGTTATTTCATCTGATCATCTTTTCAGTGCATATTTCACTTATCAATGCACTAGATCGCTTAAAGAATGCTGGTGATTTTTACAAATCCTACAAATGAATCGGTGAATTTTCATGAATCAGTTTGAGTGCTTTGATTGCATGTGAGGAGGAGTCGTGTGTTTTGTATTCAGGTGATGCACTCAACTGAATGCTGTGTTAGCGATTTATCGTTGATTTTTGTTGTTGAATGCGAATAACTGAATGGAATGAAATTTGTTGGATATGACTGTTTATTCCTTTGCTCTGATTGAGCTCATACTCTCTCCTCATCCTCCTAACTGATGGAATATTTTTGCCACCTGAATAAGTCTTTCCACTTGTGTATTTCCTAGATGCAATAATGATTCTCGTCTGGCAAGGTGAGCAGCTCGGGTACAAGTGCTGTTGGGTCATTTGGTGGTTGCTGTGTTGAATGTCTTATTTCAAGTGTTCTTCTTTTTCCAGTTGTTTGGGTTTTCAGTGTTGGTTGACATCTTAGTAGTAGTTTACTGTTTCCATCTGACGCTTGCATTAATCGTACTTCACTTTCAATTGCATCAATGCTTCATCTCTTTGCACTCAGAGTGCTTCATTGAACTGCGTAAAATAATCAATTCTGCATTCAAATGCTTAATAACTGAAACATTTCTAAATTTGCTTCCTAAAGAAGAACTTGTATTTTCAAAATTGTGGATATATGAGAATGTATTTTTCAAATTTCAATTTTGGGAGACAGTTCTATATAAAGTTTTAACTTTGTCACAGATGATATATCAAAATGATCTGTTAAATGTCTAGCGTAATTTATATATGTGCCCTCGAAATTATTTTCTAGTTTGTTTTCTGTTAAGAATTTTCTCTTTCATTTTAAATAACTCACTGAGACCTTTATTGAAATGCTGTCGATTAACTTTGTCTTTTGTAAGATGAGGAACAAATTTTTGTCAAATTTTCTGCTTTTTTTCCATCTTTGGATTCAACTAAATCAAGATTATGAATGTTTGGATTTAAAATTAAGTGTTTTTTTGCAGTTACACCTGCATATGATGTCAAATTCGCACACACACACACACACACACACACACACACACACACACACACACACACACACACACACACACACACACACACACACACACACACACACACACTGTACTTGTGTGTGTTTTGTGCATTATGAATTGTTTTTCTAATCCTTTTATTTTGAATGTGGTGCCATTAATAATTGAACTTTCGATCGGGTCTTGATAAATTTTGACAGATGACCAAGGCAGGTGCTGCGTAGATTACACAATTTATACCAGAAAAGGAATTTTCATAATTGGTCAGTTAAAATGATTGCACTGATGCAGTCGTAGGGGTATCATTGTGAGGAGGAGGAGGAGGAGGACTTGTCTTCGTTTCCCCATTTGATCCTCCTACCTTGCCTCTTGTAACAAACTGTGCAAGTACTAAAAACAGTGGTGAGATAATGAGGTTCGACTGTACAGTGATATTTTAATGTTTTTATTTATTGAAGTGAGCCGACCGGTGTCAAGTGTCACGACCTGTACATGTCTTTCAAGTCAATCTTTCAGGATTGCAGAGATGCCATGGACTGGGTCCACCTTAAGGTTCTCTTCAGATTCTCACAAACTGATTTCTACCATTTTTAATGATTAACAACAACAGATGGGTTTACTGTGTTATCTATTCTTTGATCTTGTTGCTGCAGTTATCTGGTCATAGTACTAAGTCTCTGCTGAACTGGCTTTTCTATGGTAATCCTAGGGCAGGGGACTTTAGTTGATGGGAAAGGAGAGGTAGTTTCACAGCCCCCGTTGGATAGGTTATGTCTGTGGGATATGTTAGGATTGTTCAGTTAGTGCTGGTTGTCATAAACTTAAAAGAGGTCACATGACCATTATTCTTGTGCCACTCAGTTCTTGTTTTGTCATTTAGTGTGAGGTTGACACTTGACTGCTGTCCGTTTGTAGGGGGATCTGAAGCGACTGACCGTTAAAAACCTGGAAAATTTTGTCCACAAAGACGCATTGCTTCCTGTTCTTCTGGACCGGTCAGGATTTCAATCCATCGACCTTGCATTTTTCAGTCTTTTTTCAGATACATTTTAGACTTTAAATGCACTTGTAACAATAGTTACAAATCTTACAATTGAATCAGTGAATTTTCTTATATAACTCTTTGGCTTCTCACACAGTTTGTAATGAAAGTCACAGCTGAGGATAGATTCCTTGTAACCCTTTTGCTGTGTTCTTTTTTGCATTGAGGATGCGAGATCATGGATCAAAGTCCTTCCTACTGACAAACAGTGAATATGACTACACCAGCGTCAGTATCATTGCACTCTGCCAATGTAACTTTTATGAACTGTGACTAAGCAAATATGTTCTTAGATCTTTATGTAAATTTGCTATATTTTGGATTTTAAATTCTTTCTGAATTTCTTAGATATTCCTGGATATAGCTATTAATTATGTGCTATGTTTTTACTAAATAGAAAATCATGTCGTATTTGCTTGAAACTCCTGAGAGGGCGTGGGAGTCGTACTTTGACTACATCGTTGTTGATTCAAAGAAACCTAATTTTTTCGGGGAAGGAACTATACTGCGACAAATAAACAAGGTACTTTCCGGTACTTTGACTGTTTTATGTATTTTGCAAACATTTTGAATTTTGTAAATAATGATATTTATTTGTTTTCACAGAATGTGCTTATTATTATTATTATTATTATTATTATTATTATTATTCAGACAATTTATATAGCGCCGTACGCAAAATGACGTCACTGTTCTATTTATGGCTTGAAATGATATTTCTTGTGTAGAGAACTGGAGCTCAGAGGATAGGAATCCACACAGGTCCTCTACAGAAGGGACAAATCTATTCAGGAGGTGATAGCATTTAAAGCTCTGAGATAATTCAAAACCTTATTAATTTAGTTTGCTTCACTTATCAATTAATTGCAATCTGTTTTGTGTACATCATTGTCACTGGGTTCATCTGTATCGCTTCAATGAAACTGTTCCCCTGTGTGAGATTTAGAAGAGTTAAACCTATCAGTGAATACTTGAAGGAACATGATATAATTAGGTTTCACTGTAGTCATTATGAGTCCGTTGAGCCTCATCTAATGGTTGTATTTATTATGTTGCTTAGGCTGTTGTGACGTTTTCTCTGAGCTTATCGGCGCCAAGGGAAAGGACGTCTTGTACATAGGAGATCACATCTTTGGCGACATTCTGAAGTCAAAGAAGATAAGAGGGTGGAGGACGTTTCTCGTCATCCCAGAACTGGCACAAGAGTTGTACGTCTGGACGAACAAAAAGATGTTGTACAATCGACTCCAGAATCTCGACGCAATTCTCAGCGACGTCTATCGCAATCTGGACAGCGCTTCTCCATTCAGTCCAAATATCAGCAATGTCCAAGAGGCCATGCGGGTACATCCCGGATCTTCTATTCACTGCTAATTTATATAGCACCTCACTGAGCTTCTCTCTCTCTCTCTCTCTCTCTCTCAGTGACTTCATTTCCCTTCTCTTCCTTTTAGTTCTAAATTGTAGTGTTACAAATAGAAACTTGATAAAGGTTAATTGATGAACTGAATAATTACTATTTTTGACATAACTGGTTTATTTAGTGTTGAGTGCTACTGAAAATAAGTAACAAAACTCAGTACTTGTGTGTAATAAGTTGCTCATTTTTTTTAAGCAATAGGTTTAAGTCCATTATATTTTATATTTGTTGATTAACATATTTTCTGTTGATGTTTGTTTAAAGGAAGTTACCCATGAGATGGATCTGTCTTATGGGATGCTTGGTAGTCTGTTTAGGAGCGGTAGGTTCCAAGATGTTTATGTGATACGGAGATTTCTATAAATGTACGAATCATTTTCAAATTATTTTATTAGGTGATGTGGGCAGAAAGACTATCAGATGTTTATGCATAATTTTTGTTGAATATTTTCAAGAAATTTTAATTATGTGTCCGAATTCTACTTTGGATTGAAGTGCTTGTACATTTTTGTTTTTGTTATCAAAGTATTCTTTATTTCAGCAAATAAATGACTGTTGTTATTTTAAAGCTAGTTGACGTTATTTTGACTGAATAATTGTGTTGCTTTGGAGTTTAGCTTTTCCTGTTTGGCTTTTAGGCTCAAGACAGACGTTTTTTGCGAGCCAGGTCATCCGCTACGCTGATCTGTATGCCGCGTCCTTCTTAAACCTGCTTCATTATCCGTTCAGTTATCTATTCAAGGCTCCTCCAATGCTCGTGAGTTAATTCTTCTATTTATAAGTACTGGTTGCTCGGTTGGACCCCACCCTCTGGAATTTTCTAAGTCTGGGTAGTTTGGCCCCCCATGATTTCTATTTTATTTTGCATACCTGATAATCCACCGTTTTTGTCAGCGTTCCTGAGCAACCCTTAACAATATGAGCTACATGAATACAATGCTGAATTACATTACAGTCTGTTTGATCTGTGCTTCTAAGCAAGTAAGATGGTATTGTGAGCTTGGCGTGGGAATTGTCGATTCTAGATGCCGCACGAGTCGACAGTTGAGCACGAAGCGACCGATCCTCTTGCACAGGACCTGGTCAGCAGCGTTGCCATGAGAGCCAGGAGCATCACGGAAACCATCGAATCAAAGGCCGTGAAAAGGAACAGCGCGGCCAGAACTGAAAGCACGGTGCCGCACCTGAGGGCTGAAACTCCGCGCAAACTGACGCACCACCACGACGAGGACGACTCTGACGAGGACATTGGATTGCCGATGAAATACGAGGAGGACGTCCTCAATGGAACTGCCAAGGACGATTGAAGCGCACGTTTCGTCGTCTCTGCCAAGACTTTGCCTTTTCTTTTGACGTTCAAGTGATTGATGATTTCATTTGGTTTTGGCTGCATTTGTGAATTTGCAGAGGATTTTTCCACGGACTTTCTGCATTTGTATAGACGCCATTTTGTTTTTAAAAGAGAAAGTGTCCTCTCTTCAGAAATCCGATTGTTGGTTTTCAAATGGTTATTGTGTTTTCTAGGTAATCAATTACCGGTACTTCTGATATTTTACCTCTTCAATGTGACAATTGTCGACTGCTTTCTATTAACATTTGAAGATTAACAGAAGTTCAGTGGTCTGCTTTAACATTTCTGCTATTGCATCTGCATTTTCTTTAGGAGGTGCATCAGTTTGGTTTATATTTGAACAGACAAGATTGAAACTTTGCAAAAATGCTAACATTAACATGAAATTAACATTATATATATATATATATATATATGACTATATGAGGCCTATATATATATATATATATATGTGTGTGTGTGTGTGTGTGTGTGACTTTATGTGAAGTCTTATAGTTAACGTTTTGAGCTTAACATAGAAATGGCATTTGCTTTTGTCATTTAGTCTTTCAAGCAAAAACAAATCTCATTCACCATTTAAAGTAAGCTGTCTGAAATTCAACTGCAGTCTGTCTTATTACTCTTCAGATGTATTCTTTGCAAGAATTTCTCTTTTGTTATTTTTCTTTGCATTCAACTTAAATGAAACTGCTGCTGTTTGGAAATTCACTTTTGCTTTTATTGACAACTTTATTTCTGCTGGAAATTGAATCAACGCGTCGTTTAGATTGGTGGTGGTGGTGTCCTGATCCACCCAAAAGGAAAGGGTTGGGTTCACCGCCCCACGTGGAGCAGGGGCGGAGCTAGGGGACGTCTGTGGCCCCCTGCAGCCCCCTAGATCCGCCTCTGACGTGGATTGAGCTTTGATTCAATTCCTGAACTTCGAAACAATTTTTCACACTACAAGAACTTACCAGCAACCATCCCAACCAGGGCTATTTTTACAGGCCCAAAAAACCCCAAAACCCCCCAATTTGAGACCAACACCTCTTCCAACACCCCCAATCTCAGCTACGGGGTTACCTTTTTTCTTTTTGGCAGGGGACCCCCAGAATTTACCAACACCCCCCAATTGATAATCCTAGAAATAACCCTGATCCCAACCCTTTGGTAAAAGTCTCCCGTTGACTTTCCGCAAATCTCAGAACTAATGACGTCATCACACGATTCATCTTCTTTATATTTTCAGACAACTAATATTATTAATTTTAGCGAAATAATTTAATTGAATGAGAGCAAAATAATTTGATTGGAGACAAATGCAAAGGAGTCTGTCTAAGGTGCACTGGAGATTCTTACGAAGGCATTCCTAATGGTCACCTGTGCTCACCTGTGGCAGCGCATAGTAGGCTCCTGCCCTAGCAACGCATAGGCCGAACCGTTTGTTAGTGAAGAGACTTTTGCCAGCGGCTTCTATAGCTCCCAACCAACAATCAGTGGTGTAGCCATGGTTCCGGAATGGGGAGAGGCGCTTGGACATCCTCAGGTGATCCCACGACCGGTTCCAGTCCAAACAGGGGCCCTGTCCCTCCCCCCGTGGCTACAGAAATCTCAAGACAGTGTGAAAAGCCCCATTTTGCAAATTTTGAACAACCTTTCTATTGCAACTCATTTACCGATATTTGCCAGTACTTGGCAGATAGGACACGTGTTAATCCATTCAAATGCCTCTTTATTTGGCATTGGGGGGGGGGCTTCAGGAATTCCACCAAGACTCCGCTTAGACCAGGTGATTCAGGGGCCACAGTAATTGCCTTCGGGGCCACGAGCGGCCCTGGGGTCACAATTTGCACATCGATCGCCTAGAATGAGTGATTGTTTACTGTATATGCTAAAGCGTTTCATTGCAATCTGCATTTGGTTTTCTGCTTACAGTTTGATCAAATGTTCGACCTCTGGACACTGTTTTCGCGAGGCTCCAAAGACTGAGAGACCTCCTCCTCCTCCTTCTGCTCCTCCTCCGGCCGCAGGGGTGGGCCTCGAGGGATCTGCCCTCGATGGGCTGCTGCGAGGGGAAGGCGGAAACAAGGACTTCTTAAGTTCTCCTGATGGTCATCTGAACTATTCCATTCGGAAGAGCTTTGATGAACTTCCAAGCATCGTAATGTGAAAATCCTTCGAGGGACTGACCCCCAACTGACACCAGTTCATCTCCGGGTCGAAGGTCAACCAGACCGTCCGCCAACCCCCCTACAACATTTTAGAGTGATTCGTGAAATGTCAATTACAGTTAAGAGTATAATAAGATTATTAGATTACAAAACAGCTGTTAAACAAAGAAGCAACAAGACGCAAAGCACAAAGCCGTGTTTGTTAATAATAGCAGAACAGTTGAAAGAACAGCGTTAAGTCTTCGGCAGGTGAAGAGATAGGAGGCGATAGCGCTTAAGAAGAGTTACCTTTGAAGAGTCTTTTGACGAGAATAGGTCTATCGCCGGACAGTGAACCCCTCCCTCCTTCTATGCAGAACCCAATCCCCACCGGACCCTTAACGATGTCGACGACCCTATCCCCGCCTCCATCGGCTCCGTCTTTCATTCCAGTCTGCTCCTCTGGTCTCTGCTTTCCAGATTCACCGAACCATGACCTTCTCTTCCACGGCTTCAGCGGTTTCAAGGTCGCGCTGAAGGTCAGTCGTCTTGAAATAGACGGAAGAATCGCCATCCGCTGAATCCTGTTCAGCTGTCGATCGAAGACATCCAGCCGCCCTTTCAGCCGAAATTCTGTCGAGCGTGTCCTCAGACGCAGCCACGGATGGCTGAACAGTGGTCGAAAAGGAGTTGCTGTCCTCGCTGTCCAGGTCGGAAGAAGGAAGGCGGGCGTAGCGAGGGGCAAAGGCCTCACCACCCCCACCGCTCCGCTTCACTCGCTCTGCATCGTCCAGGCGGTGGTGGTGGTGGTGATGTGATGATGATGATGACCTGATCGGTGGTAGATGTTGTGAGGCGCTTGTCGATAGGAAGTGGAATTCTCTGCCAAGAGTTGACTTAGAATGCCGTTCGACGCAACTAGTCTGTCGTCGACGAGGTTTCTTTCGCCAGATGACGACTCTGAGCGAATCAAGAACACGAGACAGATAAGAAGAATAAAACCCTTCAATTAAATCGAATTCAATTCTACAGAAGAACCACGTTCGTAGATTTTGTCAAAATCCGCGAGTCCCAATCCAGATCTAAATTCTAGGCACTTGTCGTACAGTCTGCAACATTGCTCCATAGTTTAGGATCTGAATCTTGTCATCAACAAAACTGGATCTTTAATCAGTGGCGTATTTACCATTGGGCCATTTGGGCCATGGCCCCCCCTTTGGTCTTGGCCTAACCTGTCCCCAGACCCCCGTTATAGGCTCGCACTTCGCGCTCGCCATGGGCTGCCCCTTTACCAAAATTCTAAATACGCCACTGCCAGTCGGTGCCTACAAGGAATCTGGACCCGCATTTTGGATATCTATCAGGTGTCTGACTTTTTTAAAGGGTTAAAAATCTATACAATGTATAGCCACCATTATTATATTTTGCAATATAGACACACTAATAGGGTGGAAAGTGACGGATTTTTCTAGTCCACTGACATCACTGCAAGGCGTTTGAGGGTTCTAAAGAGAAATTTGGGTGAAATAACGACATGAATTTTTGGGTCGGCTGAAAAATTTTCATGGACTATATATAGTCCAGGGTATTTTTTCGAAATTTGAGCGAAAATTTGTGGTGTCGTAGGGCTTTCATATTTGCACCGATTGAAGCCCAGTCGGCAGTGGCGTATTTACCATTGGGCCATTTGGTCCATGCCCCCCTTTGGTCTTGGCCTAGCCTGTCCGCAGACCCCATTATAGGCTCGCACTTCGCGCTCGCCATGGGCTGCCCCCTTACCAAAATTCTAAATACGCCACTGTCTTTAATTATTTGGATTCGGCGTGCCATCGATTGATGATCCTGTGCATTATGTAGTGGCGCTATAGAAGTTTAAGATTAGATTAGCTTACCGTTGCCGATAAGATCCAGCGGTCGTGTGCCTGAATACGAAGCGTCTTCTTCCTTCGCAGAAGACAGACTGACCGTGTAATCGGCGGCGCTCAGTGGCCTTGGACTGCTCGTCAACGACCCCCTTCCCTCCGACTGGTCTTCTCTCCAGTGGCCGCCGCCGCCGCCGCCCCGCTGTCCCTCCGCCGTCGACGGTGACCCCGTCTCATCGGCGGCGGCGGCGGCGGCGGTCGTCGTGCGATCGCTGGCTGCGTCATGCATCTCGTCGGCCGATGGAGGGTCGTCCTGGGCGTCCTCTTCCTCCTCCTCCTCCTCCTTCTCCCATCGGTCGAGGCCACTGTCCTCCGTGTTGACGCTGTCCGTCGCTTGGTGTCTGACGTGGAAATGAGCACCGTTGACGATCGTAGCTCTCGCTGGAGAGGGGTTGTTGGTGGTGGTGGTGGTGTTGTCGCGGAAGCCGATGGGAGGGGGCAGGAAAGAGTCGTCCATCGCTGAATCGATCGATTTCGAAGGAACGATGGTCTGGCGCCGCCTTTGTCCTCTTTGAAGGTCAAGGTCTGCGATTCCCGTGTTCTGGATTTTGGACGACCTGGAAGAGGCGGGGGCGGCGGAGTCCACGAATTCCGATTCCCCGTCCAACAGGTGTCGGTCGACCTTGGCCAAGAGGGGAAAACTGTCCGCCTGGAGCAGTTTCCCGTAGACTGGCTGAGGGGAATTCGTGGGGTGGGGGGCGTGTCTCCACGGATTTCTGATGACTTTTCTTGGTTCGGCGGAAATCGGAGATCGGCAGAGATTTTCACAGGAAACGACTCTGCAGAGATGACGGTCCGCCCCTGGAGTAGAATCCGTGAAATCCGGAGGAGGAGGAGGAGGAGGAGGAGGAGAATTGGGAGGCAGTGGAGGCGGACGCGAAGAGAAGGAACCGGAAGCGACGATGTAGTCTGGTTCCCTGCTCCTATTCGACGACGCGTCCTCTTCTCTTCCGATGGAGTGTCTCAGACTATGAGGACCTGCACCACTTCCTTCTTTCGCCATCGTCGTTGTGATCTGTCTCCACGGATGACGTGGAAGGAATTCCAGTCGATTCAAGGAAGAAGCGATCACCTCTGAACTCGACTTAGCGTGATTGTGAGAAAGAGTTCCAGTCCTCGGTGACGTCATTCCTTCTGCCGACGATGACGACACAAATACGTCATCGACCGAAGAGTAGATATTGCGCGGAGAAAGAACCGGCGTCGACGGAAGAGCGGGGGAAGAGGAGGAGGAGGGACTCACTCCACTGGAAAAGATCCTGCTGGATCGACCGAATACCTGCCGGGCTATTTCGTCCTCTGTTCTTCTGTTCTCCCTCTCTCTGTCCTTCCCCAGGGCAGCCTTCAGCAGCGGATAGATACTCTCCTCCACGACCGGTTCTCTTCGGCGGACGACGACCGGTCGAGTCACGTGACCAGAAGTAGTTCCCCTCTCCAGGGAGGAGGAGGAGGAGGAGGAGTGGGAGATGGATCGTCTGGCGCCGCAGACGACAGGGAATTCCTCAGGTGGAAAGCGGAAGACACCGAGGCAGAATGCGGTCTAGAGGTCCCGACCCAACCGTCCGGTGCAGGAGTGTGGGGTTTAGCGAGGGTGTTGCTGGGGGTGTAGGAGAAACTGCCCCTTCGCACATCGCTGGGTTTCGGGGGCGTCCGACCGAAGACGGTTCCCCCGATGACCGGAGGGGAGGCGGGGCTGCGAGCCGCCTTCGGTAGGAGAGCTTTCGGCAGCGGTCTATTTCCGGCGGAAGTCGGAAGCTGCACTGTGGTCGCCATCTTTGATCCGGTTAGAGCGCTCGTCAGAGTACTCATCGTTGCTCCGCGAATTTCCGGTTCTCTGGACCTAACTTCCGGTTCGTAGAGTTCACTCGAAGGTGATCTATAATTAACGTTATTAAAGTCCCCATCATTTGAACCGGGATTGACCGCGGGGTTCACTTGGTACAGAGCGTCTATAAATACAGATGACGTCGACTGACTACGATGCATGACGTCACAACGCGAACGAGAATAGATCAGCTTTTAAAATCTTGTTCTGAGTTCTCTGCTCTCCTATCGATCGTTTTCTTCCTCTAATTTTGATCAAATTCGAATCTGAAAAGAATTGTAAGAAGAAGAATAACGCTGCTTAGTACAAGTTATACGAAGACAACCGTCGAATCACGTGATGAAAATATTATGTTAACGATGATGACGTCATTATCAATGTGCGATTGAGAAATTTACAGAACGTCAAAGGCCAAAGAATGACCCCAAAACTTACCTTGAAATGCTAAACTATAGTTGTTGTCATGTGAACGGTAGTTACCTGAACATCGGTGAGAGTGTTACCTGCCATTAGCGGTAGCAGGCGAGATGATGCCTCCTGTTTGCTACCAAAACGAGCGAAAATAATGAATTCCGAATGAAAACTGATCTATATCCAAGGACCGAACATCACATTTAGCACAAGGGACCGTAGAGAGAGAAAAGAGAATGCTTCGACAGGCAAGAGACATATAGCGCTATATCAGTAATCCTTTCATCCGTTCCATTAATCTGGTCTGTACCTGTGTTTTCTCTCGAGCGCTACAATGCCTCTTATCGTGTTTTTATGCACCTTTGAGGTGCAGTTTGTGACCGTGCGTTCTGCCGTCCACCGATCGGCAAACAAGCGCCCAGTCGTCACCGCCGCCCGCCCGCCCGCCCGTGGCTCAACGCCACTCTAAGCGCCTCAGGTACACCGTGTGCCGAAAAACAGACAACAGCACTTTCGAATGATTAATCAGCATAGACTTATTTTCGAGATTCTTTCGGATGTGACATTTTCGAACCAATGTCAGAAGAAAGACGTTCGACTCGATACTGAAGAGACGCCTTGTTTCGTGTGAATAATTCTGAGAGGAAATTCGAACATCAAGAGACGACAATGCTAGAACTTCATAATGAAAAAAAGCTGAGAGCGGATTTTTTCTGAGCTACGGCGTACTTGCATACTTGAAACCTGACCCTTGTGCGTCCGTTTGTTTGTCTGCGTCTCTGGTTCTCTTTTCGCCCTTCGGGCTCCCTTTCCCTACCAGCGCATGTAGCGACAGGTTCAGAGGACAGACAGCCTATAGCGAGTGTAGAACTTCAGCAGAGGGTAGCGGTCGCCCTGCGCAGCGGCGGGAGGCGATTAGGGAACCGCGGGAGGCAGAGGGCCGACCCGATCCAGGGCACTGCTTTCCAGGAGTGACCAGAGGTGGGCTAAGTGGAGGGGGAATGTGGTCAGAGGAATGTAAGCATTCCATCCATCTGCAGTTGATTCTGTGCAATTGAAGCAACGTTCAGCGAAATTTTCGGAGATTCAACGTCCAGTCAAAGCAACGTTCAGCCAGTTGCTCTGCCAGGGGGCATCTTTGTCTGCCCCAAAGTTCCAAAGTTTCGGGCTGACGAGCAAAAAAAAAAAAAAAAAAACGTCATCAGCCCCTCCCTGACTCAGAAAAGGTCGACTTCGCAGTTAACAACACCTAGGGTTAACCTAACTAACAACAACAACAGGCCATCAGTCTGAAATTGCCTCAACCGGACTGCGTTTGGTTTCTGCCAATGTCGTTGATCTGCCATCAACTGCCCTCTGCCTCCTCTCAGACCCTTTAACACAACAACAACAGGCCATCCGCTGAATTTGCCTCAACCGGAGGAGTTTGGTCTGAAGCCAAAGACACATTGATCGATCAACTGCTGCTCTGCTTTCACTTACAAAAAATAGCGCTCAATCAAGTCTGATAACTTCTATGGCGCCATCTTTCGATGCGCTCTCTAAAATATTCTATAGCTATTTTTCATTTCCATACAATGGAAATGAAAAAGCATAACATGATTGGGGAGATTTCGATAGAAGTCCTAATGTGCATAATTTGAGAGATGTGCAAATAAAAGAATGGATTTTTTGCTGTGACCACGCATAGGTCTTGCCTGCCTTCCTCCTTGCCAAACTGTCTGTCTGTCTATGTATGTCTCCGTCTGTCTCTGTCTGTCCCTGTCCTATTTAACTGCAGTTCGTCTAAAACCATGTCTATTGATTAGGGACGTAGCAATCAACACACGATCATGATTATTAAACGGCTGTCGATGAAAAAGGGTTTCTGCTTTTAAATCGATCAAATATTCAAAGCAGTCTACGATATTCCGACGACGATCATTTGTTGCCAGGGGTAACTGCAATGCCACCACTACTGTACTACCCCCGAAAGCGCCATATAAATTTACGAGATTTTACTTACTTACTTAGACAGAGGCATAGAGTAAAGCACGCGGCCTACATATCAACTTCTAATTCGTTTCATCACTCTTCTGAATTTTTGCATATCTATAGCCTACTGTAGCACTAGTCCTTGCAATGTCCAATTTCAAACAGGCCATGTTGGCCCACCCAATATTTGGCTTTTGGCGCCCTCCATGCATATCACAAATTCACAAGTTTTTTGTGAGATCAATTATAGACAGAAACCGAACCGTGAAAAGATATTTAGAGTCTTTGTTATTTTCGACAATGGATGTGAAAGAATTTGTCACGCACTATACCGCATGTTATACAGCACTTTAGGCGTAATAACGCGCATAATATGCTAACAGCGACGCATTGACACAGGCGCTACAAACCCAAAGCATAATTGATGTTCACAAAGACTTTCAAAGTTTTTGCAGTCGAAATCATAAACCATCAACGACAAGCTTTCAACGCTCAGATATAAAAATAATTTGTCATCAAAATTCCGCGTTGTCTTCTGCCCTCGATAAGTCTTAATAAGTTTTTAGAAGCACTTTCGACGCCTTTATGTAAACATTCCGATGAAGCTGCAGTGTGTTTGAGATCATGGGTCTATAAATCAAGTACCTACCGATCTCTCTAGAGTCTTTACTCTTTAGAGTGCTCCAACTCTACACTGTTTGCCTTTGAAAAAAAGGGGGCGTGGCCTGGATTAGGAGGCGTGGTTTGACTGAATTTCGACAATTTCTCTTTATTGGATTCACAGATCGAATTTTTGTCATTCTACGGGCTATTATGCCATCACTTAAATCTTAGGCACAGACTTACTTCGACAATTATTCAATTGAGAAGAAACGACTGAATAAAGCCATCGGTCGTCGCCCCGTTCTCTGTCATTTTATAGCGCCATTTTAACGACTTTCGAGGCCAATTGCGCCGAAAAAGAATCAATGAATCACTCGCATGAAAACTGTGTCACGGGAACGAGGCACGTGCATGACGGGATGGGGCGGAGACGGCGGCGGCGAGGAGGAAAACCGCCTCAGAATGCGTTTACGTTGACTCCGCCGGTGTCAGGCGGCCGTCCCCCCCTCCCCATCCTCCTCCTCCTCCTCCTCCTTCTTCTTCTCCGTTTCTCTAATTCTTTGTTTGCATTGGAATGTTTCAGCGGGGGGAGAGAGGGGCTCGTATTTTTCAAAATCTATCCTCCGCTTTCGAGTAGGTGACTATCTTTATCCTCTCTATGGTCTGTACTTGAACCTTTTACTTTCGAGCAAAGTATTCTTGCTATTCTGACGACGTCACTTGAGGCGGTTGAGTCATTGTCTCTGAATCTCTGTTGTTTAATTAAAATTCTATTTATTAGACGAATTAAGAAATATTTCTGCCACTTCAAAGACCAAAGAGTACTACTTACGCCTAACCAGCTACCTGTTTGCGTCTTACTACGAAGGCACGCGGCTATGTCTTGCGTTTGCCTGTTGTGCTATCTCCGCCAATCTTACCTTCCAGGTGCGCAGATGATCTTGTCTTCATTTCAAATCTGGAATGAGGTCGAGGAGTTATGAAGGTCCGAAGGGAAAATAACCGAAAAACGTCTCACCTGATCCAGGTGCGTGTTTGAGGTTCTATAACCATTGAACTCTTCAAAATACACCATTCACCCAATCAGGGCCATATTAAGGCGGGGGCTGAAGCCCCAGGCCCACCATGAAAAATAGGCCCACCGTTTTTCAAGCGACAATCTTTTCGGCTAGTCAGAGATGTTTTCCAGGCGAAGACCTTTTCCTTCCTTGTCACAGATTTTTAATCAAGCGTTGTTTGTTTCTCAGCCCCAGACCCGTTCCGACCTTAATCCTGCCCTGCCCTGCACCCAACCCACACCCAAGATCTTACCTTTCACTCCGGAATCTGAATGTCAACTGCTCTGTTCACACGCGACGACAAAATTACCGTCGCAATAAGAAAATCAACAAACATCCCTCGGTTATAAACTACGGTTGATTAGATAAGATTAAAAGGGATAGATAGCATTCTCATGCTACGCCTGGCTTATCGCCAATCGTCTGAATCCTCTGTCAACACGACGGATGACATCCGATACGTCCATTGTCTGACATGTGCAGTTGAGCAATAATTCTAGGGCCATTTTCAAGAGTTTCCTTCTCTACATTCCATTTGACAACCCCCTCCACATCATTTAATCCAGATGCCATATATATCCTCCTCCTCCAGAGATGAGGAGCTAAGGTCTCCTCTGTCCTAAATACGCAGTCAGTGTAAGAACGCCTCTCGGGGTCAGTCGTTTTCTTGCAGTGTGACCATTGACCTAATTCGAACGGTTTTTTGTCAGAAGGGGGTCGACTAGATTTACCCGGTTCATTCAGCAGGACAAAGACTACCACTTTGATTTTATTTTCCATATTATTTCGACAAAACTATTTCAACAATTTCAACGAAACTCAATCTGTCGACAGTTGAGCATTGTCAAAAGTTCTCTTCCTCCTCCTCCTCCTCCTCCTTCTCCTCCTTCCACCACTCAATTAATTCTCGTGATATCTGCATTCCCCCATTTAATTAGACCTGATTTTTTCAACGACATTTGCTTACATTCCAAGCATACCATTGACTTATTGTGGACGAATGCTTCTAACGTTATCAAGCAGAGAACTGAATGCCGAATCTCGAACATCGCATCATCCGCTACCCAATGCAAAAATCCCATCAGAAAAGAGTCATATTACGCAAACAGGGGAGGGAGGGAGGGCTGATGGGGGAGGAATTAGCTGACTGTGTAATAAAATTACGCTGCAGATTTACAACATTTGACACGATTATTACATTGATTACACTTGATAGTTAAGTACCTCGTTAAAAACACTGCATAGGTGATAAAATGGCCGTCTTCTTATTAGACATAATTATGATGGCCTTCTTATTTGAACGCACATTGTTACTGGAGGTAAAAGTCAGCCTATAGAGAAAATACTCGGGTGATAAGTTGAGAAGCCAATCTGGTTGAATTAATGCCCGCTTTTCCATTTCTCGCATTCATCAAACTCTAATGCACCGATCCGTTGGCATGGCAACCAACGCGGGTATCCATGGCAACAGTTGCTGCTGGCATGTTTTAAAGTCATATTCCGAATGAAATTGATGATCGAATGAAAGTGGATGATGGATGCGGATAATGGGAGGGAAGTTGGTGGGGGGAGGGGAGGGAAGGGGAAGGGGATGCAGCCCATCATTTTCTTTGTTCTTCTACCATCGACTGGCCTCGATTTGATTACGAGGGTCCTAAATACTGTAATGGCTCAAATTGTCTCCTTGTTATTGCAGACCTGCAAATGTTTCTGTCGAGCATAAAGCCAATGCCCACCGCAGCTCCCTTTCTCTCTCCCTCCCTTTCTCCTCCTCCTCCTCTTCTTCTTCTTCTTCTTCCTCCTCCTCCTCCTCATCCTTCTCCTCCAACTTTTCCATTTGGGATAGCGCATGAGAATGGGGCGTTTGAGTCCGACTGAGTGTCCTGCCTATCACCAACATCCACAACGACCTTCAAAACGCCGGACAGGCGGGGCTTAGTAGAGGGCGCCACTGGTAAATTACACACAAACTCAGATACTGTGTCAAACCAGCGTCTGTCTGTCTGCCTATCTATCTGTCTGTGTGTCTATTATATGCTTATAATACAGTAATATGATTTAAAGTGGTTTAGGAGCAGTGTTGTATGAAGTACTGAGTTTGAGTACTCAAGTAAAAGTACAAGTATTATGTCATTTTTTTAAGTAAAAGTAAAAAAGTACCTATAAAATAGTTACTCAAGTAAAAGTAAAAAGTACTCCTCAAAAAGTTACTTTTTAAGTAAAAAGTAAAAAGTACCGTGACAGACGGAATCATCAACAACTCCACATTATCATGCTAAATCAGATTTTTATTACTACTTTTAAGCAACATGCAGAAGCCTCAGCAGTCAACACGTCCATTACATTGAAACTAGGGGCAGGGTCAAGCTGTCCCGGGCGGAGGCGCAATTTGATTAAGTCCTTAATTTTTCATACCACTTTTGTTCTGGCGTTAAAATAATGTTGATAAGTAAAAAAAGTTCATCGCCGGTTTTCAACTGTCACAGGTTAAAAATTTGTATGTTGTACGTTCCGTGAAAACTCCATATTTAGGGTGCAGAATTTATACCTTGCCCCGGGCGCCGATCTCTAACTGCGGCTCTGTGATTGCGCAGGTCTAAGAAAGATCAAGTTTTCAAACAAGGGTCATTGTACGTTTGTTGGTCATTGTCAAAACACGACTAAACACGGGAAGTTGTGAAGAATTAAACAGATACTCCAGTAAATGTATCGAAATTTGGCGATGAGAAATTTTACTTGTAACGAAACGTGAAAGACATAATGTAACGAAGTAAAAGTACTAATATTTGAATAAAAACTGTGAGAGAGTTGTGTACTTCGTTACAGTACGAAGTACAAAATAATGTAAGGGTTTGCGCAACACTGTTTAGGAGAGTAAGAAAAGTAAATCCATATTGAAACTGTTTTGGACGGTGATTCAGTTTTGTTTCGATTGAAAATTCAACATCCTCCGTAAGAAAAAAAGACCTGTTGTTATCAAAATACAGGGTTTGACTGTGAGAGAGAAAACAAAATACAGGGTTTGACTGTGAGAGAGAAAACAAAATACAGGGTTTGACTGTGAGAGAGAAAACAAAATACAGGGTTTGACTGTGAGAGAGAAAACAAAATGTATGTTTGGTTGACTGACTGACTCATTTACTAAGAATTTGAACTGAGTTTTTGCTTTTCTTGTTTCCCTGTTTAGGAATATCTCTAATCTCTGAGATGACAACGAACTCTTCAGATTCTAATTACACAACATGACGTCAGACAGAATTTAGGATGTTACTATCATCTTTATGTCGAAAACAGTTTTCTACTCATACTCAACGTGATAAAGACGCATCATCATCATCATCATCATCATCATCATCATCATCATCATCATCATCATCATCATCATCATCATCATCATCATCATCATCATCATCATCAGCATCATCAGCAGCAGCAGCAGCATCATCATCAACAGCAGCATCATCACTCAGCGTACATGGAACCAGTAGATTGCCTTTAGATGGCTTTAGATACTCAACATCAAATAACCGATCTGATGCAATTCTAAGAACAATCTTAGAACAGCCGTTCCGTTGTTCTTTTGTTGTCTTAAATAGCTAAGGTCAGCTTGTCTATTACTCAAGCGATTACCTTTATCGTCGCAGGTAGACTGCGGGTGATCGGCTCCTGAATGCCAGACCGGATGACGGCATAATAGCGAAGAGTCCTAAGTCCGAGTGAGTTCGAGGGACACCTGTTGGATTTTCGCAGACGACCCCAGAGTCTTCCGCTCAACCGGCGCTGATGAAGACTTTGGCGGCAACTGTGTGTCGACGCTAACACGATCCTTTGTCCAAAAGTAAGCGCTTCATTTGCATATTCTCATTTGCATATTCTCATTTGCATATTCTCATTTGCTGCTTTAATCGGAGAGAAAGAGTTAGAGAGCTTTAAGAGAGGAGAGACAGAGAGACAGACAGACAGAGAGACAGACAGACAGACAGAGACAGACAGACAGAAGACAGACAGACAGACAGACAGGAAGACAGACAGACAGAGACAGAGACAGAGACAGAGAGAGTCTGTGTGCTTTGTGTTGTGATATACTTGCAGTCCTTAGGCGGATATCTGATGGATACATTCCGAAAACATCCACAACAGTTGATCTTTGGACGACGTCTGATATTTTGTGGATCAGGTTTGACGAGATAGGGATACGGAGGAGGAGGAGGAGGAGGAGGATGAGGAGGAGGAGAAGGGGACTAAGTAGAGCCCTGAGAGTTTATGTTTTGGGAAGGAGAGGGAAAGGGATGTTGACGAGACTGATTTTGCGGAATTAGGACTTTAAGGCTGAATGAAAAGCGAAGCAGTCGAATGTTTCAGTATCCCACTTTAGCTCCTCCTCCTCCTCCTCCTCCTCCTCCTCCTCCTCTTCATCATCATCATCATCATCATCATGATCATGATCATGATCATCATGATCATGATCATCATCATCATCATCATCATCATCATCATCATCATCATCATCATCATCATCATCATTCTTCTTTTGCTGTGACAACCCCGTCCCTGTGACGCACAAATACACGACCATTGACAGCGCTCAATCCGAGATTTTGACACGACACTTTCACTCAGTGAACAATCTCAGGGCCTTTCTAAACGTGCAGTGATACCCAAAGTGCACCGAATAATTGAATATGTGCAGTGGTTAAATGGCAATATTCTGATTTTAGTGCAGTGATAGATTTTCCTTAAGAAAGGCTCTGAACAGTCCACTCCCTCCCACCCCACAGTGACCCCGGTTGCTTGCAATTGAGACAAACGGACAAGGATGACACAAAACGCAAAGAAAACGGGGTCTTCTTTAAAAAAACAAACTCTTCGAAAATACGTCTGCACAGAGGTCATTGGATGAGTGCATAGCCCTAATAGGTCACGTGTTGAGAACCATCTTTTGAAATTAATTTCATTAACTTTGTCTTCTGCTGGAGAAGTAAATATGGATTATATTTTATCATACCATTTATTCTTTATTTATTTATGCATTTACTTATTTATTTATGGCCAAAACGTCATGCGTCTAAATAAAAGATTTATTCCGAAATCTTTGCCGATGGTCTAGTTCACTGCATCTTCTGCATTTTCCCCATGTTGGCCATCTGGCGATTGAAATGGAATCTTTCTGAGGCGCAGAGCCTGGTCGCCATGGAGACGCTCCATCGATACGCCCGCCATCGTCAAATGGGAATGACGTAAGGAATTCGTCCACAGGGTCGCTAAGCAACGGCTGATGCGAGAATCGAATCCAGGACGCTGCAGTCAACCAAATGTCTTCGAGGTCAGTGAGTAATTATGCTGTGTCGCTATAGAAGTTATGGCGGCTTCGTCGTTATAACTGGCTGCATGCATTTCAAGAGATGTTGTCTTTCAACTTCGTGTATAAAGCGGAATTGTTTTAGAGACGTCACCAGGTTCGTTCACTTCCAGTCTATTGCCTTCCATAAAGGGAAAAGTCGTAGCTTTTTCTCCGGTGGACGCTTTTTTGGCGCAGCGTTAAGCGACCGAATCACCGGCCGTTGTATCACTGCACCAGGGCCTTCGATGCGAGACAGTGAAAAGGCAAGAGCGCGAATACAGAGCGACAGACTGGGAGGAGGAGGAGGAGGAGGAGGAGGAGGAGAAGGAGGAAGAGGAGGAGGAATAGGCTGATGGTAGGCATTGAGCATGCAAAGTCAAAAGAAGGAATTTTTCTCGCCAGAAATTTCAGAAAGTCTCGTGAACGGAAGGAACGCAAGCGACGAACGTCATCGGGAATAAGAGAGAGAGAGAGAGAGAGAGAGAGGAAGCAGTTAGTTGCAGAGAGAGTCCAATAGGATGAGAGAGAGAGAGAGAGAGAGGGTGTCATGGAAGGGTTGTTAGGATAGGGTTGTAGAGGGTGTAGGGGTAGGAGAGGGTGTAGGGGTAGGAGAGGTGTTTAGGGGTAGGAGTCTGCTGAGATGACGTCACGTCGAGTGGTATCAACGGTGAGTGAGTGAGTCAGAGCTTCAGAATAGCATTTCAATGGAAGCAGTTAGTTGCAGATATTAGGATATTAAGAATTAATTCAATATATTCCTAGAATGCTTCCAATAGGAGGAGGGTTGGGTAGGAGAGGGTTCCTATCACAGAGGGCTAGGAGGGTAGGGGAAGTATAAGGAGGGTGTAGGGGTAGGAGAGGGTGTAGGGGTAGGAGAGGGTGTAGGGGTAGGAGAGGGTGTAGGGGTATGAGAGGGTGTAGGGGTAGGAGAGGGTGTAGGGGTAGGAGGAGGGGTTTTGACAGAAGGAGAGGGGTGTAGGGGTGAGAGAGGGTGAGGGGGTGTAGGGGGTAGGAGAGGGTGTAGGGGTAGGGGGGAGAGAGGGTGTAGGGAGTAGGGGTAGGAGGGAGGGTGGGGGAGAACAGAGGTAGGGGTAGGAGGGGGTACAGGACACAACGGGGACCGGTTAAAGACTGCTACACTGTGTGAAACTAGTTCTCCTGATGTTGCCGCTTTTCGATTTTCAAATCGTTTATCTGCAATTTTGTCGGAATTTGTGAGAAGGCAGAAATAGTTCCTGTTGCTTCTGCGGCGACGGAAATGGCTTCATTTGTTTTGATTCTCTTCGACACTTTTCCAGCGCTCCTTTGCAGCCCAATGCATGACAAACACAAGGGAAGGTCTCTTATAGTCAAACGCCCTGTCGACATATGCAATAGACAGAATATATATATATATATATATATATATATATATATATATATATATAATATGCTGTATATTACTACGAAGAGTATTTATTATCGGCGGCGTTGATCTCCATATGCCTCTGGCCATTTTGGAGAAAACATCTCAAGAAACGTCATCAGGCGTTGAACCCCTCCATTGGATGACGTCAACATTTCAGTAAATAGTTTACCACAATCCGCTATTGCAAAATTTCAACAAAGAATTCATAAAAACAAATTTTACGTAATAATTGACACACACATCCATTAGGGAAATATTATTCATTGCATTAACTAAGGCTGAGGCTTAACAGGTGTAATGTCGTTACAGAGGACCAAATGGTTAAAGACGCATAACATAGAACTCATTGGTCTTGCAACTGGCGACCTGATGTCAGTAAATGGGTGTTCCGGGTGCAGACCTTGACCTTTGCACGTCTGGCAGAGGTCATAATCTGGACAGACGGTACACTTGTACCGTATTCCACGCACTTCTCCCTCGCATCCATCACAGGTGACGTGTGGTGGATGAAGCACGCCTTCACTGTTTCCAGAATTCTCTTTGGGTGTCCCATCACTTTGCACCTCAACGTACACCTTGAATACTCCATCTGCCTCGACGGGTTCTTTGTCTACGAGTCACGTGACTGAGCTGAGTTTATGGTGCGCCAGTGCGGTGACCACGTGCACCTAATGCTAAGTAAGCAGTTGGCTCTTTTTGTCAACAACAGGATATTTACTAATGTAAATGTTTCTCTGGAAGAAGTTTTAAGACGTTTAAGACTCTGAACGTGAAACGGGATTTCAGGCTAATTGGCTCCCAACTGAACGACGAACAGTCGTTTTAAATACAGCGACGACTAGGCCTATAGGGGGGCGGAAGATGGCAGAGTGGGTTACGTCCTGGAGCGCCAGGCTCATGATGGCCCCTCGTTCTCGTACAGTCAATGGCGTTAGTGTGTAGTATGAAATGGCTGGGTGTGCTCTATTTCGAACCCTGCAGATCGAAATTGAGAATGGTATTATTGCGCAATTTTGCAAATGTTAAAGCAATGAAGATGGAACAAGAGGAAAATGTGGATTTTGTCGGAGAATTTCTTCAAATTGATTCGATTTTTACATATCTAAGGCCTATATACCTTATATTCAGCAGGCCTTCAATAGGCTTCTCTCACAGAGCGAATTAATTATAAAACCTGTTTTGATGTCTATAAAACCTGCTGCAGGCCTACAATGAACCAGATATCTTAATTAGGAATAATTATATTAGAAGGGACGGAAGATGGCAGAGTGGGTTACGTGCTGGAGCATCAGGCTGACGGAGCGGGTTCAAGCCCCGTTAGTGCCCCTAGTGGCTTTCACACAGGCAGTATGCCTTCTAAGCCACTTTAAATCATGCTAAGTTTAAATTTTAAGACTATATTAAAAATATATATATATATCTGCTTAGCTTGTACAGCAACGTCTTGTCCCCCTCCAACTGCTTTAATATCCTCTCCAGTTTCTCGATATTCTTACGAAGAGGACGGTGGAAGGACGAAACTATTAATCGCCAACTAACATCGATCTCTAAATTATCTTTCCTCTCTATCTCTGTCTGTCTATCTCTGTCTGACAGGCTCACCCTCCCTCTTTCTATCCGTCTCCCTCATTCTCTTTCTCTATCTCTCAGTGGAAGCGCTGAAATACTTTTCAGAGGTAGCCGAGAAATACTATCTGTGTGAAGGTGAAGGTGAAGGTAGTCCTGTTGGTCCTAGAAACTCTTTCATTCGATTGTCACTTAAAGAGGGACAACGTTGAGGAGGGAGAGGCGGAGGAGGAGGAGGTGGTAGAGACGACAGAGGATGAGGAGGATGAGGAGGAGGGGGAGAGGGGGATTGTGATGATGATGATGATGCGCCAATTCACTTATCTCCTGTCTCAGCATCTGCCGGTAATTCCACAGAAGTTCAACAGCAACAACGACGACGATTATCAGATAATCCATTTGACAGACAGACAGACAGAGACAGAAAAACAGACAGACAGATAGACAGACAGACAGACAGACAGACGGCTACCAAGTGAGAAAAAGACAGGTAAAATATTAGTGTAGTTAAGACACGTATCAATCTTGACGTCACACCGTCAGTGTTCATCTACGTTATTCTGACGTCATTCGTTCAATTTGATTTCGTATCCAAGCAACAAAAATTATTCTCAGATAATCTTCTTCTTCTTCATGAAATTAACAATGGATGCTATCTTTCTGTCTGTCTGCCTGTCTGCCTGACTGTCTGCCTGACTGTATTTGTCTGTATGTTTGTGCCTTTTCTGATAATTTCTTAATATGTATAATTATTCATGGACAGAGTCATGGAAATCATCAAGATCAGAGTTTCATGGCGTCTTCCTCTCTCCCATTTTGTGAACCCAATTGCCTTTGCACGGCCATCGGTTGTGACGACAACCGTGACATTAGTTTGACTTTCGTCGACGTCACAGCAGCGTCACGATGACGTATTTCCTCTTCAAATAGTATTTCAAACCCTTTTATGAAGTGCATTCGAGAAATTCAGCTCCTTCCTTTCAAAACTTGGCGCTGTATAAATTCAGCTGTTGCCGACAGGTGTTGCCACTGCTCTTTTGAGCGTAAAGGCGCGGCGCCAGTTGTGTGTAAATAATTAATCTAAGCGGTCAGCAAAAGGAAATCGAGGCTGTGGGATTGGCACTGCGTTGACTTTGCTCGGAGGAAAAATAACGGAAATGACAACACAGGAAAAGACAGCGTGACGTCATGATATGCACACCTTGGAGCTTTGGAGATGATCTGGAAAGAGGGAAAAGCCGCTGTGCATGGCGGGGAAAGACTCGTAGCTTTGCGCAGGGAAAGGGACGGAGAGTTCAGGGGTGGATTGAAGCAGATATATATATATATATTAGGGTGGTCCTCAAATGCACACAAAATTTTAAAAGTAGATTTTATTGAAGTGCTTTTTGTTTAAACTGTTCATTTTCTAATAAAAATCATTGCTACCAAGTTTGGCATTCATAGACCCTTGTTAACCACTGTCACACTTACATTGAAAATTACAAATAGGGTCATTCCATGACAACGCAGTCAGTATTTAGACAATTGTTCACAACACCATCTCAGATCTGCAAGAAATTTGCAGGGTTTGAAGTACAGCTCAAGTTGAGTAAATCTTGAAATTTTCAGCTAGTTTTGTCAAAAACTCTCAGAGATATGATATTTTGAAGATACGAGGCTAATCACAAGTCAACGCTACGTGTTAAGTTTTACGATTTTTGAAGTTTAATATCTTGAGAAAAACAGCAGATATCAGGCTGCAATTTGCAGTGTGCATACACTTTTCCCAGCTGAGTTGAATGGTGTATTAATCTTTATCATAGGTGCTACACAGCATGCTCTAAAAATGTCAAAACATCCCATAGCAGCCAGTTTTCACCGATATTTGACCCTTTATTACCATGAATCAGCAAAACGTTAGACTATGTTTGTTGTGTCTTTATGTAACTACATATATGTACTCATCAACTGCAGACAGGATTTCTCTCAATGATGAGACCTTGTACCCACTATGTTCATACCAATATTTAGTTGCGACACTAATAACAAATGTCCTTTAAAAGTAGTCCATATTATATACTACCAAAAAGGCATTTAACCAAAAACTGTTGAACTTTATGCCACTGTAATCAAGACTATTGCAAAGTAATCATAATAATCAATGAGTTCTATGATGTATCACTGGCATATGGATCGGTGTCATCGACTAGATGCTGTGGCTTTTCTGTGCGTTGGGAAACTGCTTGAGATGCCACTCAACAACTTGTATCAAGTATTGGCGTTGTCGTTGTTGAGGCAGTTTCTATCTAGTGAAGACCGAGTCCTTGTTGTGGTTCTGAGCGAAAAAGGCTATTCCAGTCGAAACATTGCAGCAAAGGTCGGCTGTAATCAAAGCATGGTTGTGCGCATTTTACTGAAGCACAAGGAATCAAGGATACCAAAAGTACAACAGATCGACCCCGATGTGGTCGGCCCAGGAAGTTAGCCACCAGAGGCAATAGAGTCCTGATCAGAACATCTCCTGCTAACGTTTCCTGAACTTCTTCTGAGAGAAAACTATATAATTCATTAGTAAGGCCTTGTCTAGAATACTGTGTTGTGTCAGTCATGAGAAAAAGTTTTCTTCAGTGATGAAAGCACATTTTGCAGTCTATGCAACCATGGCAAGATTTTTATAAGAAGGTTTACACATGAAGAATAGAAGCCAGAGTGCCTAAACATGTCAGTGTTAACGAAAGTTATGGTGTGTGGATGCATGGCAGCCAGTGGGGTTGGGAGACTTCATATTGTTGACTGGATGGTGATTGCAGATAATACATTGACATTCTAGAGATATTCTAGAGAAATGTATGCTGCCATCAGCTAAACAGCTGTTTCCTAGCAAGTATTTGTTTCAGGACTGCAATGCACCCTGTCTCAGAGCGAAAACTGTTGCTTGTAGGAAGAAGAATCATGGTCCATTGATTTGCCGGCTCAGTCACCTGATCTTGACACTATTGAGAACTTGTAGTAGTAGTGTACATACTGTACAATGTACAGTAGTAGTGTCCGCCGAGATTACCAAGAATCAGCCGCTAAAGTAGTTAGAACGCGCACCATATCATGTGAACTCCCGAAGTGACCATTTTAGTAAAGATTCGAGAAATCACACATTGGCCATATTTCCTCATAAAAGTCTGGGAAAAGTGCATAATCAAGTGACATCACATACAGAAATGGAGGCAGAATTAAAATTGATACAAAACAATATATAATGACCACCAATTCTACAAGAAAATCTGATAATAATATCAAAAATTTATTAAAATACTTCGGTTTTGCAGCCGATGCAAGACTTTTCACACACTGTAAATATAGGGGTCGTGTGACAGTACTAAATATGTTTAGATTCGATTGGAATTTTTCCCAATTTGTTTTTATCCCAAATGGAACAGGAAAATGCAAAATCACTTTGAAAAAGTATAACTTTGCTTTTGAGGACCACTAATATATATATATATATATATATATATATATATATATATATATATATATATATATAGTGTTTTGAAGATGAATTTGACTGAATTGAATTCCTCTGATTATCGTTATTTTTTTCTCTTCGGATGTTTGTGGAAACATTTCATCAGACAAATAAAAAATTCTGAGGGTTAGGAGAAGGGTTTTGACCCCCATCAATTGTCCGTTCGTTGTTCAGAATAAACAAAGCAGCTGCGCATGCGCAATGCTCAAGACGGTCTCAAGACAGTCGATGTCTGTCATGAGACGTGTCTTTAGACTTGCGTGACTGTCACGGATGGATCTCACTGTCACATCTAAGCGCCTTCTCTTGACGTCATTCTGACATGACGTGACGTCACCCGGGAGTCATCGTCGAGACACATGACCCACCTTATCAGCACTTGTTGCCGGTGAGTCAAAGGGAGGAGGATTGAGAGTGGGGTGGAGGGTGGGATGGGTCTGGGAAGGAGATAGGGTGGAGAGGAGGCGCACGGGGCGGCGTGGGGGGTCCGGTGGAAGAACCGGAACTGCCGGTCACGTGGACGACGGAGTTTTGGTCGATTGCTGTGCTGTGGACTTCCTGTTATCCAATTGCACAGACTGTGGCATGGACGCAGTCTAACATGAAATCCCAGGATCATCAAGGCACGGTCACAAGACGCTACCACTTCAACACTGCGCTCTTCGTCCTCGGCAGAGACAAATAATAATTAGTTAGAACGTGCCATGACTCAAACACGTCATTCCGTATATATATATATATATATATATATATATATATATATATATATACTAATTTTCTCAAGATGTATTAAGAATTCTCAAGGAGTAGGTTCTGGTTGAGGAGGAACTATGGGTGGAATGGCTCTTGACAGTTAACTCTAACAAATTCATTGACCGAAGTTAGAGGTTCGACCATTAACCCCTTAACCGTGTATTTAACTGTAACTCAATGTAAAATTGACGGATATATCCGGGATCCCCAGTTAAGGGGTTAATTAAGGTGGATCTTTTCTTTCAGCTGAACGAGTCCTTTTAAAAGTCGCCATATTCGAGATTTTGTTGGTTTCATTTTACAAAACGGAAATGCTTTAGCGCCTTCGTATTTATAACTAAGCCAGGACTTTCCAATTAGAAAATAGCGTAGATCTACGGTTTTCACAAAAACTGAAAATCGTTTCAGCGCAGACTTCAGCGGTTTCTACTTCCGGCAAAATTTCAGCTTCCGACATTAACGAGAAACGAGATTTCCTTTGGACGACCTTGAAAATCAGAAACAGGAACCGGAAAAGAATTAACCTGAGATTTGTGACGAAAGAAGAGAACAAGAACTGAACATCTAACGAGCGACGGAGGATTGGACGAAAACAAACGCTAGCGAAATACAATCGCCAACGTGTGAGAACCACAATGCGCATGCGCATCGCCAACTTCCGGTCTCTGTTGCGTCAGCTGAGCGTAGGGCAAGGGTCGCTGTAGTCATCGCTACCCCACTCCCTCCCCCCTCCCCCAGAGGGAGAAATTGGAAATCAAACATCCGTTTCTTTGCAAAAGAAACCGGAGAAAGCGAAACTGCAGAACGGTTCTTGGTTCTGTTCTTCGGCTCAGGTGCGCTGGGCGTGGCCGTTACCATGGCGACCGATATTCCGATTCGAACGTCGACCGTGTCTTTGCCGTCGGTTGAACACCGAACGGTCGTCAAGGCGACGACACGGAGCGAGCGAAGTTCGTCGGCGCAGACGCGTTATCAGAGGAGTCTGCTTCAAAGGTTCTCGTTGGAATTCTGGGCGCATTGACCTCTCGCAAGGGTCAGAGGTCAAGAGGGCAGAGACCGAAGCGACTAATTCGGATTTAGTATCGTCGCTAAAAGCAACCTTTCGCTGGAAACGAAGATGCCGATCCATTCAGTGCTCCAGTGCACCGGGCTATATCTCCGGTCACGCATTTGTCCAGTTTAAAAACTCTTTTTACTGGTTTCGCGACAGTTAAACGGCCACAAAGGCTGCGTTTCGTCGCAGGAAAACAGAGGAGAAAATGCAAATGAACGATTGCCAGCTGGAAGTCTAATAAGAGTTGCGCGCTCGAAGGTAATTCTGCCGAAGCGACAGTATTTGGCGCCCGGGGAAAGATATCAAATTTTTCACCCCCCACCAATATAGTTTGAAAACTGAAAACCCCGTGGCAACCTTTTTTGCCTTTATGACTTTTCACCACTAAGAGGAGTAAATAAAGAGATATTTAGCAGTTATGACGTCTTTTCTTTGTCATCATACATACGGACAACAAAAAATCAAGGCATGGATTCTGGCGATTCCCCTCCCCCAAGACTGCGCCCAGTACAGCTTGCCCAGGGTTATTTTTAGGATTATCAATTTGAGGGGTATCGGTAAATTCTGTGACAAGCAAAAAACTCATCGCATAGCTGAAATTGGGGGGGGTGGGGGTGTGGGGGTGGTGGTGTCCGTCTCAAATTGGGAGGGGTTTGGGGGGTGTAAAAATATCCCTGAGCTTGCCCCTGTTCCCGTCTAGTTACGCTATGAGCTAATCAGTGGCCAAATAGGTCGTCGAGTGTCGCCAGAGCAGAGCCATCGCCTCTGACGTTGCCTTCCGTCGAGAAATTCTTCTGAGAAGATTTTCATTTGGCTTTTTCGCTGACGAGAACCGCTGAGAAAAAAAGTAGAAATTCTTTTTCCAGACAATATACTGGACTATTTAGTCTGCATGTGTCCACAAAGGAATGATAAATCATCTACAGTAAGAGTCACTGTTGGACACCAATTACTATAGACAGCTTCCTCTCGTCATTTGCCTTTCTAGGGATCGTCATTTGAAATTGAGACTGGTTAACGGAGAAGGTGTTTAAATTCCCCGTTTGCATTTATTGTTTCATTTTAATCTCACTGAGAACAGCCGAGGCCACTGACAATAATTTCAGTCATCCGCGTTCCCAATGTTATCTCTCGCCGTTATCACAATTCTGTCTTCTTGTTTCCAGGTCTTTCTTCTGATCTGTCTGCTGCTCGTCTCTTCCAGCCACCAGGAGGGACGAACCTCCTCCTCCTCCTCCTCCTCCTCCTCCCCGTCGTCGTCGTGCAGAGACCGCTTCGGTGACCTCGATCCCGCCCTCTTCCGTCGCAGGGCCTGCGTCCTCTGCCACCATTTTCTCTTCGCCGATCAGAATACGGAACTCGTCGCCGTTCCTCCGATGTTCCACTTCGTCGCCAGGTGGCAGCAGCAGCAGCACCGGTCGCCTAGCAACCACTCCTCCGCCGTCTCTTCCCCATCCTCATCGTCCGCCATCTTTGTTCCCGATCTGAACAACAAGACGAGTCTCGACGAAATCTGCCGAACTCTGCCGAGCGCCGATTCGTGCGCCAGGTGGCGCCAGTGCTGCTCGGACGGCGCCACCTGTTGTGAACGACAGCTGAGGAATTCTGGGAAGAATGCAGACGACGACGGCGGCGGCGGCGGCGGCGGCGGCGGCGGCGGCGGCGGAGGGGCATTCTGTCCCAGCACCTGGGACGGGTACACCTGTTGGGACAGGACCCCGCCAGCCACCAACGCCACGCACTGGTGCCCTGCCTTCATGTCATTCGCCATCACAACCCGTTAGTCATCTTACTTACTTACTTACTTACTCACTTACTAGGAACCTAGAACAGAGTAGATGCAGTGCTATTCTTAATCCTTATTCCACCTGAACATTCGACGAGTGGATTGGAAAACTGGAGGGGGAGAAAGTGGGGAAGGCAGAGGCAGGTGAGGCGCGTGACGTCAAAGTGAGTTTAGTTTGAAGGTTAAAAAAGCCGATCTCTTGATCTAGAAAGATGACTGATTGGATCTGGTGTGGTTTGTTCTACTGCAGAGCAGTCGATCAAGTCCTGCACTGAAAACGGCACGTGGTGGACGAACCATGACGCCGAATGGACCGACTACACGCCCTGTCTCGACAGTCAAGTGAGTAAACACACTCACACACACACACGCCTACATACTTACTTACTCACTCGCTCGCATGTGCATTGAGTTAGTCTACATTTGCCGATAGAATGCAACATATGTGGTGAAGAATATGGGGAAGGAAAAGGTGCAGAAGGGCTTGAAAGTCGGAGGAATTCCAGAGGATGGGTGGGGTGGGGGCTAGACGGAGAGGGCAGTTTATCCCAGAGGGGTGACTCAAGAATTACGCAGCAGAATAGAATGCGCTGATTGCGAAATCAGAAGACGACAATTTTCGGCTTTTTTGGTGAAAGAAAATTAAATTGACCCCCGGCAAGACTCGACTCCCCCTCGCGTCTAATGACAGCCCTTCATGCATCGGACAGGAAGTCTCTCGTGCCCCGCAGGGCAGGGACCCGAGAGGAGGGGTCTCCCAACACCCCCTCTCCAGCAGCGCTTGATCCGACATTTCACTTAGATCATATTCAATAAACTTCTATAGCGCAATCGGTTTATGGTCGCTACAAATAATTTATGATCTGAACTGTAAAGATGTACAGTGATAAAACCTATTCTGTGTTGGCTTGCTGTCTGTCTGTCTGTATGTCTGTCTGTCTGTCTCCTTAGCTATTCGATTGATTGATAGCTGTGGATAATTGGGGCGCTTGCAGCGATTTCCCCTCCCCTCCCACTTTCTTTCCCTCCTCTTCTCCTCCCACTTTCTTTCCCTCCTTTTCTCCTCCCCTTTCTTTCCCTCCTCTTTCCTCACTTTCATCTCTTTTTCCTCCCCTTCTTTCCCTCCTCTTTTCAAGCAGCTGCACTGATCATTAGAAAACGTCACTCATTCCACGAATTCACTCATTTGCATAAAACGACAATCGCTCACTCTTCAGTCGACCAAGAATTCCTCTACCCCACTCCACCCCTCTCACCCCCACCCCTACCCATTCGCCCCAGCCCCCTCTTGCTTATCCCATCCATTATTCATCCTTTCCTCTCATCTTAGAAATAGGTTTCTATAATGATATTTCCTCTTCTCCCGCAGTCTCTCGTCTCAGGTATCCGTTGCAGTGGCGGCTCTGTAGGGGCCTGCCCCCTATTGAGTGCCTGGCCCCCTCTAGTGGCCCCCCTGTTGGGACTCTATACTTAATACTACGTACCTAACAACAAATGGTTGGCCACCATGATTAGATGTTGCCACCCCAACGCCCCCCACTTGCCAAATCCTGGAGCCGCCACTGATCCGTTGCGCCGTTTCGCAACTTTTATCCGGAAATGGAAATTCTTATGTAGTAAGTAAGTAAGTAAGCAAGCAAGCAAGTGTAATACATATTGTTAATTTCTATAGCGCTTTCAGAGTAGCTCCTTATCCCTATAGGCGCTTGAACTGTTGTTGCAGGGTTACTTGACCGGAGTCCATGTCTGCGTTGCTCTGTGCGTTGTCAGTCTGGCAACACTTATCCCGGCCGTTGCCATCTTCTCTCTATTCAGGTACAACGGCAACAACAGTAGCAACAGGCGGCTCAGTTAAAACTAATTAGGTGGTCTAACAATCATTAGAAAATCAGTCAGCATATGATCATCAATACAATATAATTTATATACAGTAGAACTTCGTTATAACGAATTCGGTTATAACGCATCCTCTGTTATAAAGTATCGCAATGTACACAGTACGGTTCCGTGTGATGCGCTACCGTATTGGATGGGAGTGGATATAACGTACCTCGTTTATAACGTACTAAATTCAACAGACCTGCTAAGTACGCTCTAACGAAGTTCTACTGTATTTATGTATGTAACTGAGTTTCAGTTCAGTTCAGTCTTTTTTTTGCACTCTTCTTGTGGAGCATTGGCCGCTGACGAGTTCTCTCCACTTTGCTCTGTCTTCTTCGATCACTTCCATAGTTGACCATTTTATCTCGTTTACCCTCATCTCTTTTTCCAGTTTGTTTTTCCAACTTTTGTAACTGATGCGAGAGTAATTTAGGAGTCCTTAAAGATCAAAGAAAATAATTCTAAATAATTTCCTTTCGAATATTTGGTCGAATCGTCTATTTTCTCGAAATTCAGTGAACAATCGACAAAAGATCGGCATTCGATTTCATTAAAGTGCAAACCTGAAGAGTTGACAATCCGCTTAAGTGCATTGAAATTGCTTTAAGTGCATCATTCGAGTCTTTTTCAGTGAGCCCGAAGGCGCATTGTGAGACTGTATCGCCATCTGGTGATGTCTTTGTATAGAGACCTCATTCGTCAATCTCGCATTCGTCTTCACATTCAGTTCTTCGTTTCTCTGATTCTCGTGAATGTGGTCAGCATCTTCTGGTATCTTTTGGTTCACAAGGAACTGCTCCTGAAGCTCGATTCCGAATCTGTCGTTCAACGAAACCCGGTAAAATTAGACCGACAAACAGAAACGACGGTTAACCGTTTCGATCGTTGTACACGATAAGCCTATATGCTGTGCCGTAAGCATGTAAATAACAGGTACATCGTCAGTAAATTGCAATAGAAGTAAGATGTGTCCGCTTTCGGACTCCGTAGAACAAAATTGAGACGGAGTATATTGACTATTCTAGTCATAGGCGGATTTTATTAAAGGCTAGGGTAGGCTTAAGCCTACCCAACTAATCCCACCAAAACAAAACAATGTTTTTTCCATCAACACCAGGTCTGTCGCGTGCTGGATGGCACCCCCAGACCCTCATGCTAGCCTACCCAAATATTAAACTCTAAATCCGCCTATGATTCTAGTAGGATTTGAAGCGATGAAGATGGGGACAAAGGGCAATGTGGTTTTTGTCAGAGAATTCTTTCAATAACTAAGCAGGGATTTTTGCGTATATCTATTCACCTACTGCTCAATACTTCTATTGGCTTCTCTATCCCTCTCTCTCTCTCTCTCTCTCTCTCTCTCTCTCTCTCTCTCTCTCTCTCTCTCTCTCCCTCTCTCAGCAAATCAATTAATTAATAAGAGCCTCTACTTCTTTTGTGGATTTTTTCCAGGTGTGGTGCCGTTGTCTGTCGTTTCTGAAGATCTACCTGACGAGCACCAACTACACCTGGATGTTCTGCGAGGGATTCCACTTGCACCGTCTCATCTCGAACGCCTTCGAAGCGCCGTCCTCAATGCTTCTGCTGTACGCCATCGGCTGGGGTGGGTGGGTGGGCCGAAAAAACTATAGACGCTTTTTCTAGAACAGTCTACAAGCAACGGACCCCGACTGAAAGACTGCCTGAAAAAATGACTGAGCGAATGAATGACTGAGCGAATGAATGACTGAGCGAATGAATGACTGAGCGAATGAATGACTGAGCGAATGAATGACTGAATAATAATACAGCGTCAAAGAGAGGAAATCGCTTACTTGCTTTAATGGTTTCATGTTAATGTTTATCTTTTGCAGTCGCTCCATTGTTTGGCTCTATCATCTACGCAGCGGTCAGGACAGTCGTTAACAACACGAGGTACAGTATATCTACTACTGCCTATCCTCTCGCCTTCCTCATCAGCATTATCACTACTATACTATATATGGTCAGTGCATACGGGCATTCGTCTTCATTTCCTTCTTGTTTTTGTTCTTGTCTTTTGTTCTTGCCTGACATTTCTCCTGCCCATCTTCTGTTCTTTCTTTCTTTCAATCCATCTCTCCGTTTTGCGATCGTCCATTGGTTCGTCCTGTTCTTCGTCTGCCTTCTGAAGTTGCCGTCGCCATTTTGCAATTATCTGTTTGAAATCTTCATCGTCTTCCTCTTCTTTTATCGATTATTCAGCGATGATCCTCCTCTCATTCGATTCGTAGTCCTCCTCCTCCTCTTTTTCACCTGTCTCCGCCACCTATTTTTTGACCATCAGATAAATTATTATTTTAAATTTCTATGACGTCACTAAAGCATCTTTCTCTCTCAAGAACATCACCAGATGACGTAACACATTCAGATTCAGAAGCAGACGAGCAAAGTCCAATCGCCAAACGACCAGAATTTACCACAGGAGAGAGAGAGAGAGAGAGAGAGAGAGGCAGACAGACAGACAGAGACATTACGGGTGGTGTGGTGGAGCTGCAGAGTAATGTTCGAACGAAGGTGTCGATCGATGATCGAAATGAGTTTCGATTAATATTTCTGATTTTGCGATGACTTTCAGGTGCTGGTCGACGAGCATCGACCTCTTCGAATGGATCCTTTATCTTCCGAACTTCCTCTGTCTCTTTGTAAGTCTCTCTCTCTCTCTCTCTCTCTCTCTCTCTCTCTCTCTCTCTCTCCTTATACTCGTCTTTTCTGCAATCGTCTTCTTCCTTCTTCCTCTCATTTTCTTCACTCATTCTCTGATTAATTCTTTCTGTCCATATCTCTCTATCTTCCTGTCTGTTTTCCTCTCTGTCTGTACCCCCCTCTCTCTCTGTGTTGTTGTTTTTTATTGTCCCTATTTCGAGGGTATGTCTTTGACTGTAGTAAGGAGGCCAGATTATATAGCGCCTGCACGAAATAAAATGATCGGAGAACCGTTCTAAAGAGAACCGACGAAGTGCATTCTTAATAAGCTACAAATGTTGCACTGAATTAGCGAAGATCGAATTCCCCCTCGCGCATTGACACAGGCTATAACTGCCTTTAACAGAACGGTGCTGACCAGTTTTTATCCAGCAATTCTTGGCAGGGCAGTTGTTGTCGACAGCGGTAGAACTTAACTGCGTCGCACAATAATTTTATAAAGAAATTTTTTCATCAGTGAAATTCTTGCATTCGTTTTGCAGTTTTTCAATGAGAAAACGTAAACAGACGACCTTTTAACTCTTTGCATTTAGGCGAATTTCCTGTTTCTCTGCAATATTCTGCGGATGCTGATCTTTCAACTGCACTCTCATCCACAGGAACCGAGCAACTTCAGGTAACGAAACGGTCAGAGGTCAGAGGTCAGAGGTCAGAGGTCAGAGGTGAAAATCGATCGATAATTTATTAATTTTACAGCGCTGTATTTGTATTAAGTAAAGACTGCGAGGAAGCGAAATAGCAGATCTTATAACCGATCTGTGGTAACTGTGACAGGAGAGGTTTGAAGGCAGGATTCATGCTAGTACCACTCTTTGGAATCCAACTTCTCCTCACCATCTATAATCCGGAGTTGAGCGCTCGCGACAAAAGAGTCTTCGAGATTATCACCTTCACAGTCACGAATTCACAGGTGAGCCGATGACGTCACGGCCAATCGTTTCATTATTTGTGCCTCAAAGGCTAAACGATCGATTCCTCCTCTCCTCTTCCACCTCTCCTCTTCCAGGTCTTTAATCGTTGGAGTTGGAAAATCGTCTATTTCGTCATCAGAGCAGAATGGCAGGAACAGAAGGAAAGAAGGAAAAAGAACATGAGCAAAAGATTAAATACAATAATTATTAATTAATGTTGACGTCTCTTTACCCAAAAACAAGCGGATAAAGAGATTACTCTATGAGTCTAAAACGACGAAAAATCCAGATTTCCTATTAACCCCTTAACTGGGGACCCCGGATATATCCGTTCATTTTACATTGAGTTACAGTTAAATACCCAGTTAAGGGGTTAAATCGTTCGTTTAAAAGTCCAAACATCGCCATAGTAACCGTTGTCAATAGTTACACGCTGCATAATTAGACGGATCCTGTGTAATTTCAGGGCTTCTGTGTTGCTCTGATATTCTGCTTCTTCAACGGAGAGGTGAGTTTAGAGCAACCACATCGTCGTCTGTCACTCTCACAGGCGTTCTCCGCCACCAACGATGACCTTTCATGCATGCACGCTCTCTGCCAGTCTGTCTGTCTGTCTGTCTGTCTGTCTGTCTTGCATGTGTAACTGGATCAGCGTGTTTCAGAGGATCTCTGAGGTGGAGGACTTAATTGGAATCGTTTGAAGACGGAAAGAAGGCGCTTCAATCGACGCCTATATTCAAAGGAGGGAACTCTGCGGCGATAAAGAGCTACATAAAAAGCTTCTGTGAAAAGAATCCTTGTTTTTCGCGAAGCAATTCGGCCATCACACCACTCCCTCTCCCCGATAAGGATTTTCAAAGTGGTGGCTGCAGTAATAATAATAATAATAATAATAATAATAATAATAATAATAATAATAATAATAATAATAATTTATAATTTAAAAGGAAATTGGAGTTTTGCTGTAGTTTCATAAGCCATCGACAGAGTGCCTATTGTGGCGCCTCTAGCGAATTGACCTGAACCTTATTGCTAATGATTGAGATAGCAAGAATATTCAGCCTTAAAATTAAATCTATTTTAATTTCGTCTGCTAATCATGACTTGCATAATGGTCTTGCTTCTTCGTTTCTTTTGATGTGAATATGACAATTTCTTCAGTCTGAATATTTGCAACATTTGAGTATTCGTCATGAAATCGTGAATATTCATGAGCTGCAGGTTTTGGCGAAGTTTCGTCGTCTGCTGCCGCGTGCAGCGAAGCGCGACGATTGGCTGGGCGGAGCGTCACATGGCACTCACGTGACCGTAGCCGAAACGAGGAGAGACGACGCCGTAACCTTGACGACTAATCCAAGTGACGTCATCAACCGATTCGGGCGAAACGGAACTGACGTCTGCGAGACTGTCTGTGACGTCATTCCGATGCACGACCTCGGGGTCATCGCGGTCAAAGGTCAACATGTGGAAATAGGATGTTCGGTCTCGCCATCATCGAAGACTGCTTGATATAACTGAGGCCTGTTGTTGATTGCCTATGTACTTCGGTCGTCGGAAAAAAACTTTATAGATGATTCTACGACGTGCGATTTTACACTAGGTCGCTTGAATCAATGGCAAAACGCACTGAGTGCGTGGGTTTGCTCTTTAAACTCAACAACGCGGTCTTCAAGCGTTTTTGAGTTAAAACCACCTGTTAACCACGTGACTACGTAAAACGGATCGATTGAATTCCTCTGCCATGCAAAGACGTTTCAAAAGACAGGCAACCAGAGAAACATTTTCTCCAATTTCATGTCTAAACTTTTAAAACTATTTTTTGTTTTAAACAAACGTACACATGTACTCTTCAGATCTCCGTACCTCTGGGGCCCCTCCCCCCACTGAAGGGGCGTCTAGCCAATGTTGGGATGGACAGATCAATGCCAAATGAATGTAAGAGGATGTCGACTGATTGCAGTGAAAGGTGGTTTCAACTTTTCAAATGGGAGAATTATTCTTTCACAGTTTCTTCTATATTAACAACGGTGTGTGTAGGCGGAATTAATGGAGTGCGGTTAGATCAAACGTTGCTAGCCCAGATTATAATTATATTATTATTATTATTATTATTATTATTATTATTATTATTATTATTATTATTATTATTATTATTATTATTATTAAGATTTGTAGTTTTTCAGTGAGGTCAGAGCTGTGTGAGAACCGTCATTATAGAAGAAAAGAAACGATGCTTTTTGGATGGTGTTGTTAGATCTATCCGATGATCGCTTCTGTGCGAGGACCACCAACCCCTCCCCATCCATCCCCGTTGACAAAAACAAGTCCCACTCAGTGGCGGCTCTAGGATTTGACAAGTGGGGGACCGTTAGGGGGCAACTTCTAATCATGGGGGGGCCAACCATTTGTTGTTTAATGTATGTAGCATTAAGTATAGGGTCCCAACTGGGGAGCCACTGGGGGCAGGCTCTCAATAGGGGCACGGGCCCCCTGCCCCCGGTGGAGCCGCTACTGGTCCCACTTGGGGCGGGAAATCAAAACAGAAACCGGAATATAACATCAGGAATATATATATATATATATATATATATATATATATATATATATATATATATATATATATATATATATATATATGTATGCTTGGCTCTCGTCTCCAGTGTCTGTGCTTCTCTGTCTCTGTCTCTGTCTCTCCCTCTCCATTTAACTCTCCTACTATCTGGCTCTTTATGGCGTCTTTGATCTCCGGTACAAAGCTCTCGACGCAACCGATCAGACCCCAACGCCTTCCACAGATGCAGCACACAGAGATGTTGAACACGCATCACCCTCCGCTCCCCTCCCTCCCCTCCCCTCTCCCCACGGAACATCTTCGTCCATCGCATTCAACGCCTCCTATATGCCAGCTCCGTTGGATATTGCATAAGTGTTCCTGGAATGTGACAATAACTGCGATTTATCGGTGCTCGTAGTCAATCCTGACTGATTTACGATCAGCTGAGGTGCTTTGAGGGCCCCACAATGGCCCTTGTCTCGCCCCTCGCCAACCCATTTATCTTACAGCCTCAATCTATGATACTGATGTTCGTTGCACTCCTAAAACAATATTATTGTGGTTAATTCACTCTCAGAGGAGAAGACACGAAGGAGATGGGGGAGGGGCGGGTGGAAAGAGACGTCGGATGGAGATGACTCGTAGCCCAATATCCTCTCCCAGTGGCCCATTGGGGACGGGGACAACTAAAGTCCACGTAAGACTTGGCCATTCAGTTTTTGTGTCACTCCGAAGATGAGAGCAGCCGATGAAGATGGAGTCTGCTTTTTCATCTCATTTCCTATTTAACCCTCTATCGTCATCCTGCTCTTCTTCCTCTTCTTGATTCGCCAAATTTGCTTGTGGGAAAGGAGGCGCCACTTACCCTTTCGTTACCATGAACAGCAGCTGCAGCAACAGCAGCTGCAGCCAAAGATGCAGCTGTTCACGAGCCTCGCTTTCATTCGTCACAACAAGAAACGCGCAATATAACACAGACGAACGAACAGACAGACAAAAGCGAGACCCGGCATATGTCTAGACGCATCGAAAGCGAGGCCAACCGCAAAAACGATCTCACGGCTTCGAGGCGGTAGGCGGAGTCTGTTCTCTGCCCCGTCCCCTCAACCCCCCACAGCCCCCACCCCCACCGCGCCTTGCCCTGTGCGTCTGTGGTCGGAGTAATGCGTACGAGAGAGTGAAAAGGAGAGGTATGCAAACATTGATAAACGGAAGTGTCAGTCTTTTGGAAAACATTCGACGTTCGCGTTGCTAAGTGAACAAACAGAACACGTCGTTAGTCAACGAACGGCTGTCTCAATAGACAGCCGCGCTTCGGCTGCTGCCGCTGCTGCTGCTGCTGCTGATGGGGGACGCTTAGGGGACTGATTCCTCGCAGAGACTGCTGCCTGTCGTTTGCCGTCAAAAATGAGAACGAGGTTCTAAGCAGGTCGTCGTCGTTGTCGACCGATCGACCGAAGAGCGATGAAACGAAATGGAGCCTCACTGTTCTTATCTCTCCCCATTCTGATTCTTTGGACGACGACGACGACGCAAACAAGTAAGTAAATCGTTAACGTCCTGTTTAATGTCTCATGCGTTACATCTGCGGCCAGGACTTCAGAATAGGGGGAACTTCCATATTTTCCGGCCGAAATGTCATATATATATATATATATATATATATATATATATTGGTCGTATTCGCCTCGAATTTGTCGATTTTTCTACTAAAACGAATTCTCGCTTTTCCCTTGTATATAGTATGGATGCAAGATAAAGCTTCATTGCCGTCACGATTGTTGAGTGGCGGAGCGAGGGTGTCAGGCGCCCCGGACTGAAACCATGCTAATGGCGACCCCCCTGAAAACTCCACTTTTCAATTTAATTTCAGAAAATTCCTGACAAGAAAAAAAGGTCGTCACCACTAATTTCATTATTTCACTTGATAATTAAATTATCAGGGGCGTATCCCATACAAAAAGATCGTCACTAGTTATCAGAGTGAAGTACCCGCGTAATGCCCTTTTTGCCACCCTGACCCAAAACCCGATTTTGGCGCTCTCGCACCTCGTCGCCCAGGGTCATATGTCCCACCTCTGCCCATAGATACGCCCCTGTGATTGTTGTTGTCATCAGTTTCAGCACTTAGTCGACTCTTTGTGGCCACCTGTTTGTAGATGGCGGCAGGGCGAAGGACCGAAGACAGAAGAACAGACAGGACGAAGGTCAGCCTAAGTCTAAAGTATCAGTTTAAAGCTGAAGATTGTTTGCTTCAACTATAGAGTGATGTAATTCCTTGTGCAAAATATAGAAAGTTAGAAACCCAATGCAATTAATCAACTGGAACTTTGGGATAAATTACAAATTGTCTTTCCAGTCGATTGTTGGGGCCCCGACTTGGGTGGGTGGGTCGGAGAAAGTTTAATTGGAGATGGTCACAAACAATTTTTGGGAAGTTTTTTAGTAACTATGGTCACTCACTGACCACTTAGGGGCTGTCCATTAATTATGTCAACAATTTTTGGCCAAGTTTTGACCCCCTCCCCTTGTCAACAACTGTCAACTTAAAGTTAACCCCTATAATTACGTCAAAAACTTGCGACCCCCCAAGATCAATGGCAGGTCCCAATAACAAGGTTATTATTTTTTGCGGTGATGACCATTTTTCCCTGTTTTGATCATCGAGTGTCAAAATTTTTTGCCATGCTTTTTTCCATTGTAATAAGTAGTATTCCATGAAATTTCCTATTTTTTGATTATTTGTAAAAAGTGAAATTGTTGACGTCAACTTCTCTTGACCCCCCTCTCCCCTGTCAACAACTGTCAAACTTTTTCAAACCCCCTCCCTCCTAAATTGTTGACGTAATTAATGAACAGCCCCTTAATCAACTTTATCCTGGAAATTTCGAGACGTAATTCAATTACTTCCGCCGTAATCTTCTCCTGATTTACTTAACGCCGAACGACAGAGGGCGCCAGGTCAGAGATTGTGTTGCCATGGTAACCGCAGTAACGTCGATCGTTCATTTCTGCACCCGATGTAACCAATCACTTCCGGTTTATACGGCGCTAAATAAACTAAATAACTCTGGGCCCCAATTCACCCAACCCATTGATTACCAAAGATAGACATGAGATCGGAAGAAGGGGAAGGGGAAGGGGAGGGTTCCTATGAGTCTTCTTTTAAATTCTTCTCCTCTGGCTGTCCATGAGCATCGCAAATCTCTGATGGAATTCGTCCTTGACTGAGAGAGAGAGAGAGAGAGAGAGAGAGAGAGAGAGAGAGCGAGAGAGAGAGCGCTAACATGCGAAGTAGGCCTAAGTCCTCTAAGTAGATCAATCAGATGTGAAGATGAAACAGAAGCGCTATTCTGTGCTTCGTTTCGCATCTCCAAACTTATAAAGGAAAGAGAGTAGAGGGTAAAATACGTCATCGAAAACAACTACAGTGAGATGAACGACTGCATTGGCTGTCGAAGGGATCAAGAGGAGATCATTGTAAGTTCCGAATATGATGTTGAAATGCGTCAGAGGAGATGGCGGTCGAACGAATGCACCACAGCTGGCGCCCTCTGCCGACCGCCGTTGTCAACGGCTGCACATTGACTGCGATTATACCTGCCAACAACAACATCTTCAGTTGCTAGAATATTTATGTCTGTTTTTTTTCATGAATGGGCAAGAAACAGACAGACAGACAGACAGACAGGCAGACAGATAGACAGACAGAACACGGTCTAATTGTCGTCATCGTAGGCATGTGCCCGCCTCAATATAGTTCTTTCGAAGATAAGAAATTTCTGTTTGAAATGAGGTCAATATCGAATACTATTGGCCACGAACCAATTTCTCTCCTTTAAAATCATCAACTATTTTTGCAACTTTATTTTACTTTTTAAATATTGTTTGGATCTTTGAATGAATGGGGGTGGGGGTGAGGGGAACTCGAGGGTCGTAGCCACGTAATGTTCAATTCCTTTTGCTAATCTAATGTTAGGATGCAAAACTCTTCTCCTCTTATTTCGTGTGGCATGATGGCGCTGACTTGTTCTTCTTTGCTGAACAAAATGCTTCCAGGTGCAAAGGCGTACATGTGCTACTCGTGCTCATCGCTCGACAGAATCGAATGTGGAGCTGATTTCAATCTTACATTCGACGAAGCGATCCTCTGTCCAACCGGAGCCGTCTGCTTTTGGCTTCAGCACCGTTCCTCAGGTATCATATCGGTCTTCTATTCTTTGACAGGGCCCCATCGGAGGATCTCGGATACTGCTCATCCACCCCCTCTCCGGCCCAGGCCCCCGAGAATCATGTTGCAAGCGTTGTCATTGCGCAGTGCTTGTCTCATCTAGCAACACTTCCTCTTGCATCCTCTGTTCATTTCGATCAATCTTCGCAATTCGATGCCAGGTGTTTTTGGTTGGAAAGTTAATTTTAGAAGCTGTTTGGAAAATCCGAGAAAGATGTTTCTTCTACGAAACAACTCGTTAATCACTCGATTAATTTTTTTCTCTTTTCGCGAACCCTGACTGAGCCACTGCAACCAGTATATTATTAATGAATGAAGTGTGTGCATGTGTGTGTGTGTGTGTGTGTGTGAGAGAGAGAGAGAGAGAGAGAGAGAGAGAGAGAGAGAGAGAGAGAGAGAGAGAGAGATAGAGAGAGTCTGTGATGGCCTTTGTACGCTTCGTGTCTAGGTTTCTACTCCCGCGGCTGTTCCTCTACTTCGCCGCCATCTTTGCTCGGCTGTTACAAGGAGACGGTCGACTCCCTCGTCTACGACCGATGCTTCTGCAGACGTCATTACTGCAACGCCTCCCCTCCGCAACCTCGATTATCGCTCACCCGATTGGCGTTGAGCGCTCTTGTTGCGTCTTCTTTCTTTTCGTTCTATCTACAAAGCGACATCTTCCGAACATCGGCGACAACAACGTCTATACATCAGACATTCCGACGTTCTTGATCAATGTTCTTTCCGGAAAATGTCGTTCGATTGACTATAAAAAGAACTAAGAACCAGACAGAAAGACGGACGAATGAACGAGCATTTTTAAAAGCTGAAGAGATTCTGAAGAGAATTTGAAGCCGTTGAAAGAAAAGTCTCGTTTATTGATCGACGTAAATCGTCAAACGCTAAACACATTTTGTCTTTCTTTTTCCAAGTCAAACATCGAACATCTGAAGAACGGCGTGATTGGCCAGGTCCAGCAGCCTCTTCCTCTCCTCCAGATTCTCTTGCAGGGATTCCATCAGTAGAAAGTATCGCAGCAGAGTGTCACGTGGCCAGCAGAAGCTGACGTCTTCGATGGCCAGGTCAAGAATGTTCTTTTCGACCATGTTGACCCAGCGTTCGACCGCCATTTCGCCGCCGCTGCTCAGCTGTGACAGCTTCTCGGCCGACGCCGACACCGTCCCGCCATCGGCGGCCGCGGCGGCCGTCTTGCGCCTGGCCGCTGCGCTGTCGAGCTCGTTGGCAAAGGCGCTCTCGCGTTGGTCTCTCTTCATGCGCAGCTCGGCCTTCAGGTCCGCCTCCCGCAGGTTGTCGACCGCCTCCTGATAGCTGTTGACGATGATGCCGATGAGGATGTTGCCGAAGATGTAGCAGCTGAGGACCAGCCACGTGGCGACGTACAGCGGAGGGATGATGACGCTGTCAGTGACGTCAGCGATGTCTTTCATGATGGGCAGCCAATGGTCGTTGCTGAAGATCTGGAAGAGCGTCTTAAGAGCCGCGCCGATCGTGTCGAAGGCCTTTGGGAAGTCGTAAGCCTTGCGTTTGTCATACTTGAAGAAGAGAACTCCGACGACGGCGTAGATGTAGGCGAAGATGAACATGAGGATGGTGATGAAGGCGATGCTCTTGACCGCCTTCGTCACGCATACGATGACATCGCGCGCCGCCTTTAAACGCGAGATCAGCTTGAGTGATCGGAGGATGCGGAAGCTGCGCAGGCTCTGGGCGGTCATCGACAGGTCCGAACGACCCTCTTCCTCCTCGACGGCGAACGAAGCGAACCGAATGACCTCGATGATGAGACAGAAGCCGGTGATGATCAGGTCGTAGATGTTCCACTTCTTGCTCCAGAAGTTTCCGAAGTCGTCGATCCACTTGAGGATGATCTCGATGCAGAATATCAACAGCGAGAGGAGGTCGATGACCTCGAAGAAGGACAGCACTCCCGATGGGAAGGATTCGTCGTTGCCGAGGTCCGCCTGGAGCCCGATGATGACGGCGTTGATGACTAGGACGACGACGATGAAGTTCTTGAACCAGGGACTGTGGACGACCCAGCTGGCCCACAGGTCCAGCGGAGGGTTCCTCGTGTTCTTGTTGCGAACGCGATTTCTACGGCGATCCTCAGCAGTCACCGACTTCAGGAACTGAAGAATAAAGACAAGCTACAGAACGCTATCACACCAAAACGTCGACTATCGGACATTAAACAATTCTACTATAAAAATTTTTAAAAACTTAAAATTCATTTTAAAAATTCTACTATACTGTAACAACAACAATTACTATGAATAGCAAGAACATCTCGAGTAGTTACTCTAAATTGTCGGGAAGCGTAGGCATAAATTTGAATGACAAGTGGGGGCCTAGCGGCCCTAGCCCATTAATATAACCTTCTCTTCCATAGCTTAGCCTCTTATATGGTGGGAAGAGAGGACTTACAGATTGAATAGAAGATCGGAATATCTTTATAATTAACTGCTCAGTAATAGTCGCAACGAAATGCTCTCCGTCTACGATCTGTAATAATCGGTTAAACTACCACACCAAATAGTCTATGGAGACCTAAACGAACAACTAAACGTTGTCAAACAGTGTTTTATACAGGCCTGATACGGGGTGGGAAGTTTCCTCTCTCCAAAAAAACCCACAAATACGCAGCACTGACACACAGTTGGGCAAGTGAAATCCCTCCACCCACCCAGGCCTGGAGTCTGGATAAAACACTGGTCAAACGATCAAACCAACGCTAAATCAAACACAGCAATAATTATGATTAATTTTTAGCTAGGAGGCCTATAGTGGCTGGCGTCTCCTGCATACCTTGTCGGTGTAGACGTGAAACTGGACGAGGGCGTTTGGCTCTGTCGCCATCATCGGCTTCCTCAACCCATCTTCTACTATGTCGACGGTCTGTAGGTTGGGCGAATCGGACGTCTCGGCCCCGGTCATGCCTCCTTCGTCGAAAACGTCCAACAGTTGAAAGTGCTTCAGCATCTTCACTCGGAAGGCTTCGGCTCTCCTCGAGATTAACCCGATCTCGTCCGACCCCTCCTCCGCCCCCTCCTCCTCCTCCTCCTCCTTCGCCCCCACACCGACAGCAGCCATTGATTGGATGCAGTGTCAACTTTACCAAATCCTCTTCTATTGGACAGCAACACTCCGATTGAATCCGTCGCTAACCAACAATTCCCTGGAATTTCATCATCACGCAATCATTCATGACGTAACAAGTGTTCTTTGTGACGTCATTCTCTGTTACCGAATATTTAAAGTCCCTGATGCAGTAAGCAATTTATTTAATAAAAATAATAATACATTTTTATAAGAGCATTATTCAAAGGTTTTAATCAATGGTACTTCAACGAGATCCAGAGAAGGTCAGGTCAATTGTAGAGATAAATCAGTGGGAAACAGTGTAGTAGCGCAGAGGCGCAATAGAAGTCCCTAGATTCCAAGCAAGAAGTTTTGTTTCTTAGATTAATAAAATACTTGACAAACAATGTTTGGACACGTGATATTGGAAACATCCTCACTCGTAGTTAACACTAAAATTGTCATCATCATCATCATCATCATCATCATCATCATCATCATCATCATCATCATCATCATCATCATCATCATCATCATCATCATCGTCATCATCATCATCATCATCATCATCACATTCATAGCCGCCATTAATTAATGACGTTTCGGAGATGGTAAAATTCAGCACAAGTCACAAAAAGCCATTTCATTGCATAATATTTCTGCCAATGGCTCTTCTAGTACAGCAACTTTACAGCAAAAAAGCAAACGCAAAATACCAAAGAAAACAAGCATATTTTATACCAGATATATAGAAAATAACTATTAAGGCATGATGTCACAATATAGGAGATCAACGTTGCAAGACAAAATAACACAGGGACTGATACCAGAGACAGCCTAAACAGCATAGATCCAATACTTAAACGCTTCTGATGTAACAGCGCCTCCTCTCAATCAACAAACAAAGACAATCGAATGCATTCATGAATATGCAAATGCAGTGAAATGGTAAATAATAATTATGCTCTTAATTTCTTATGCAACAAACTAACAAGACCAAGTTTTCAAATGAAAATTGTCAAATAAGTCAATAATTGCCAACTCTTAATCCACATCCAAAGAGCAACAGAAAGCCAGAAACTACGATATATTCAGTTTCAACGATTCAGAAAACCATCCATGCTAGATTATGAACTATACTTGGACGCTTCTGTAACAGTGGCGAGGGTCCATCCATATAGTACGTACGCACTGAGGGGGAGGGAGTTAGACTTTGCCTGTGTACGGTGTGTTGAACGGGGGGGGGAGGAAGGTTGAAAATACACTTCTTTGCGTACGTACTATATGGATGAACCCCTGGTTTGCACTAATAAAATTCAGAGGAAAAAATAATTAGGCTAAGTAAGTTGCTCTGGTCAGTTTATAGGCGCCAAGTGAATTGCGCTACATAATCTTTTTCTCTTGAGAAAATATAAAGTCAAAATAAACTTTTGATTCTAATAAAAGTCACCGGAACAAATGATTGCAGTGATGACGTCATAAATTCACAATGCTCCAGTGTTCTGATCAGACACAGTAATGACGTCATCAACTACAGAGGATGACGTCGATTCGGAGGTCAAGGCCACGTGACAAACTCTTTTGTTGTCGTTTTTTTCAGTTGATTGTCGTCGTCGTCGGTTGAACTGTTTTCTCGACATCTTCCAACATCCACGGAGCCATAAAACGCCGGACCTTTCTTGCAGAGAAGCTGACAACATCATTCAGCAATAACTGATGATTAACTGCTCCCACAACAAGAGCAGCCATTTCGTGACTGCCCATCACGACACCGATCAGGTCGTCACTCAACAGACAAATGTGGCCTCGACCGTACCTGATGTAGGCGCCATCGCAACACGCCTCACGAGATATCCTGAAATTTGTTGAAGACGTCGGATTGTTGCAGTGGTCTTCAGAAACGTGAGCTTCTGTGGACGAATGACAGACAGAGATGGACTTTGATAATTTGTCTGAAATAATGCTGACCGTTTCCCCAATTGCAAAATGGCGTCCGATGTCGCTGCAGCTTTTAAAATGACGACAACAGTTTTCAGAAGAACACGAGATCAAGTGGCCGTCGTCACGTTTAATGTAAAGCAGATTTCCCTGCGCTGATAAAACAACGCCATTCATCCTACGGTTAACCACTTCCTCGTTTTCACCGATGCAGTTTCTCTCGTCGGCAATACTCTGGCATCGATCATCTCCCCGATCATCACTCATGTCGTTGGCCAATCCAATCTTAGACGCCTCTCGATCCAAAAAGTCAAAGCAGTCACTGAGGCCTTCAAGATGCTCACGAAATTCCTCTTTGAAGCTGGGCACCTGAAGCAGTGATGCTGTTGATTGCCAACTAAGAGGCAAAGTTCTTACCTGGTCTGACGTCACTGCACTCGGTGGCTGGACAAGAGTGTTACACTTTGCTTCCTCTACAGACGAATTCATCTCAGTTTGCTCACCAACACTGTCTATAGTCTTTGAAGCAACATTGGACATCAAATGCAGATCAGGTTGTTCAAAGGAACAGAGCGTTGGCAGACTTTTCCATCTATTTCGGTTAACATCCAAACTATAATTAATTTCCTTGAGGCAGTTTGAATCATCAGACTGACAAGAGTCGCCATCAATCGAACGCCCGATTTCAAATGTCTGATTCAATTTCACTTCGGCCATTTCCAGATCAGTCACTTTTGAATCTTCAGAATTTAAGATGGATTCCTGGTTAATGTGAAAGTCTGTTTCATTAAGTCTGCTTGAAATGTTTCCAGCAGTTACAAGCAAGTCTTCTGTGAAAGTAATAGCTGTGGACGTACTTTGGCCAGACATGCCAGCGGCTGACTGAGAGTTAACAGAAGCAAGTCCAACAGTAGGCAGTTGGACTGTCGATGGAGTGCAAGATATCGGCGATTTCCCATCAGAGGTCGATTGCGCTGTGATTGGTTGCATGCATGGAGATGAGCTTGTTCTGCCATTTCTCACATTAGCATTTGGCATAGAGATGCTAGCAGCATCGAGACCCAGCTGAGCGGTGCTATGCTGCAATCGAGTCATTCGAAACATATCTGCTCTAAGATCCATCCCATCCGGTAACATTATAGGATGAAGGGAACTGAAGGATGGGTAAGACTGCTTTGGAACATGGTTGTCTGGAAAATACACCGTCTGTGGTGGTGGAACAGGTGTAGCGACTGCAGGTATAGCCAGTGGTAGCGGCGTCATAGGAATACCATGAGGTGGTCTGAAATAGAGATCTGGGAAAGAGATGTGCATTGGACATTGATTGATGCTTGCCGTGTATGTGGGAAAGACAGGAACTGCTCCACTGGAAGAAAATGCAGCTGGAAAGACAGCATTTGGCAAAATGGGAAACTTTGGACCAGTGACATGCTGAATGTTATGAGGACTTTTCCCAACAACTGAACTAAAGAGACCTTTCTCCATGGCTGCTGCTGATGCTGCCTCTGCACTGCTACTACCCAGTAAAGTATCTTTGCTGGGATTTGTTGGCTTCAATCCCTGACTATGAGAACCTGAAATTGATTTTGCCACAACAGTTTCAACTGCTGCCCTGTGCATGTTGAGGTCAACAGATTTCTTGAAGACTTTGAAGATACTTGGGAAGCCAGAACAGAATTCGGTGACGAGATCCTTCTTGAACTTCAGTGAAGTAACTTCACCGCCAAGTAACACCCTAACAGAAGGCTTGGCTCTAAGAAGAGCATTGCTTTCAAGTTTATTGTCACGCAAGTTAAGCAGACCTTTCTTGCTTATGATGTCCACCAAAAATTCAACTGCCATTTCTTTTGCAGATATTGAAGCAGACGCCGAAGCATCTGCACATGGCAAAACTACTGACGAGGAAGGCAACGAAGCTGGCTTTGACAATTCCTGTGGCTGATTAGCATTTGGCAAAATGGGAAACATTGAACTAGTGATATGATGAACAGAATTCAAGAGACCTTTATCCGTGACAACCGATGCAACCTTTGCACTGACATTGCTCCTGTTGAGGTCAACAGAATGCTTGTAGACTTTGAAGATATTTGGGAAGCCAGAACAGAATTCGGTGACGAGATCCTTCTTGAACTTCACTGAACAGGCTTCACCGCCGAGTAATGTTCTAACCAAAGGTGGAGCTGGAAGAAGAGCATTGCCTTCAAGTTTGTTGTCACGCAAGTTAAGCAGACCTTTCTTGCTTATGATGTCCACCAAAAATCTAACTGCCATTTCTTTTGCAGCGGACTTGAAAGACGGCTCCAAAGCCGACTTCAAAGCATCTGCATATGGCACAATTGAAGAGGAAGCAGATGAAACTGTCTCTGATAACTCATGCGACTGATAACTACCTTCAACCAAATTAATTGTGTTGGTTCCCATAATGAAAACATCACTTCGTTTCGAACATAATTTCTTCAACAAACTTTTCTTATACACAGATGCATTCCACTGGTTTCCAAGAAGTTGTCGAACCGCAGGCGTTGCAGCATCTGGCAAGACTTTATTTATCGCCTTCAATGACATCGGTCCCTGAGTTCGGATGACATCGACAATCAAACACACTGCGAGTCGTTCCACAATTAACAGACTTTTCTGCAGATTTCCACTTCGAACCAAATCCACAGTTTCATCAACTAAGCAGAAATGCTTCACAAGATTTGATGATGTCAAATGCAATTCAATGTTGATAAGTTTCTCTTCAAAGTATCTGCTCACTTCCACTGGAGCCTGCAGAAGATGCTTGTACAGCATTTTGACTGGAATAGGTCCAAGGGTTTCAATTAGTTTTGATAGAAAGGCAATAGCCTCAGTTTCAATATCACATGAAACTATCAAGGCTTCATTGACCACGTTTAACTGGTCCCTGTATTTTGGCCAAAGTCCTTTAATTGCTTTACGAGCAAAGGCACCTGGATCGGTCCCTGAAGAAAGTATTGCTTGAACTTCAAGTGCTGCCATCTTCAGGTAATCATAGTATTTTAAGCCGCTAAGATCAATCGGTCCATGACAATTAATACATGACCTGAGAAAGGCCACAGCCAAGCCCTCCACATCTTTACGAAGAAACGTCCTGTTGTTAGTCTTGTCAAAGAAAAATCTATCATCAGATTGTAGGATTTCAATCAGGTGCTGGAGTTTTAGGGTGTTCTTCCAATTTTTGCCAAAAGGATCGGCAAGTTGACAAATTGACAGAAGTTCTGTCACGTCGAAGCTCTTTGCTGCACTGCCAACCAACCTCTCATAGCACAAATCAGCAACAACATTCTGTTCATCTTTTGCATCTTTCATAAAGTTTTTCAAACTTAGAATTTTCAAATGACTTTCCTTTGACTGAAATTCTGTGCTGGTCAACTCCTTCCGAGTTTCTGAGCATGCATCCACCCGAAACCCACAATCCAATTTTCCTTTTGACGAAGAAATTATCTTTTTATCGCTCGGCAGATCATTTTGATCAAAAGCCAAGCAAGCGTCAGATACTGGATGTGAAGATTGATCACGATCAACCGATGACTCACTGACGTGGATATCTTCCAACTTCACTTTGGTGTTGTCAACAAATTCATTATCACCCAACATTCCTTCTTGCACTGAAATTCCATCATTCATACGCAAAGAAGCTTCAGGTGGAGGGCATTCAGACGCTGCTTTGCCTGGCTTTATCCACGGCAGGGCAACTATGTTGCAAAAGTCAATGTCATCAAACTTAGCGGCTGCCTCACTAGTAATCCTGAATTCAGGCCCAAAGGTCTTCCTTTGTTCTGCTGGTCTTTTACTATCTAAATCATCATCATCATCGTCACCACCACTGTCACCTTTACCCTCATACATTGATTCTATCATTTCAATCTCTTTGTCTCTAAATATTCTAAAGACATTTGGAAACTGAAGAAAAAAGGCAGTTACACTCTTGGGGCTGTAGCCTGTCAGTTTGCAAATGGCCCCAGTGGCCTGCGACAAATAGCTGCAAATCTCTGAAACTGGAATAGGGCCTAGTTTATTGAGGACATCAAGAAAGAGTTCAATGGCATTTCCTTCCTCTTCTGAGACCAGTTCAACGTGGCATCTTCCCGGCAGAACCTTGAAAACAGCCGGGTTCTCTTCCATGTAAGCCAGAATCTCATCTTTACAGCGTCCAAGCTCGTCCTGTATTTGCTGTGGAGCCTCAGAAACGCATCGCAAAATGTCTTCAAGGCACATTGGACCACGATCCTTAAGAAGATCCACGAGAAAATCAAATTCCAGATCATCAGAAGCAATTTTAAGCTCCACTCTTTCAACAGCATCTGAAAGATTGACACTCACAGGTTGAGACGCGTCGATATCAACAGCTGCCAGCGTCTGACAAGATTCGTCTATTTTCTGCCCAAAAGAAGATAAAGCCTTGTCTTGTGAAGATTCCTGTCTTTTCAAAGCGACCATTAAACCCTTTTCCGCCTCAAAAACATGAAAAACGTCAAAGTAGTGCTTTAAAAATTCTGCCATTTGATCTGGCCGTCCACCGGTCACACGGCGAATTCGGGCAGACCCAGAGGACAGATGACCCACCAGAGATGTGATAAGGAGGTCACCTCTTACAGTCAAGATGTTGGAAATAAACTCAATCGCCTCTTGTATGTTGTCATCCACCAACTCAATCACATCGCTGGCGATGAATAACTTAAACACAGACGGATGTCGGCCAACAAAATCCCGGATTAGATTCTCGTTTTGAAGAATGAGACGCACTTCAGCCGAGACATGCCAAAGATAATTTTTCAGATTCACGACGGCAAGAAGGTCGTATCGTTCAACAACTCTCCTTAGAAACTCCACGGCCTTGCTTTCACATTTCTCATAGAAAGCAGCACTTCCATCACCCGCTGTTGGTTCAGCAGAAGCTTCATCGCTAACAGCATCTGAAATGCTATCATTGACAATTGACTTGCAATTGAATGGTCGTTGACTGCATGATCGAACACTGATGATGTTGTTGTGCAACATCAGGTTACAATACGGCACCAGTTCCTGTTTGGCCAAGAGGCTTTGAACAGAAGTGGAAATCTCAGCAAAATCTTTTCCTAACAAAGCCCTAACTTCCTCTGGGGCTGTCTTTTCAACGTCTAACTTCAGTAAGTCAGTCAGTTTAACAGCCTCAAACTGCCTCACCATATTCATCAGATGCATCAGGGCTCTCTTCTCGACGGTCGTTCGAATGAAGACCAGACCAAGTGGCTCCAAAAGGAAGAAATTGCTGTCATTTCTTATGAAATGTGTCAATTTATCCATCTTATTTCCAATAATATTTCTAACTTCCGGTGGACTTGTGTGTATGTAGCCGATCAAGTTCTTAAGTGGAATTGGTTCCTTGTTCAACAGAGCATTCAGAAGTTTTGATATTCCTTGCTGCTTCGCAGACAATCCAGCTGTTTTCAAATCAGTCGAGGGGCTGTTGGCCGATTTGTGACAGCGTGACGCTTTATCCAAAGACGAAACTGACGTCTTGGCAGAAAGCGATGAACTGTTGATGCCATTGAAAGTGGTCGTAGAGCTAAACGAATCGACTGATTGGGCATCACATGAATCAGTGTCCTCCTCAGGACACGCGTCCTCCAATCGCAGTGACACAGAAACATTGCCATTCTTCTTGTACACTCGAAATACATTGGAATATTGTTGAAGGAACTTTTTAAATTGAACAGCATCGTACCCAAGCATGACCCTGATTTCCTTTGGAGCAGAAGAAACCGCCTCCAGCAACGTGCTTAGTCCCATGAAAGCCTTATTCACAAGCTGGTCAACAACACAGTTGATGGCACGCTGAACCTTTTCATCGACAAGCAACACAGTATTTGCTGAGGCACTAAACTGGAAAACAGAAGGAAACCTTCCCAATAGTTTCTTAACATTCTTTTCATTTAGAAGGAAATCTCTGACTTGTGGTGAAGCATTGCTTAATAAAGGATGAAGCTTACTTATGTCCAAAGACACCTTAGTCTTCTTAAGAAGAATGTAACGCAGGTATTCCATCGCTTCCTTTTGTGTTGCTTCGTCATAAAAGGGGACACTTTCAAGAATCTCATTAGCTTCTGATTTCCAGACTATTGAAGCTAAATATATGATCTTGCCTCCTTTCTTTGTACATGGTCTTGCTTCAAAATGAAGATGATCCCCTATCTTTAAAGTTGCTATTATTCCGTCTGTGGGAGGATGAAAATGCTTTTCACTAAAACATATTCTGTACTTTTCACTACTGGTACTTCGCATAAATCCGAAACCATCCTCAATGTGAATGATTTTACCAAATCCTGCAATTCCAATGTCTGCATGTCGATTAACTCCCTCATCTTTTCTTTTGTTGGATTTCCCTTTGGTAGCCATTGAGTTCTGTAAACAATTACAACTTGGAAATAGCGCTAAAGCTATTGTACTAAATTAAAAACTCGAAGGAGAAGTACCCTCACATAACATAATCGTCAATAATGAACTAGGATTGCAGGCATTTTTTTCATAACACGTTGTAAAAGTCACGTTCAAAAATCTTACACAAGACTGAAAAATACCATCCAATGCCATCATCATCATAACCGAAACTACACCCCCATCTGAAAATTTCTGTGCTTTATAAATCGGAGTAAACTTACTGCAGCTGATTTCAAGAATCCACTGAAAAGACGACGACGCAGTTGGGTCTGCCTTTAACAGCTGTGTTTATGAAAGTAACCAGTTCGCTATTAATCAGTAAAATAAATTATTGTTACTATTTTGAATAAAATATCAGTTTCGGTTTCTCAAACGAAGTTGTTTCGATTCTTGTTCTTCTGCTTTCGATCTCATATTCGTTCTACGTTTTATAGCGCCTTAGCTAATTGTTGAGTAAGTAAGCAGAATGGAGAACATTTATTAGACTAAAATCTCAATAAGTAAGTTATGATTGTAATCATGATGATCATAATAACGATAATATAATGGTGATAATAACTATAATACTAATAATTGAATCAAACCATTGTTATTATTCTGTATCTTTCATATATTCAGTTTTCTGTTTAAATAAACAGCTGGCCCGTTGGTCTAGGGGTATGATTCTCGCTTTGGGTGCGAGAGGTCCCGGGTTCAAATCCCGGACGGGCCCAAATTTTTCATTTTGAAAGTTTCAGTCATAGGCTACTAAGGCTAGCACTAAAATATTAATAAACTCACCAAGCAACAATACTGCAACGTGTATGTTAAAATTTTAGTCGAATAAAATTGTGCATGTATATTTTAAAGTATTAAATATCTTTGTAGAAAAGAGACGTCAAGTAAAAGTAATGAACGTGAGGTAAATTAAATCTAAAAAATGCATAAAAGCGCGAAGCTTGTCTACAGTGTCTGCGTAAAAATGAATGCTTTGGCAGAGTTCCTCCAGCTAGTCTAAATCTTTTTATAAATGCAGCATTTAAAAATAAGTCTAACAGACTTACATAGTAAGTAAGATCCGTAAGATTCCTATTAAATGTCATGTGCAAATGAGCATTTGATAAAGTCTACAAGTCACAATTATTATTTTAAAAACTAAAAATACTGAAATGAAAAGATTTCCGCTGGCATTCTTCGATCAAGCGCGCTCTAGCGAATAATGAGAGAACTGCAGGCGGCAACTACTACTGATCGCCCCCTGGCGAATGGAACAGAGCTTCAGGACATGTTGTGTTCATCGTCGACGGGACTTTCGTCGCTTTGTTGAATCTCTATTTTCTTGCGATTGTCTCTGAAGTGGTCCCAGAGTCCACTGATCAGCTCCGCTGCAATCAGGTCGCTGGTGTTCTTGGCCACCAACCTCACTATGAAGCACCCGTCCCTGCGAAGGTAATCGACGACGAAGCGCTCTATCTTGTCGTCCGTCTTGCTCTGTTTGCGCTGGACACGGTCCATTGCGTACAGTCGGCTGCGCATGAAGCTCACCTGGTAGGGGATGCTGATGGACGTGATGAGCCAGATGATGAGACTGATTGCGGTGGCAACACCGACGAACCAGAACCAGAACCAGAGGAAGATGAAGAAGATCTCGTTCAAGAGATTCATCGGCAGAGAGCACTGGACCGTGTGCCGGTGGATGTTTCCAAGGACACGGATCTTGAAGTCGCACATCGTTATGCGCGGAAACCGATGCGAAGTAGCCCAATTCTCTCCGCTGACGATCTTCTTCATCACCTCGAACCCGTACCAGTGATAGTCGGTACTCAGGAAGGCGTTCAGCAGCAGGAACTGCCAGACGACGTTCCCCAGGTAGAGCAGCTTCATCGCAACGTACAGTGCGAACAGGTAGTTGCCCGCCAGTTTCGTGAAGCAGTCTCGCGAACACCTGTTGGCCGTGTTCTTTGCGTCGCGGTTGAGTTCGAGCAGGAACCGTCCCATGGACTTAACGATGAAGCGCATGATCTTGTCGGCGCTCTCCGGATCGGACTTGCGCTGCCGCTCGATGGCCGCGTCCGTGATGCTGTGGACGGCGATGCCCGACTTCTTGTTGAAGACCCGCCAGAGGGCGCGAGGGACGTAGAACATGACGGCCTGACAGACGAGAATGACGGACACCCACTGGTAGTAGCTGACCTTGCGTCGAGGGTCGTTCTCCTTCGGGATCTCAAGGACGTCGAACTCAAGGAAGTAGGTGCTCGTCGTCCAACACACCTATGCACAACACACGACCGAATGGACGGGTTTGACCTCTGACCTTCACCGAGGTTCACGTAATAATAAACCTTGAACCCTGAATTCTCGTGATATCAAATCTACCGTAGCCGGCTTTTCCGTGGTATTTATAGATGGCAATCTACAATCTGATGCTGGTTACATTAATTTTTTTATAATTGCGCCATAGAAGTCCGACGATTGTCAAACATGTATACACCAAGGTGTCAAATTGGATGTAATAAATAAATAAATAAATAAATAAATAAATAAATAAATAATATATATATTATAATGTATACCTTGTTGACGAAGTCGACATTGCTGCTGGTAAAGTCGTGAGGACACCAGCAGCTGATGGGTTCGCCCACGTACTGACGAGTGGTGACCATGATGGCGAAGACGGCCAAGATGGAGACGGTGTAGCGACAGTTCAGTCGGTCGCAGAAGCTGTCCGCTCCGCCGAGACGAGGGTCGCCGACGTCCTGGATCAGGAGCAAAATCCGATCCATCCCAACACACACGGATCAACACACACACGCAGGAGCCTATACATGCAACGCATGCAATCGGTTATTTCGAAGTTACGACTTATAAAGCCTCACTCACGAAGCAGATTAACCGCTTCAGTATAAGCAAAGTATATTTCCGAACATTGTTCGTCATCTCAAGCGCTTTAAATGCAGTGGCGGCTCTAGGATTTGGCAAGTGGGGGGGCCGCTGGGGGGGGGCAACTTCTAATCATGGGGGCCAACCATTTGTTGTTTAATGTATGTAGCATTAAGTATAGGGTCCCAACTGGGGGCCACTGGGGGCCAGGCTCTCAATAGGGGGGGCACGGGCCCCCCTGGCCCCCCCGGTGGAGCCGCCACTGTTTAAAAGCAGCTATTTTGTGCGTTTTCTTCGATCTCATCATACTACCCCTATATATACCTTCCCCACTACTCACCTGTTTTGGACGAATCTCACGACCGGTCCCGATCCGAATAGAGGGCCGGACCCCGTGTTCCCCGTCCCCCCCGTCCCCGTGGCTACGCCAATTATTAAGATTGTGCATCTGTTAGAAGTGTTTCTGATAGAAGTTGCGTCCACGAACTTCTTAAATTTCTTCTGTGAGTGCAAAGAAATGCTTCTAAGAGTTTCCTCTCCTTAATTAACCACCTAACTTCAGTGCGAGATATGAAAGCTCTCCATGTTCTCCAGAAGAGCAGAAATGTCCGTGAAGTAGTCGCCTTGCCCCTAAAAAGTTCACAATCTTCACAACAGCTATTATATAGTGTCCATTACTTCTTTCGTTTGCACAGTTTTACTGCAGACACGCGGCTCCTTGGTGCAAAACACAGTCTATGCTATAGCAGCGCTTTAAGATCGGCTTTCGCCAAGTCATCTGCACCAACGCCTCTCTTCAGCAATATGGCGGTCAGACGCTGTAGCATCGCTATCCAAAGATATATGAGTTTACTCCGTGACAATTCATCTTTCTCAAGTGCTCTGAATAGGTTACGGAATGTTGTAGCGTCCTTGCTTGGTTGAGTTTTTTAAATTATTACCAAATCGGTAAATAACAACGTATCATAATAGGCCTATATAGTTATTACATAAAGGCAAGAAAAGTATACAATAAAAACAAGACGAACATTCAGACTCTTAATTAATAAAGCGTAATCCAGAACAATTAAAACAAATAATACATAAATATAAGAATTAAGCCAAAGCAGACTAAAGGAGATGAAGGGAAGGAAATTCCCGCAAGTAAGCTTAGATATCTTTGATAATATAATTATAATCTATAAATATAATTATAAACAGTTTCGTGGGAAGTATGCATTACGGTTAGAGTGAACAAAATGCCAAAGAAAAACTGCTCAATGTCCAGTATTCAGCGTGTAAGTACTTTCATCGAGAGCCGCTCAAACGCCTCACAATTTTCTGAGTCTTAAAGAATTTTAAAGAAATTTTTATTCGTTGTTGCGGGCCGCAAAGACGCTTGGCGGGTCAGATGCGACCCGCGGACCGCGAGTTGGAGATCCCTGCTTTAATTAAGGCTCATATTCTGATTCATCTATTTATTTCTAAGACCTCTGTATTCTAAGACCCAAACACAGTCAATCATCTGTCACCGGATTAGACATTGAACTGGTTTGTCTCGTCTAAGATTGGTCTCTGGCTACGCCACTCTTTACAATTCGTTCTTTGGCGATTGGAAATTCTATCTCAGAGTACATCTGCACTTAAGTGGATTCTAGATTTGAAAAATGGCTGATGACGTCATCGTAGCGTGTTTTGCTGCAATTGCTATGCGTGTTGAATATCGAACATAAATAATTACTAACGCCCAGAGGGGAGGGGGCGAAAGGCACCCCTGCCCTCCCATTGGGGCCATGGTTGAGTCACCTGGAAATTTAGAATTTGCGAAGAACAATTATTCATTTAGGTGCGTTTGTTTTCTTGTCTCATTTGAAAATTTCTCTGGCCTTGAAAACTTGAAATCATAAACACAAAGTGTTTCTTCTCGCCTTGAAGCTCCTCTTCTGGCACCGCGTCCTATGCAGCGGGGAGGGGGAGAGGGAGAGGGGTTAGGAGCTGTGATGGTAAATAGGGTCTGGTTGGGGGATGACTGAATCTCACGGAAGATGGATTCATTCAATACGGGTCTAAATGAGAAGCGTAGGCAGCCTAAAGAGCCTATACCGGTCTAAACGCTGCCTCGATAGACCATTAACGCCAGAAAAACAGCGTTCATTGAGTACAAATCTTCTCCTAGACTCCCTACACATGGCCGCTGTTACCCCTACCCCTCCCTCATCTTCCTCCCGTACGAAAGACATTGCAGCGTCTATTGAAGACTTTAAAGAAAACTGTGGAGAAATTGCACTAACCTTCCACAGTCAAATTCCACAGTCAGACAAACAACTCGGTCACCGAAGGCAAAGACGTCATGGTCAGGAAAAGCCTCTGATCCACCTGAATGAAGACGGAGGAGGAGGAGGAGGAGGAGGAGGAAGAGGGCGCGGTGGCTCCGTGGTTGCTGTCGTCGTCGTCGTCGTCGTCGCAGTGCACGCTGCTTCCATGCAAATGCATTCGATCGAGAGATAGGCGGCTAACACGGCAGCAGCAGCAGCAGCAGCAGCTATCGATTTCTCTCTCTCTCTGGCGTCGAAGATGAGGCCTGGAGCGGAAGAGGGAGGGGCAGACGAAGATAGGGGCGCATGGGGTCGGGTGGGGGGGGGGTAGCACTGTGGAGACGACTCAGAACCAATCGCAATCACAACGAACAGATGGAAGACTACCTAAACGACTGGACAAGTAGCGCTAGATAACAACAGACCATATTGGGATAATCCACGACTATATGCTGCTCATGGTTAGGCAACCTCCATACTCTATAATTATAGTCTCAGAATACAGCAGATCGGTCAGAGATGTCCTCATTCGCAAGAGGGCCAATCTGTTCGACTCAGTTGTTCGCTAGATGGCGCGATATTTCGCATCTTATAAGAACTCTTTGGATTTACTGAGTTTTTATTTTTAAAATGCAGAATAATGCTTCGAATGCTAAGCTTGTGTTCGAAGAGGTTTTAGTGATTCGCAGATGGTGCTTCGAGGAAAGCAAAGGCGCTGCATAATTTCTCCCAGAGGAAGAAATGGCCGAATACGCAATGAGAGAGAGAGAGAGAGAGAGAGAGAGAGAGAGAGAGAGAGAGAGAGAGAGAGAGAGAGAGAGAGAGAGAGAGAGAGGGGCGCCTCGAGAGTGCATTCCACAGAAGAACAGGTCCCAGGTGCTGGGGTAAAAAACCTGCTCTCGGGATAGCAAATTCATCGGCCAACACGGTGACATGCAAAAATGACAGCCGAAACAAAGCAAGTCAGACAAACTGAATTTCTATCCTATGTTTTGCACCCTAAATCGAGAAAATGTGAAGAATGATTTGCATTTTTAAAACAAATTGTCAGATCTGAGCCGAAATGGTGATTTGCGCAGCCACGAAGGGCTTCAGTGGGCCTAGGCCCCATGGCCCCCACGCCGATGATATATTCTCATCCGGTAGTAGGCCTGTCGACTGGAAAACAGTCATCAGCTGTCATCCAGTCTACAATTGTCTACATGTATTAAATGATCTAATATCACCCTAATCCTGTATCGCCCGGGGGCCGTCCCAGGCCCAGCTATGGGTTCACCACGCACCCCGGGCCGCATTTTTCGAAATTGTATCATAGTTTGCTAATGGGGATAATTACAACCAATAGGATGCTGGTTAAGAAACCACGTGATCGGCCCCTCTAGTCGGAGAAGAGGAAGTTAGCACCTCTGAGTGACAATGGCGAATTGTTGTGGAACTCTGTGATGAAGAAGAAACTGTTATTCAATGCAATCTCTTTTCTTGAAGAATGGCGTTCGATTGAAACTATAATAATATTAACGTGCAGATTCTAAATTTTATTTCTGATTTTATGACTGTGCTGTCTGCGTCGCAGTTAAAGCGATCTCAGAGTGTTTTTATATATATATATATATATATATATATATATATATATATATATATATATATATATATATATATATAACAAGGTTTAAAGTGGTTCAGTAGGGACTGCCCTGTGTGAGAACCACTGCTCCTGCCTCCTGGTTTTATCCACCATACTTTTGGACTTTTGGACTCAAAGAAAGAGCGGAGACAACGTCGGACAATGACGATGACAAAGACAACGACATCAGAAAAAATTATTGTAGGGCCTACACATTTGCTTTCATTCAATATAAGTCACACGCATACAGACATACACAAAAATACACTCACACAAACACACACACACACACACAAACACACAGAGTCTGTGTCTGGCAGCTGTTGTTGCTCTTAGCAGCATGCATTGCGGGGGGTGGGGTGGGGGTGGGGAGGAGGGGTCAGCGGGGGTCACACTAAGTCCTGAGATCGTCAGCACCGATTTCCGTTCTGATGAATTGGCGCCCTTCGAGGTGTTGCCGCTTGGATCTTAGAAAGTCACAAGCGAAGTCAAAAAGCAAAGCGCCCTCTGGAGTCTTCTCTGCTGCAAAACTCACAGAGTTCGATCAGAACACTCTTCGAAATGTCTCTCCTCTTACAGGAATTCTCTCGTATTGTCATAACTCAGTATATGATTTTGCTTTGGTTATTCTGTCTCACGACGCGGTGTTCTGTTATGCTGACCTTGCACGAGTTTACGACGACCTTGAAACTTACGTGGACGCTAAGGTTCAAGGTCGTAGCCAAGGTGGAGGTCAGTGAGGAGGAAGCCATGACTCCAATCCAAAGGGGAAATTTAACTCTAGCAATGCACGATTTCTGGACAATTACCACTCCTGGATACGCCGGCGACTGTACTTGGGCTCCACGACTACTGCAGCAGTAGGCGGTGGCAGGAGGTGGGGTGGGGGTGGGGATGGGGGTGGGGGGTAGTCATCCGGGTGCACTGAGGGTCATGATGATGACTTGGTCTTCGTCGTCCGTCAAACGCTGATCTGCGTTCGATTCGATCAGAGGTTTTCCCTCGAGGATGCAGTCCAGGTGCCGGTGAAACCCCCTTCCTCCATCGCCCACATGGTCAACGGCGGAGGAGGAGGAGGAGGAGGAGGAGGAGGCGGTCGATAGAAACGAAATGCCGCCGCACCTGGAGCCTCGGCACCCGGAAGACGACGACGACGACGACGACGACGACGGGGCGACCGAGCGCTGAGGCGTCGTCGTCGTTCTCGGGTGTTCGGCAGGTGGCGCCACCACCGAAGAACTGTCCATTGGCCTTACGTCGCCCGGCGCTGTCCTCCACTTGGGGCACCCGAGACACAGGTCCCCGTCCCCGGGGAAGGGCCCCTCGGCGACGGCGACGGCAGCGGCGGCGGCGGAGGAGGAGGAGGAGGAGAATGACAGCTGCTGCTGCTGCTGCTGCTGCTGCAGACAGACGCATGCGGAAGAGGAGGATGAGGGAGAGGAAGAGGAAAGTCCGGCAGGTGAACCGTTCGACGGTCGGTCTCTGGCGACGACGACGCTCGGGTTGTGATCGGCGCCTGAGCAGGTGGGACAGGTGGGACAGGTGTGATAGGTGGCGGGACACCTGACGTCGACGGAATGAAGAACGGAAGCCACGTGACCAGCGGTGAGACAGTCGTCGTCGTCGTCGTCTTCGTATCCGGTGACCTTGAGAGTGATTGACTGCTTCTGCTTATAGGACGCATCTCGCCTGTGGTCCGACTTCAACCAAAATAAACGCTTTCTAAAACAATATTATTATTATTATTAGTATAATAATAATAATAGTAATAATAATAATAATAATTATTATTATTATTATTATTATTAGTAGTAGTAGTAGTAGTAGTAGTAGTAGTAGTAGTAGTAGTAGCAGTAGTAGTAGTAGTAGCAGTAGCAGTAGTAGCAGTAGTAGTAGTAGTAGTAGTAGCAGTAGTAGTAGTAGTAGTAGTAGTAGTAGTAGTAGTAGTAGTAGTAGTAGTAGTAGTAGTAGTAGTAGTAGTAGTAGTAGTAGTAGTAACAGGGCGTTTAAAGTGATTCATTAGGAACTGCTCTGCGTGAGAACCACTAGACTATTAATTTGCATTATTAAATAAAAGTAAACATTGAAACTACAATTTCATCAAATTCTTTTTTCGCTATAATTGGATTCTGTAATATTTTGCTGGCTGGCAGCTGATGATGATGATGATGATGATGATGATGATGATGATGATGATGTGCTGACCTGGTGAATGCGAGTAGTCCGAATGACAGCATCATCAGTCCAACTGCAGACGCAGTCACGAGTATTATAACGACGCATCGTCCTACATCAATAGAACCAGAGATAGAGAGAGAGAGATAGAGAGAGATAGAGAGAGCGTCAAACGGAGAACTTCTAAAGCGCCGAATCACTTAGACGACGAATTCAGAACAGAAGCGAAATCCATATAATATTCTGCCAATTCGCTTAAAATAACAACGAAAGACCACGATCAGACGCACACAGACATAGAGACCGACGCAGAGGGACAGAGACAGATACACCGGCCGATACATGTAGGCAGGCAGGCAGGCGTAGACACGGAACATTCTAATAAAAGCTAAATGCCAATTGCGACAGAAAATGGCGCCGAACGGATTAAGAAACGGCCAAACGACGCTTTTATCGCTCGGCAGACGACGGTGACGTCATCGAAGCGGAAATTCGGTCGTCTGCTCAGCAGCAGCAGCGCCTCTAGTGACGCAGATTTCGATGGGTCGGGTCAGAGAACTGGTCGACCTCGGGTTGCGTCGGATCGGGTTGGCGCTTTAGGTCGTCCCTTGAGCGAAATATTCTATGCTAATTCTGCAGTCGTCACGCTGGTCGCCATCATGTCTGTCATCCGAAAGGAATGCCAAGGGTTCAAATGGCTATAATTACCCTTTGTATCGGTCTGTCAAAATTCATAGGACGTCGTGACGTCATACGAGGAGATGACGTCACAAGAACGTACGGTCAAGAACTTTAATCGGAGAGTCTGAAACAATGTCTGGCAATTAAAGATAACTATTTAAGTAAAGATAATGTTTCTGTTGCTTTGGTATTTCTCTAAACTTTCTTCGATCAAATCCTAGGAACGCCCCTGGGCATGTCATTGGCTACACCCACGATAGAACGCAGTTTCCTGCAGAGGAAATAAGAGACGTTAGTTTGTAGAAAAGCACTTGGAAAACAAAGACGTCGATTTATGATCAATCTTCCCTCCCTCTGTCTGTCTGTCTCTGTCTCTGTCTCTGTCTGTTCAAATCGTCTTCATTGCTATTCCTTAACAAACTCTCCTATTCCTTCATGTCCAATAGCACTCTATTCCTCCTCCTCCTCTTATCTTCCTCCTCCTCCGCCTCCTCCTTCTCCTCTTCTAATAGCTAGTCTTGCGGGAGATGGAACACCGTTTTTATATCAGATTTTGAAAGTTTCAACCGCAGTGCTAACTGACCATCATGCCTGTCAGACACGTCAGATGTCGTGTCCTTCTTGAAAGGCCACGGAATGAAGGACAAAAGAGGACCTCATGTCCTCATTATAAGTCCAGAGGCCAATCCGCCATCCAACGAGCGTCTGGAGGCAAGACATCGATCAGTTGGTTCTCTGATGAAAACCGAATGTAACTTTTCCCAATTCTCTGGTTACGCCCACTTCTTCCCACCCTGGAAACGCCCCCACTGAACGAGACCGGATTGTAAAGACAGAGAACGAAATGCCTTCGTCGTCGTCGTTGTATGTGTAGTTGTATGTGTGGTTGTCCTACCGTATGACAGCGCCTGTTCTTCGTCGTGTTGTGTTCTGTTGGTTGCCGTCCAATATGTCGAAGCAGCTCCACAAACGCACACACAAACACACACACAGAGGAGCACAATGAATATCACGATTTCAATTTGTATAGCGCAATAGTCCTCAATCAGAGCATTTATTGGATACAACTGTTAATATCGTGCGCTGTTTTATTTTATGCATAGATAATCTGCGGCGAGATTCGAACCCGCGACTGAAGAGAAAAACTAACAACAAATTGACCATTGCACCGTTGCTAGCGGAAAAATTATTGAATTTTAGAGCGACAGGAACGCTTATACCTGGAATGGAGCAGTTACCAAGGTCACCGATCCATGTCTGACCGACGCAGGTCAGGTGGAATTCTTCCAGTGTCTGGTTGCATCTGACGATCACGTGGTCTCCTCGACGGACCACCCAGAGGTCAGCAGTGGTGGCCATGTCGACGCATCCAGTCGCTATTGGAAAACACAGACACAGGAGTCCGTTGTCTACAGAGGATTTGCATCCGTTGCTCTGTACAGAATTCCATTTCTACGCTATATTTAGACCTATTGTAATATATGACGTCATCTTCTCAATGGGGTGTTAGGGACAGCATGAGGGGCACTGTGCACATGAGAACCCTTCAGTCCGGTTCCCAAATTCTCTCTTTCCATTGACGCCAATGTGATAGTGACCGTGAAAGTTGGGAGGGTAATAGATGGATGGGTGGGTGGGTGCAGTGGCGGCTCCAGGATTTGGCAAAGGGGGGGCGTTGGGTGGCAACTTCTAATCATGGGGATCCAACCATTTGTTGTTAGTTGTTAGGTATGTAGTATTAAGTATAGGGTCCCAACAGGGGGCCACTGGGGGGCCAGGCACTCAATAGGGGGGCACGGGCTCTCCGGCTCCCCTTGTGAAGCCGCCACTTGGTGGATGGGTGGGGTAGGGTAATCAAGCGAATGGTTCCACAGAGAAGAATCGGATATCAACGAGAATTAATATCTTCGTCGTCAGGTTTTTCTCGAAAATGTCGTCATTTAATTGAATATACGGCGCTTCTAAATGGCGCTAGGTAATTCAATCGGAGACCCGCGTTCGAACCTGACATTCGGGTTACAGCGAAGAAAGGGTCAACAAATCCTCTCTCTCTCTCTCTCTCTCTCTCTCTCTCTCTCTCTCTCAAATCGTCAAACATCGAAACACAGAAGAAGAATGGCAGTCATTGCTCCTCAGAATGACCTTCAAAAGACCTTTCGCTTTACTTTGATTGCGCATTTCTGCTTTTATAACTCCAATTCCTCCTCTTTATCCTCCTCCTCCTCCTTCCCCTTCTCCGCCTCCTCCTTTTCCATCTCCTTTCTGTAATACGTTCATCACTGTGTGTGTGCAAAATGTATTAGTTTGGAGGCAGATTCTGTTGCATGAAATCTACAAACGTTGATCAGCTGCTGGTCACGCCATCAGCAAGCATTGTGTAGTCTTCCACATAATAATTATAGGCGTCTATGATTGGCCGCCGCCGCCGCCGCCGCCGCCGCCGCAGAGTGGATACATACAAGAGAAAACCTGTTCTGCTATTTTGCTTCTATATGATGATTCGGAGTGATTCCGTTGCTGCAACCAGTGCCATTTTCCATTTCCTTATATCGCTGCATCGCGTGCCGTTCTACAGAATCTCCCAATCATAAACTCTCACTGCAGTGTCGCCGACGAAAGTACCACTATTCGAACGTACCACGAGTACTCAGATGCAGTACCAAGACGTTCTTCACAGTAACAGTTACACCCGGCTATAAGAATAGGCTAAACTCTTAGTCCGCTTGGACCAATCACACTCCGCGGGTCTAATTGTGGTCACGTGACTCTCGTCGTCTGCGCATCTAAGCCCCGGCGGCCATCTTGAGCGGTCTCCCATGGCAACGACCTAAGACAGGAACAAAGGGGCATTACTAAGGTCCGCCTAAGACCCGGAAATGGCTTCGCCATTGGGAACTTATTGTTCGAAATGCATTGCATAGTCCGTTGCCCAAATATTTGCTCATGTTTCAAATATGTTTGGTTACAGACCAGATCTCTCTCTCTCTCTCTCTCTCTCTCTCTCTCTCTCTCTCTCTCTCTCTCTCTCTCTCCACCGTCGATACCTATTCAATAAACTACATCAATGTGTGTGCGTGTGTGTGAAATTATTTAGGCAAGGATTAAGAACAAATATTTTGAGGGGAAAGCGCCCCAAGCCCCCTCGAAGGTTCAGCCAAAACTCGGCGCTTCGCTTATAGAACGCAATAAGGGAAAAGTAGGGAAGGGTCGGAGGAGAGGAAGGGCCAGTGTAAGCGTCTCTCGACCCCCACGAATGGACCGAAGGATGGACGGAGCGAGGTACAAGAAGCGGCGCCGAAGTGAAGAAGGTGTGAGAGAGGGAGAGGAAGTGGAGTGGAGTGGGGGGAGGGGGAGGGGGGAGGTGAGGCGGATAAATGGACGTCTCTCGCATTTGTCTCCATTGAATTTTCGTCGTTCTGTTCGTAACAGAATTATTTACCAATTTTGTCGACAGGCGGCGTATGGCTTTCAAAAATGAGACACGATGACGTCTGCCTCTGAGAGTCGACACAGACAAAGAGACGGACAAAGAGACGGACAGACAGACAGACACCGTGGCCGAAAGAGAAGGATGCAGGCCGACAGAACGAGACACAAAATCGTACATTTTCACATTCGTCTTCGCCTCTGTTTAGGTTCAAAATGATTTTCAAAGCATAGAAATACTCTCAGCTTACGTCTACGGCGACTGACGGACAGACGAACATGCAGACGGACAGACAGACGGACAAGGAAGCGGACAGAGTATGGACTATTGACAGAGTGTATACTGACGTTGATTATTTAGTATTAAGAACGGATCGAAGATGGCCCCGAGATGGCACTTCGTCTCTTTAGGCAGAAATTTGCCTTCCGCATCAGAATAAAGACGGCAAATAGTCTCCAAGATAATTTTTATAGCGCCATTCGGCATTCCGACGACTTATGAAGATGTTGGCGTCTGATCAATCGATGACGTCATACATGACATTCCCCGCCTTGCCCGCCCACCCACCCTCCCCAACTGATAGAGACAAAGAGCGCCATCTATCGCATCGATTGATGCGCAAATAAACAGACGACTCCTCCTTCGCGTCACCAGATGAAGTTGGTCACATGACCACTGGCGCTGCATAAATGCATTGTCTACAGTCTGCTTTCAACCAATGGGCAACGATTTTGAATCTTGCGAGCACCCGACGATAAAACGGCTCCACATAATTGCGGCGGAATATACGCACGGTTGCCAAGCAACGACGATTATAATGATGACGTCGTCGTTGACGACGATGATGACGACAACAGAGCCGCCCCCCAACGACCTTAACAGATGAGTGCAATCGCTGTCTTAGTCAAAACTATAACAGGCCACGAGTCATTCGGGCGATAATAGCGGAAAGAGATTTCTCCTCTACAGTGGAGACCCTTTAAGAGGCCACACATATAGGGAGCGCTCGACGTAAAGATTAATACAGATGTTTTACTTAATAGTGGGCTTTGAAAAAAATGCGTCTCAATTGTAACCAATTAAAGGCATTGTGCTCGCATTCGCTTTAAGTCTTACACACACACACACACACATCCAACGAAGCCTGCTTTCTAAAGAGAAACAACAGACAAGAGAGACCAGACCCTCAACTGAGAGGGAATCGTTAAAATAAGATCCATATTCAGTTCTTTCATGATTTAGCGCCAGATTTCCTGCCTAAAAGTAAGTAAGCTCAGTGGTGGAATTAGGAGAGGGTAAACTAAAATGGATGGACGTGAACCGTGGACCCCATTTGATTACGGTCTTTGCAAGGAAGTTAAACACTTCGAGTTGTAAACAAAGTACGAATCACGTAAAAATATTGCGATCTTTAGAAGAAAGACTGACAAAGAAAATGAAGCTCTATTTGTCAAATCAACGCCGGTGAGGACTTCTATGTCTGAAATCTTCTCTGGGCTCTTTATTAAAATCGCTCAGAGTTCAAAAGAAGAAAAGAAAACGAGAGTTTATCGCCAAGTGCATCAACACACAGCAAGAGAGAGATGGGCGCACTCATCACAATGATAATCTGCAATTTAAGACGCTCTTCTTCAATTCCATTCCTTTGCCATCTAATACACATTATATCCGTCGCGATTAATATTTATGCGGCCCCCATGATAACTGAATTAACATTTATTCGTTCTTATTCTTTACTGCGTTGCAACGAAAAGCATAAAACCCTCAGAAGAACACATTTCAACGTAAAAGTTAATGTCCGATGACCTAATCTCGCCTAATTCTAAACTTCTATAGCGCCGCTTCATAATGCACAAAAGCATCAACCCCGATGACACACCAAATCAAATCCAGGTGAAATCCAGGACATCCAAGTGGACAGGCGACCTACCTTCGTACTTTAGCAGGAAGTAAGGCGTTTCCATGGCAACCGTCTCATCGTTGGCCATCAGTCCTATTTCCAGGCGATTGGTGGTCGACGTGTACACCTGCCTCTCCCTCGCCACCCCTCCCCCGCACAGCGACACCTTGCGAGCCCCGGTGATGAGCAGCTCCTGTACCACGGCGTACGTGGGGCATCGTTGACCCCGGATGCCCTGAGCCATGACCCTTGACCTCGCGACGTTGAAGTCGAACAGCGTGACCCGTAGACGCTGACCTCGACTGACCTCGATCGTCCAGGGGTTACCGACGCCACCGCAGCCCGTCTCTTCGGTGACGAGACTGGCCAGGTAGGCAGACGGCACCGTCACGCCCACCCGCCGCCCATCCCCCATACACTTCTCAGACGGCGACAGAACTGCAACGTCAGCGAAAATTCCAAATCAAATGACGTCATACGATATTCGATAGATACGCGATGCTAAAGAACACCTGTCAGTCTCCCTGGTCTTCTGCGCAATACAGTGACGTCACGACGGAAACTGGAGGCGACGGAGGGAATTAAGCCAGAAAAGTAAAGGTCCTATAGTTGATTATTTCACTAAACTCACTAGGCCTACCTATGTGTTTTTTGATAGGGGCATAGACTTCTGTCTCACCTGGTACGCAGGTGTAAGCGGCTTCAAGGTGTGGCTTGAGATCGTCTGGACAAGGCTTCGTCTGGGCGAACAGGGCGTCTGGGATGGTGATGTCGCAGACTCTTTTACCGGAGCACCGGCTGTCCGCCAGTTCAAGGACATCGGAAAAGCAGCCGATGTGTCCGTAGTCTACCTTGGCACACCTGCTCAAGGTCATTCGACCGTACCTGGCATGAGTCATGAGGATGACGTAACCTTCGTCACAGACAGCTGTAAACATCTCATTCTCACAGAAAGGCTTCAACGATTTCGCCAAACCTAAAAGCAGTGACAACAACAACAACAACAACAACAACAACAACAACAACAACAACAATAATAATAATAATAATAATAATAATAATAATAATAATAATAATAATAATAATAATAAGTCCTTCAGTCTGCTTGCATGTCAGTTTCTGTATATCAGTGTGTTATCTTCAATGATGATGATGTAGTAGTAGTAGTAGTAGTACGTCGTTGCTAACGCGCAATAAGAAACATGATCGACTAAGTGAAGAATCTAAGCGCAAGATTTAGCAGACGAGAACAAAGTCAAAAGCGCTGCACTTTCTAATCTATTCATTTTTCGTCTTAATTTTCTGTTGGCGTTTGCACAGACGACGGAGAGAGAGAGAGAGAGAGAGAGAGAGAGAGAGAGAGAGAGAGAGAGAGAGAGAGAGAAGGAAATTGCCTGGAATGAAAAGACGCTGATGGAGTTGGAAAACCTGTCACTACCACTATCGCCGATTTTCCTCAAGGACGCTCCTCACATGCGGAAAACGAGAGCAATAAGAAGGGAGGGAAGAGAACGAGAGGGAGAGAGGGAGAAGGGGAGGAGAGACTACCCCTCTTCCAACGGGCAGTCAAGCGCTCCCTAAAAGCTGTGGATGGTATTTCGAACATTCTGAGTAACACGATTACCCACAGTTCCTTCGCGTCCCTCCGCCCCTCCAGCCTCTCCCTCACTGCTCCCCACCTCCCTCCCCACCTCCACAACACACAGGCGACCAACGGCTCTTTGTCCCTTTTCCGTCCGTTTTCTACGGAACTGCGATCGGCATTTGCCTCAGGGACCATCAGACAGACAGACACACAGTCAAACAGACAGACAGACAGTCAACAAGACAGACAAGTAGACAGGTCGACTGGCTCTATATTCGCTTATTTTATCCTCAGCTGAGAAATTTGGGGAGGTGTTAAATGATAGAGACGCTATTGAATGCCTGATGATGAGGGGGGAGAATTGAGTAAAAATTCACCTTCCATGGACAAATATTCCAATTTTCGCCTCAACAATCAATGGACTTCTATGGCGCCACCGTCATAACGCACTGGACGTCGTCAAAGTGTCTCAATCAGACTCTGAGACTAAATGCCTAATGTTGTCGTTTAATTCCCACACTTTTAAAATGGATTCCCAATAATTGTTCAATCTCAGATGCCCCCCCCCCGCAGTCTTCGCCGTGCCTCTGTGTTCCTTTTGCCAAACAATGGCGCCATAATATTGTTATTGCGCCATCTAGGAGCCCCTAGGAGGGGGAGGAGGACAGGCGTTCAGCATAGAGCCATGGAGGCGGATATTCTGCAGAGTGAAGACACAATCAGTTTCGTCGGTCGCTCGTATAGCATGCATCTATGTTCCGGTCTATTATCGGAGAAGCATAGAGATATGCGGGAAAGACAGAAAGATACAAGAAACGTCGATGTGAGAGATGCATAGATACGATGTACGGTTTCTCTCCCTTGACGCCCCAGTGGCGGGGGGGAGGGGGGGCGAGGCGGATGCGGTCGAAGGCGGCTCTTATACGGCGACCGATCGCTCCTCTCCGCGGCTATCTGGCCCCTCAGAGAGCGTGGAATTGTCACCTGGGAATTGGAAGTGGAAGGACCGATAAGGACACACGCGGCAGTAAGCCCCTCGTCCATCAAATGCGATTTCTCCTCTCTCTCTCTCTCTCTCTCTCTCTCTCTCCGTCGTTCACAAACAGACCGGTTTATGTTGCGCCAGTCTAATCGAAATTCCGAAAGTCCTGCTCTGGATTCGGCCTTGTTTAGCTCTGAGCCAACTACAGTCAAACACCGATAAAGTGCAGCAGCGGCGGATAATGCAGGACATTTCATATGACTGATCCTATAATAGTAATAGTAATAGTAGTAATAATAATAATAGTAATAGTAATAATAATAATAATAATAATAATAATAATAATAATAATAATAATAATAATAATAATAATAATAATAGGGAATATCGCCAAGACGGCCGTTGCTTTTCCTGGTCTGAATCAGAGCAAGACAGATAATTTGCTTCGAATAGGAAAGGCGAATTCTATAAATTGTGACCTGCAAGACATTTGATAATAAAAGTTATCCATCAATGCAACATCTTAACTTTGTTCTCATTTTACAGTGTATTATAAAACCACCAGAATATAAAGTTAAACCGCAAGCAATCTACACCACGTGCGTAGTCTCTCGGGACTCTCTTACCCTTAAAATTTCTTCCCTCGCAGCCTACATTAGTGTAGCTGCTGTGTCAGGAACGTCATCAGTGGAGACCAACGAACGGACTTATGGTGAGATTATTACAGTCTATTTATTAGAGTTCCATATCATCAGCGGCGCCCGTGGCAACGCCGTTTCCGACCTGGTCTCATGGGAACCGTTGCTATGACAACCGAGTTGTTCCCCTCTACCGCTACATGCTGCCAGCAAAAATCCATACGAGGACGGATGGGCTGGTGGGTGTGGTGGGCGAAGGGGTGAAGAGTGAGCGCAGATCGGAAGAGGGAAATCGGATCGTGGGTTCCAACATACACTGTGTACATTATGAACAACACTCGTAAACTTAGTGGCGCAACAACTATTTGGATAATAGGCGGGCGGGGTCACTTGAGACTTGAGAGCTAAGATGGACTTCAGTTGGCGTTCTTCCATCCAGTCACTCAAGGTGAAGGTCGATTTCTATATCAACGAGTTAATGTCGTCACACGAATATATCTCCAGAAATGATGAAGATCTAGAACGCTTCTCTGGTAATACGACACAAGCGTAAAGTTCCGGCTCCATTGGCCGTTGACTAATCCCCTTCCATCCTCTCAATGGCTTAGAGGTTAGTTGGATGGATAGCAGAAGGACAAACCCCCCCCCCAAAAAAGGCACCTCTCCCGTTCCATCCAATCAGAATTTACTGCGGTCTAAAAATCCAGCAGCAGATGTCACCCAAGTCTGAGAGGTCACCCCATATCTAGAAAAAAGGCACCCGCCCACGTTTTCCGAATTTCGAACTGCTTAGTTGTAGCGTTCGCGAGACGTTTTGAGGTTCAGTCGACTGCAACAACGGTTGCACAAAAGACGCCGAAAAGCGAGGACAACGGTTGCTTCATACGAGACTGATCGAATGGCGCTACATAAATCCCATGCCATTGAATCCACTGACGCCTGAACCTCAGCCTATTCAAATGCCGTCGAAATATAGTGGCGCACAATAAATGCGCGACCATTGCGTGACGTCACACTGCTTCTGGAAATCAAAGCTGTTGATCAAGATTATCAAGGGAAGAGGGAGAAAGAAAGAGGAGGGAAGAGAGAGAGAGAGAGAGTGTAAATAGAAGATGGAGGATCGATTCTCAAACGAATGCTCAGACAATATTGCAATCGCCGGAGGCATTATTGCAAACCATGCTACGCCAGTTAATTAGTGTCATCGCTGACGTCACGATGACTTAGATGACGTCATTTTGACGCCTCGTCGTGAACTCCATCATCACGTCATCATCAGAAAGTGCTCATCCATCCATACATCCATTCATCCATCCATCCATCCATCCATCTGCATCGTACCTGTTGACTGACTGAATTCTCTCTCGCTTGACGTCATAATCAACATCTCAAGGACAAGGAACGAAACGCACAATTCGGTGACGTCACGCTCGACTCCGAATATCGTCCGCACGGCGTCACGCATGACGCCTCTTCTGACGACGCCAAAAAGAGTCACTGACGCCGCTGTCGTCCTTCGGTCGTCGTCAGAGTAAGACGCCCGGCCGGACGTCAAAGGAGGGGCCGCGGTCGCCCTATACGCAGTGCAGCTGCAGCCGCCGCCGCCGCCGTCGTCGTCGTTTGGAGTTGGACATCTCAACAGTCCTTCGAAGGACAGAGGATGATGACTCCGGTCGAAGGGGGTGGGGTGGGGATCGACCCTTCGACCAACGCCCCGGGCGGCCAAAGGGGGGGGGGGCGACGGAGGAGGAGGAGCCGGCGGCGGCGGCGGCGGCGGCGGTGACGCTCGGGGACTCCCTCGTACGCCGTCCATCAAACGGAGCCCGTGCCGTGTGCGTGAATTCGCCGGTGCAGATATTAATACTGTCTCCGGAATATAACAGGCATCGAACGCTGCGGAGAAGATAGCCATAAGCATCCGACAATCAGAATCCTCCTCCTCCTCCTCCTCCTCCTCCTCCTCCTTCCTCCTCCTCCTCCTCCTCCTCCTCCTCCTCCTCCTCCTCCTCCTCCTCCTCCTCCTCCTCCTCCTCCTCATGCCTCTCTGTCCATAGCTGCGAGCAACGTCAAAGCCAAACAATCGAGTTCCGTTTTGATGCAGTCAGGGGAAATTTTTTCATATTGCGGGTCCCGTTTCAAACGCTCCACCGAACATGAACGCCGAGCTAAGGGGCAGGAGAGGAGGGAGGATCGGAATCTTGTAGGCTACATCCCAAGATTTCCTCCTCCTCCCTACTAACAACCCCCACCCATCTTCTCCTCTTCCTTAACAGTCATCCACTCTTCAATTGCGTTGTGAGACGTGAATTGAAGCAGTCAGACGATACATAAAACATCAATTTCGAATCATCCAATCAATCAAAACGATTCATATAGCGCCCTGTCTTAGCTTAATAAAACCTGGACGAGGAGAGTCAATGGTCTACGTCTCTGTGGCTGTGTGTGAGGTGCTAAGCAGAATCGAAGATCATAATAAACCGCAGAGCATCATCGTCTACTAATGTCACAGCCCCAGATTATAAATCATCAATTCCTCTTCTGAGAATTACTTTGGACGCCAAAAGTAAAAAGAACAATAAAATAAAAACATTTTACAGAGTTAATCTCAAAATGCTGTCCTGCACTAAAACCGCAAAAGAGCTCTAATAATTTGTGGTTTTAGACCAAGAAAAATCCAGGAAGTGACGTCACAGCCGTCTTTCACGAAGCGCGCGACTGAAATAAGAACGATTTAATAGTCGGTCGAGCGGAATAGTACTGTTCGTAGCCATCTGGCGATAAGCGCTGGAATTACGAGCGGAGCCATCGCTAGATGGCGCTTTGGAAATTCTCGGTCTTTTGGCCACAGAATGTGAATGCAATGCACTGTTGTTTTGGTGGGCAATACAAATAAAAATCTAGCTTAACATCAGGAATATTTCTAGGATTATCAATTGGGGGGGGGGTGTTGGAGGGTATTAGGGGTGCATCTCAGGCTCCGATTGGGAAAAATTTGGGGTGTCGGTCTCAAATGGTGGGGGTGGTGGGGTTGTTGGGGGGGGGGTGTAAAAATTATCCTGCTTCACATCATGTTTATCTGGTAAATGTTACACACGTCTACAATCAACTGTAAAGAAGCTCATTACTGCATTGACAATTCCAAGACTTTTATTTAGCTATTTATGGATTAAATTTCCGAGAATTTACTCTTCCTATAAAAATTAAAGGCATTAAACTGATTGATGAAAAATTGATCTAACTTTTCCATTGCTCTCGTTAATTTAAATCATGTTTCAGTTTCATGGCCTGTAACGATTAAGAAATTATGTTTACTAAAACATTGTAGGTGTAGGACAAATGACAGACTGTTGCTCAAAATTTCACAACACTTTTAGCGCAACTAGAAATATCTAATCAAATAGCACTTCTTAACTGCTGCCTTCGCTAATAGCACATCGATAGAGTAAGCAGACTGAGTCACAAACAAGATTCCTATGCACAATAAATACTGTACTTCAGAAGAATGAAGTTTGCCAACATGGAATCAAAAAGGTCAAGTTTGTGACATCTCTGCATTATTTGTTTCAAAGTAGACTGACATGCATAGAATTATTTCCATTAAGATTTAGAGCATCGGACATAAACTGCATTCTGATCATAGATCGTATCAGAGATCGTATGATTGGGTCTTATCCAATGCACAAATCCTTTTATTTCAAGAAATGTACTTAACATATTAAATCAAACGTAATGAGCCATTAACAATCATACCAAGTTACAGTAGTTTTTTTTAATAAAGAAAACACTTTCAAGTTAAAATCCAACTTCAACTCATAAATGTGTGACAACAACCACATATTCTCGTCCTGTTGACAGAAATACTGAGGAATTTCTACATCGGATGAAATATTTACGAAGAATCAAGTAAAAGTTAGTGGACTGTAGTCTATCACATCTGCTGAGTAGAATTTCCATTCCATGTCGCCGATTCGTCGTCTTCGTCATCGGCCGTAAGTCGATTGATATTTCCGAAATTCCTGCTCCTGAGTCCCTGATGGCCAACACTGCAACACAAGCGCCACATCAATTACTCTGCATTTTTAAACGCAACAAAACCTCAGTTCTACGCTCGCACTTTCAAACACTTTGCTATAACACGACAATAACCAAAACTAAATTCACATTTCGAAATGTGTTTGAATTCCGATTTCAATAAGCACTACAAAGCACTACAAAGTAGGCAAGTAAGTAAAATCTCGTGAATCTATGTAGTGCTTCTGAGTAGTATCGCAGTAGCTGCCCACCCATCCGTAGGCACTTATGCCTTGCACGCGTTGTTTCAAACCTCGATCTCTGACGGGGCGTGCTGCTCTGGTCATTTCCCATCGATCCACTCGACCTGTTCTCCAATCTCTCTGCGTTCTGGTTCCCTGCTCGAGCAGGCATCGGTGGAAACAGAAAAGCATAGATGAAATTCCAAATGGCAATCAAGGGAGCCAGCAGCATCCAAAGGAAACCGTTTCCAGTTGATTGAGATGCAGTCATGTGACCAGACCTCTTGGTTCCCTGTGTAGAGAAAAACAAAGTCGCCATTAGCTACAGATCATAACTTAACCCTTTGAAACTGACCTCAACTGTTCATATGTACATCTATGAGAAGCCATTGTTGCATTTTACAGATCTGTACATTTTAATTACTTTACATTTTAATCCACTTATAGTCAAAGTACTATATCAGTGTAACAATGTTGAGCTTTGACACGGATAAGCAGCAACTATGGTAAACATTGACAATTAAGAAATCTCCAAAGAGCCTCAAGGAGTCTCAAGGGCAAAAGAGCTTATCATAAAAGAGCTATGTTCAAAACTGAACAATGATTATGTATGACCAGAATATCACTAAAGATATTTAATACCTAAAAGTCAGAAACCAACTGCAAAGATATATGAGCAAGAAATAATAAGACAGTATGTCTCACATATTTTACTAAATACATCTTACTTATAGAAATAATTATATAAAGATTTCAGTAAAAAATTGCCAACGAAAAATCAATAGGAATTGACCCCGAACAAAACAATAAGAACTGAAGACGGCACAAGTTCCAGTTCGAGCAGAGTTCTGTCCATGTCGTCCTCAATAAACGTCCGCTTAGGAAATGTTGTCGACAACGTCACGGAATTTACATTCAACCGCTTCTCATGTGAAAAATAAAATAAAAATTATTAAACAATTACCTCCTCTATCACATCATCAACTCAGTCTCAAAATAAAGCATAATGTGAAATTTCAGCTGCTCTATTCATGCTCTATTCAGCTGGTCTATTCAGCTGGTCTATTCAGCTGGTCTATTCAGCTGGTCTATTCAGCTGCTCTATTCAGCTGGTCTCACGCTCAACTGTCCTATCCAACCTTAAGACTACGGGTGAAAAGAGAACCTGCTGAATGAAATTTCTTGCAACTGAGAGCGTGTCACTTGAAGCAAAAATCTGATAAACGGAAGAACCATCGGGCAAACGAAACTGGACTCTGGCTGACTCCCTGTAAAGGTCAAATTAACAAACAAAATATCAGTTTCACGGGAAGCAGTAATGATTAATCATACTTTCGTTAAATATTAGACGGTCCTGTAAAAGTCTTGAAGTTATGATGATGTGCTAATCTAAAAGAGGGAAGATACCGTTTCGCAGCGTTCTCTTTCTCCAGACGCTTTGCCTCCGCTTCCAATTTCGCCTTTTTGTTTCGTTCATTTGCTTCTTCCTGCTGCGCTTTTTCCTGCTTGTATTTCATTGCACGTTCTTGCCTGAAGCAAAAAGCATTAAAATAAGGGTTAATGCAGAAAAACGTGGCAAACACCAACAAAGCAATTACTAAAACAGCGAGAGAGAGAGTGATTGATGAACAAATGCTGAGATATCTGGATGGTCGTAGGTTTACTGATGGCAACCAAAATAAACATTGCTTCATTTATTTCATTGACCTGTCTCTTTCCAGGTCTGCTCGAACTTTTTCCAACGCCCGCTTCTGTTCTTCCTTCTCCTTCTTGTAAGAGTTCTCAAACTCTTTCTTCTCCATCTCGGCCTTCCACTGACGGAACTTCTGTGCCTCCTGACCTTGCTTTCGTCTCTCGACCTCGCTCTTTCGATCCTTGTCCTGCGCCTCTTTCTCCTTCTGGTCTCGTCTTTCAGCCATTTTCTTCAACAATCTACAACAAATTGAAATTTTTAAAAATCATTAAATGGTAATCAACATCATCACCCTAATTTAAAGCTATTCAAGATTACTGCATAATGGCGAGAATAATTTTTTCCAGAGAAACAAAACTCAAGTAATCATTAAGACATTCGAAAATACCTTTCTTTTCTCTCTTCCAACGTTTCTCCTGGGATGACGTCTGCTGTGTCGTCAAGAAGCTCACCGTCGTCAATGCTGGATCCTGGCATGACGTCAGCAGTGTTGCCTCCTGTTGCACCCAAAGTGTTGTCAGGGTCTGCAGGGACTGAAGTTGCTGAAACTGAAGAACCACCTGTAGATGGAGGAGATGAAAACTGGGAAATGGGTCGTTGCATCTGAATCAACAACAACACACATTAACCATTGCATTAAACTATCTTGCTACCAATCACAGCTTGTCTCACATATGCATACTTGAGAAAATGAATGAGACGCTAACAGAAATGCAATGCAACAGACCGAATTCCATTTGCTGCAGACTAAAAAAATCCATATTAAAGACAAACAGGAGACAGAAGGAGAATGGCCATGTGACAAGTAAGTATGTACATACTGTGTTAAACAGATGGCAGAAGGCACTATGCACACATACATGCAGAAAGTCATACAATTGCAAGTTAAAGGCAAGATAAAGGTCCTTACAGTAAGAGTGAATTGAAGCACATGGAGATGCATTGCTGAATAAAACAGCCATTCACTCAGCCATTCTCCTTAGCAGCAATGCCCATCATCACAAATCTAGTAAAGCAATTAACAAAGATTCATATTTCTAAATTATGGCAAAAATAAAATGGCAGGAAGTAGCAATTACACAGTCAAAGTGATGACAATCAATAACAAGAAAATATTATCTATAATTATTATGGTCAAGACATTATTATTATTATTATTATTATTATTATTATTATTATTATTATTATTATGGCCATCAAGACAATATAAAAGTACACAACTGCAACAATATTAAACAACTATACTTCAAGTGTTTCAAAGGGATTCAGTACCTGAAGTGCCTTATTGAATTTTTCAAGGAGTTGGTCGACCGTTACTTGACCCATGCTGACCTCCAGCGGTAAACCTGTCTCCGGAGCAATGAAGAACACGCTCGGTATAACCATAACTGGATCTAATCAATATCTGTCAAGGTCAAAACTACATCAGAAGTATAATCATAACTGCTACTGAGGCATGAACTCTGTCTTAGCTTTTATTACCAAATGTCATCATCATCATCATTGCTTTCTGCCAACCCATTGGTGGCAATAGCTGGGCACAAGACATTTCCAAGAGGCATCGTCACCATCCTGCCCTCTGCCAGCTCTTCAGCGGCAATAGCGAGACACAGAATGTTGATCCGCCTCCTGTTCCCGTCTTGTGTCCTTCCATGACCCTGTTTTCGCCGAGCACTGGTCATGATTTCTCGGTATATCGAGCTGGCCGCAATGCCCCATATACAGTAGTTGGACACGCGCCCTCTGCTGGCACGACAGCGAACGAAGATCTTCCGCCAGTGATGCTGTTCTTCCATGCTCTTCAGTTGAATACATCCACCATCCCTGCCGTTGTCTTCTGGTACAGTTGGTCCACGGCACCTTATTCCGTATTATTCGGTGCAATCCCAGGAGGTTTCCCAGCCCAGGACTTCCCCCCATCCGCCACCCGGGGGACGCGCCTCTACGCCGTTGTACCCCAGCGCGAAATGTACCGGTATATAAAAACACATGCATACTCAGTACTCGAAAAGGATACAAATCTGAGCAAACTGCACACCAAGTTGACTACAAAGAAAACATATTATATTCCATTAATATTTCATTAGATATATTCAAATAAAAATCATTTAAAACATAAGATAATATAAAACAAATAATAATAATAATAATAATAATAATAATAATAATAATAATAATAATAGCAATAATAACTGGGTTTATGTGTCTTAGTAGGATTTCTCCTGTGTTGAAAACCACTGTTGCTCCCTCTACATACATCCCTCTATTACAGTTTCAGTTTGTCCAGTGCTACATCTATTATCCTTGATTCTACATACAAACAAACAATTTGCAGTATACAATGACAAAGAATACACATATTGAATTTCAATTCTTCTTAATTTTTGTACAATAACATTAACAAACTAAATTCTTAAATCTAAAGTAAGAAACTATACTCAAATGGGATTTAAGTGGCTTCTAGCAACTTTTTGGAGTGACTCATTTTGGTGACTTGTGCAGAACATCACAAACATACAAAATGCATCTAGCACAATCTAGAATGCATCAAATGCTAGGAAGATCATAGCAACCTTTTCGAATCCAGCTTCAGTGCAACACAGTTATTTGCTGCAGAAAGTTGGGAAACTGCTTCATCGTCCCAAACTCTGGTTGTTTCTTGCGAAGGTCCGTCATCACCTGTCCCAAGATAACAGCATTTAAAGTCAGCATCAAAGGCAGGTTACACCTGGTCATCTTACAGACGGTTCCTTTGCCAGAACTAGTTGTCTACTACCTTGGTTTGACGATAAGTCAAATGACCATAAGCCAAAATTCTGCACATCATTAAATGACACTATATAAAGTGCTAATTAATAGTAGTAATTATATAAGCTGCCTTATAAATATATAACCACCATCGATGATGAAATGCATTACACCTTTGCTTAAATCTAAGGCACACATCAATCTGAATGTTGTCACAGAATGAGAGATGTTAGCCGCCAGTGGAAGATGGCGCAAATAAAATGTCGAGTCACTCTACATACATCTCTTCTGATTAACCGGCACGGAAAGTCATAGACTCATAGTCTCTCTCACCTCCTACGTAACATGACGCTATATGAATTCCTATTACAATCCGTCTCTTAACCTGACGTGGCGCCACAACAATTACGTTTCCCTTGTATTTCCCACGTACCCGTAACGAACACAATGAAGAGAGCTTTCTGACTTTTCGCCAGCTGAATAGCCGCTGGGATGTTCCCTTCGAACCACTTCATCATCAAAAAGAAGACTTTCCAAAAATAATACGCAAAATATTTTTATTTATGTTTTATTTTGACAAATATAACGCATAGAGTCATTCTAACATAGAGACTTTCTAGCACAAAATATTCTTGTCCTCATATCCTGACTTTGGCAAACGTCCGTCTATCTTCCAGAGACGATAGATCAAATTACTCAAATATTAAACTGTTTTTATAAGGTCCCAATATCTTGTAATGTTGGATCATCGGCCATTCCTGATTTCACAATATTAGCAGACTTTTATTTTATTGTATTTTAAGAAGAGTCATGCAGATAGCAGATTCTCTAACATTCACATAATTAAAAAAGCTAATTCAGTTAATTGAGGACAAATCAGATTTGATCTTAAGCTAAGTAAACGCATAAAACTACATACATTTTTTATGTGTCGCCTAGTTCAAAGTTTTTGGCCTAGTTTATGTCTCACATATCCTATGCAATGCGAGTGACGATATAGTAGATTCTATGGCGATGGAGCATCGAGTCTTAGTTAGACCGTCAGATGGACTGGTAGAGATGTGGATTTAAGTAATTATATTAATATAAATTATTCGTATACTTGAATTCATTAAACAGTAGGTTTTCTCATCTCTGCCTAGTCTTACGATGGCTGAGAAGGTCGGAGGCTGGCCGAACGTCAAAGACGACTACGAGCTGCGAGAAGTTATAGGTATGGGTCTCTGCATTCCTAGATTGTGCGCGTCGGTAATGATTTATGTAGCGTACGGTGTCGTGCAACTCATCACTCTTCAGATTGAACTGACGACCATTCCCATAAACTACATGAGCAATTATACGTTAACTGGATGAGTTTGGAAGTTGCAGCTGGTTGACTATAGGGATTTAGCTGTACATTGATGAGACGTTGATAGAAATGAGGTTTTACGTGAATATTTACTTTAGTATATAAGAAATTTGCGTTTATGCATAGGTAATGTTTGGGCTTTACTGCGAGTGGGTTGTGGAGGAAGATATCAGAATGATTGTCGGTTTTAAAAAAAGCATAATAAGATGCACATTGGTGAGACGATGGTTGGAGACTTTTTTTAGTGATTTTGCATTGGCTTGTATTGGCTCTTTGTATTGGCTTATTTGTCTGTCTGGATTATATTTTTAAAATACAGAAACAATGAAGGGGAATTTGTTTTCAGAGTGTTTTGGATCCTAGACATTTGTGAGAATGACCTGGTGTTGATTCTTAGTGAGGCAGTCTGCAATGATATTCGATGTGGTTTCTTATTTGATTCATTCATTTCTGTTTCTAATAAATTATATCAGCACATGACTTTTGCATATGCACAACAGTTTTCTTGGAGTGAAGGTTAAAAACTGAGCGATAGGGAGAAGGAATGCAGACCAGTCTCATCCACAATCCAATGCTAGTAATGTTGATGAATTGTGAAGCAACTCTTGTTTTCAATCTGAATGTATGTCTGTGAAATTCGACCTACTGTATTGTCTGCTCTGTGAGTTTCAATAATAATGAGGAGATGGCCTAATTAAAGCACCATGGCCTGCTCACTTTGTCAGCTCACATAGGCTCAGTCATGTCCCAATCAGTGACAGATCATTTATCAATGCGCTTTCAATGTCAATTAATCAAATTGAGTCTCGGGGATTGGGGGTGGGTGGGTGTGTGGGGGTAATTGTCTCCATGTGAACTAGATGCCTAACAACTTTTAAAAATATGATACAACAAATTTGGATAGTAATGAACAAGGCAAAATTTTCATGCTTGTTAGTACATTGACGTTCTCAAGAGGATCACAAAGATGCAGTTTTAGTATGGCAGATGAATTTGGTGTCTACGGTGGACAGGATTGTTTTTGTGGTGGTTGTGTTTTGTTGTTGAACGAAGGTTTGAGATTTTATTTTTGAGATGAGATGATCGGACTTACCTTGTCTTTCTTAGGATCGGGAGCGACCGCTGTTGTCCAGGGAGCTTTTTGCAAACCACGCAATGAAAAATGTGCCGTTAAAAGAATCAACTTAGAAAAATGCAACACAACCGTAGAAGAATTGCTGGTATTCTTATGCAGCTAATTTCGACTTATCTACATGAGAGATGCATTGAATTTGATTGATAATATAATGAATGCAGTAACACACAACCCTACAAGAAATTACTTGAAATTCTCTATAGATGCTATCTGGATATGCCCGGCTTCCTTCCACTGAAGTCGATTCTGCACTTATCTTGTGTCTGTTATTATAATGGGGGTTTTATGGTGATTTGCAGTGAAGGATATTGAAGTTGTTAGTGAAATGTTTAAGAAGCGTTCTGGAATTTCTTTGTCGTTAGAAAGAGATTCAGGCGATGAGTCAATGCAGCCACGAGAACGTCGTCAGTTATCACACATCGTTCGTTGTGAAAGAGGAGCTGTGGGTGGTTATGAAGCTCTGTGCTGGAGGTGCGTTTTCTCCTCCAGATTATGCGTTCATTTGCTGATTTTATTCCTTTTTTATGACTTCAGTTTAGAGTGAGGGTTTTAGTCATTTGAGTATTTTTCTCCAACCAGGTTCACTGTTGGACATTATTAAGCATCGCATGAGGACTTTCGACTGCAAGAATGGCGTCCTCGATGAGGCCTCGATCGCCACTGTCCTTAGGGAAGTCCTTAAAGGCCTCGACTATTTTCACAACAGTGGACAGATCCATCGGTAAGGTGCAATTTGCTTCTCTCATAGTTTAACCTAAGGCAAAGCTACATGCAGGTTTTGCTGTTGTGGGATTTTGATATATTAAAATGTCTGTCAGACCGTTTGAGGCCTGAATGTGTGTCTAATTTCCCCTTTATTCATTTGTTTATGGTAATTTTTTACGGATCTATTTTCAACTGTTATCTCTCACATTTCCAATTATATGATAATGTAATGTTGATGTCAGTCAAATATGAGGCTTGTTTTTGAAATTGATCGTATTTTGAGCATATATCGATCAGTTTGATGTCAAGAGGGATTATAGATGGTCTCAGGTGTTATTCTATCTCCTCTTGCTGCCACTGCTTTTTTCAGTATCAAAGTTTATCACCTGTTCAATTGCAGGTAGACACAATAACATGACCAATGGTCATTGACCATCTAGCATAACAATTCTGCCGTCAGGAATGTCTTTTTGAAGAATATTCATATCCTGTCACAAGTTCATGTAAACAAACATGAATTTGACCGTATCTGTACAACATCTGACCTCTTGACCTCATGACCTTAGCATGATTTTTTCTCCTGTGTTGTTTGCATTGCTGTGCTGAATAAAATTTGGTGAGTGGGTGTTTGTGAATTCATTTCTTCAGTGATATCAAAGCCGGTAACATTCTGCTTGGGGAGGAGGGCAGTGTTATGATCGCTGATTTTGGGGTGAGTGCTTGGCTTGCGGCAGGAAAGGACAATTCACGTGAAAATGTGAGGCACACCTTTGTCGGCACACCTTGTTGGATGGCGCCTGAGGTTATGGAACAGGTAAGGCTTGAGTTTTTGTCAATTTTGTAATTGCTTAGCATCTTTGTCAGGTTTTTTAAAGGCTCAATGGCATGCTGTGGTACGAAAGCAATGTGGCTCGTGTGGCTCAAAGCCAAGGGTCCCCAAATCTAAAGGGACTCCAGGTCTAAAGGTCCCCACTTGCTCAGTCTCAATTTTTAGCAGCAAAGTTGTCATCATTTGGCCGTGCAAGATATCATGCGGAAGAATGGCCTGAATGTGTACAAGAAATTCTCTAGGAAGCCAATATTTCTTCCCCATCATCAATTAATGACCATAATCGGGTGTCTAATACACCGGTCAGATCAACTCACCAATAATTCCTGCTTTTTTATATAAAACAAAATTATGAAAATGCATACATTATTCGTATGGCTGTTGAAGCTGCCATGTTACAGAATAGCCTAAAGCATTGACATAACCGTAATATGGCCCAAGTGGCTCAGGGCCAGGGCCCCCAAGTAAGACCGAGCCAGTGTTGCTCTACTCCATATGGATCAAGTTAGCTCTCTGAAACTGAATTTCCGAATTTTGCAGTACGGTGACTATTGGGTCACATGATCTCTGGGTAAGTTGTCTTATGCTTGAGTCTAATGCAGTTATATAAATAGGTTAATGGATGCATGATTTTTGCTTCAACAGGTCACTGGTTATGACTACAAGGCCGATATATGGAGTCTTGGCATCACTGCCATTGAACTAGCAACAGGCACTGCACCGTACCACAAATATCCACCAATGAAGGTAGTTTAATGTTTATCAGATGGAGACGTCTAATTAATGTCAAATATGACATTTAATCTCATTCTCAAGTGACTATTTACTATGCATTGTGGCAGTATTTCCTTAATATCCTCTATGCAAAGCAGGACTTGTTTAAAAGAAAGAAAAGGAACTGAGTGGCAAATACTTATCTAACACACGCAATTCTTTTGATGTACCGCTTTGGTTTTATGTTTTCAGAGGAGTGACAGTAAGTGGGTTTGACCATTTGTCCATCTGATGCTTTTTGCAGAAGATTGTGAGTGAGAGTAAGAAGGGCGAAGAGCAGAATCAGGATCTGTGCCATTGCCTTCTTAATTTCGGTTTTAATTTGTTATTGTAGGTGCTGATGTTAACCCTTCAGAACGACCCTCCCACCCTTGAGACAGGAACAGACGACAAAGAACAGTACAAGGCTTACTCAAAGGTCTTCCGGAAGATGGTTGCAGAGTGCTTGAAGAAGGAACCGGACAAGCGACCGACTGCCAAACAGCTTCTGAAGCACGAGTTTTTTAAGAAAGCCAAGGCAAGGGACATGCTTTGCGATAGAGTTTCTGTTCTTATATCAATAATGACAGGTTTTAACTTTCACTTGAGTTAAGATATAGAGTTTTGTTTTTTTATTTGCAAAGGTGGTTGCACATATCAGCAATTACTTCGTTGCAGTAATGATGCCAAAGTTTGAACGCTTAGTTTCTTGATGGTACGCTTTATTAGTGACCTGACCTTGGTTTGGTATTTCATTACTTTGCATGGGTGCATTTGAATTGCATTTAGAGTTTGATATTTAGACTACAGTGTGAATTGAATATTGCATTTTTAGTAACTTTTGTTTTACATTTTAGGATAAACAATATCTCATGAAATGTCTTCTGTCAGAAGGAGCGCCCATAATTCCTCAAAAGGCAAGCGATTTAGGCATTCTTTCCCCTCCAGGATATCTTGCATACTTTGACATGAAAAGAAATCATTAGCATTAACTGGTTTCTGTCTTTCTTTGTTTATCAGTTGGTCATTGAGAATTCTAAACAGTGTCTTGTGTTTGGTTCTCAGGTGAAGCGTGTTCCAGGTGCAAGTGGTCGTCTGCACAAGAACGAACAGGGAGAGTGGGAATGGTCGGACGATGAGGAGGGTGAGGAGCCAAAAGCTAAGCCAGACGTACCATCGGTAAGTACGACGCTCCAACTAGGCGATTTTTAAGATGATTAAAAAGTGAATTCAGTTTTATAATGTGTTGCATGTGATTGGTGCCTTCTTAACATTTTCTGTTTCCAATTTTGCTTTGAAGGTTAAATTTTATGTTCTGTTTTGCTTCTGTTTAGACCTTTTCTGCTTCTGCGGCTAATTGTGAACACTTAACGTTTGTTTCCTTCATGTTTGTAGCCTTTTAAATGTCTCTTTAACCCCTTAACCGTGTATTTAACTGTAACTCAATGTAAAATGGGCAGATATATCCGGGATCCCCAGTTAAGGGGTTAATGATAAATTAGAAGCTGAATGACTGAATTGTCACTGATGTCTACTTGTTTTTTCAAATGACTTTTAGGCCATACAACCAGCCTCAGAGGAAAAGTCAAAGGTGAATAGAGTTTGTATTTTTTTAAGCTGCTACTATTTCTTATAATAGAATTCTTTTCCTGCATTTTTATAAGCCAGTAAATGACCGATGTATTTGCTGTCTCTGTTATAGTTGGATATGTTTTAAGCATGGTTATGTATGTATGCAAAGTCACTGTGTTATTTGACTGGTAATCTTGCTTTAAATGGATTTTATAAAAAGGCTGATTTAATATTATTTTTCAACAGACATTGCCAGATAAGAATGATCTGCAGAACGTACAAGCAATGCAGGACGGAATAACCACCGAGAGTCAGGTACTGTTCTGTGGACTCTGGAGGATTGCCCTTTGCCTATTTCCATTCATTTTTATTCCCATCAAATGGACAGCGTTATTTATGTAGCTGCTTTCTATGGTGTCTTGGATTTCTTGTATTGTCTCTTATTATTGTTGGCTTTGATTTCTGAGGATGGTGGTGGTCAGTGCATCTACCTTGTACTGCGTCTGAGGAATGAAAGCAAAGAACTTAACGACATCAAGTTTGAATTTACTCCGGGAGAAGGTGAGGTAAACCTGCTACTCGGATTAGAAGCCATTCTACTTTACGATGCACTTATTCGGATTATGTAATAATTGTCTGTGGAAAACCAGTCAGTTGCGTATTTTAATTCTGCTTATTTCAACAGCAGAGTACAGAATGATGTTTCTGCTATCTGTAACTGATTCTCTCATTACAGATACTTCTGACAGTGTGGCCAGGGAATTGGTTGAGGCTGGACTAGTGGACGGAAGAGACATGATTGTTGGTCAGTTTTTGTGAGCTTATCTATTCATTAAAACTTATTGGTTTCTCAAATATTTATCATGCGTACATTTTGTCTATTGTCTTTAAGTGGAATCTTCATCTGGAAGGCATTTATTTATTACTGTCAAAGCAGGGTATTGTTACAGACTTCATATTTCATGTTGATTGGCAGTTTGGCTGTTACGGGATGTTTCTATTGCTGCCACTTAGAAATTTTGTTATATTGGCAGAAAGTCACGTTATTTTTGCATTTTAGCGTCATGCATAAACATTCTCTTTGTGACAATTTATTACATATTTTTTTCAGTGGCTGCAAATCTTCAAAAAATTCTTGATAATCCAGATCAGAAGGGACTTGTGTTTGCTTTGGTAAGTTGTGAGAAACGTTTTCTTTTTCTCATTGGCTTTTTGTCCTGTCTTCATTACGTATTGCTGTGAAGTGATTAATAGAGCCAGTTTATAAGAAGCTGTTATGTTATAATTGATGTGCTTTGCTTCAAATGTGAATAGTTAATAACATGATTGAGTTTTGTACATCATTATTACTTTTATGTTAGTTAAGAAAATTGCATTTTATTTATTTTATTTAAGCTGTTTACTTCCATTGTGACAGTTTTGCGTCCATGTCCTCATTCTTTGGATTTCTTTATTAGAATTCCGGATGCACCGGACATGAAGTACCGGATGACAAATCCCTGACTGGATTTGCGCAGCTTTCGCTCATTGACTCATCCGATCCAGAGGCAACCCTCGACTCAAACCTATAGTGACGCCAGTTCACGTAGTCTTTTTTCGCAGTGGTTCCTCATTTCGAATACATCAGTTTATTTGTATACTATCTAGAATGCTTTCTATGTTGGACTGATGATGATGATATCGGAGGCAGCGGACAATTGACGAAGATCGTGGGAGAGATTACAATGCACAGGATTAAAAGACACGAGTAACGTGTAACTGTGTCGTGAGATGCAGTCGATGGATGGATGGGTGAAACTTTTTCTAGAAAACATGCAAAACTCTAAAGGCTTCATTAGTCTGTGATTTTTGTGATGGATTGTGTTTTAACCATTGACAGATAAACTACGGAATGAATGACCTATTGAGGGATTTACATGCTGAATCTCTTGAAGATTCTTCAGCAGAGGGTTCATCCTTCTGATATATTTGTGATAGAAATTTTGTTATAATGTTGTCCTGCTTGAGTTTAGGCATTGCTTAGACATCATGAATAATATCTTTGAATTCGCAGTTTTAGATAAAGCTAATGTTGTATTCTAGTTGACTAAATCTTGTAACTTTCTGTTTATTTTACTTGTCTGTAGACATTGGGTCTACCTGTATTATTGCCTGTATTCTATAACAGTTGGTGATCTGACCAGTTTCCAGAAATCCGGGGGCCAACTACTGTACTTGCACCTCAAAATTTTCAATTTTCATTGGAGTTTCCTTGACAGGTTGATGGACCCCAGAACCCCCCTGTGCCTCCCCCTCAGAAAATCAGACTTGGGTTGCGTACTGTTTTGAAATGGTGTAATTTTTTTGTGCGATTCATCTGAAGAGTGAACAAAGAGCTGTAGTGAAACATTAATATTGGTATATTTTAGTTTTCCTATTTATCGAAAAACTGATTAAACCTGTAGAAGTTTTGACTGATTTTGAGATTATTTTGGGTTGTGTTTGATCTTTGATAAATTTACCTGAATCTATGTGATGTAGTCCCCAATAGTCAATCATAGCCATTGAGCCACAGACATTGGGATCCCAAACACCTAAAGCATAACAAGACTTACACCTTGATTTTTCTTGACCTTGGCTGAGTAAGTGATTGCTAGCCACCTTTTCTTCCACCGAAGGGGTAATTCTGGGGAGGGGGTAATTCTGGAAAGTTAAAAACCCAGTAGATCTACATTGGTATTCATATAATTCAAATATCACTGGGACAAGTCTATGCTATCCATAAGAGTAAGCCAGCTTTCTACCATTTTGTTAAGTGTGATCACATCACCATAAAACCTCTAAGAGAAGCCGAGTCTCAAACAGCCCGGATATAAAGTCGTTTGTTCTAGTAAAAGTCGGAGCTTGCATTACCTGTAGTAGTTTTACTACGGTGATTTCTAGGGTAACCATGGTAGCCTGGTAGGAATCGTCGAAAACTTGGGAAAGATGGCGGCAAATTGGCTCGATTGCCATCAATGAACCTCTTCCAATGAATATTAATTTCTATGCTAGTGCGTGATGTTTTGTCACATGACCATAGGAAGAGGATTTTATGACAAAATTGTATTTAATTAATCGAAATCTTTTAATAAACGGCGATGGGCTGTTGCTGCAGTCAGGACAACGACGAAGCGGAGGTAACGGCGTCTGTTCTTGCAATTGAAGCCATTGCTAGTAAATTAGGCCTTGGTTCTGTAATTTTTGTAGCGCCACTATAATACTAATGCCGAGTTAGTCGGTTGCTGTTGCTTGATTGAAATTTAACTGGTTTTTGAGCGTGTCATGGCCTTGAAATCAGTGCGTTTGCAAGTGTCAATTGACTATGATTTCCAAGAGATTACCTCAATGCTATGAGCGTTTGAAGTTGTTCTTATTATTTCAGATGAAGTACAGAACTGAAGTATTGTTATCTTATAGAAACTGTTCTAATTAGTGACTTCTATGTCCCCAGATAGTGTGGGACTGCCACTCCCCCCAAAAATGTGAGAGAAGCCTCCATTTGCCCATTTAGTACCACTTTCCTTTGCAACGGTTGGTCGACTTCCCAACCCCACCATTGGTAGATGACACTTGTTCAATCTACGTTAAAAGTGTTTTGTTTTTTGTTTATAGTTTCGGGAACCAACTGAACGAACGCGACTTGTTTCCAATGCCCCAACAGACGCAACTGATGGTCGGTAAGATCGGTGGGAACATTTACAGCAATCAAAAACTGCAAAAGAGGAGCTCACTAGCAACATAATGCAGAGCCATCCCTTTATTTGATTTTGTAGCACATATATTCATTTGTAACATACACGTGCTTTACATTATTTGTCAATTCATTTAACTTGTTAGGAATATGTGTCTGTTTCATTTTCCTGCATTTGCCACGCACCATTGAATGACACCTTTTAATGACTTGTGAGCATTCTTCGAGCAATTTTGTGGAATATGTATTTAAAGTAAAAACAGACAAATGAGTTATAGGCATATTCATTCACATCAAGTGCTCTGTCTCCATACTCAACTGCCGTTACTTCTCTCTATCTTGAATCTTCTTTTTCAGAGTTTTGTACTTGTTCTTTGTTGTAGGATCAAATATCTAGCACTAAACAATTGGTCATCCTTTTTGCCTTTTCCTTTAGTACTTCTCTTAGTTGGCATATTTCTTCTCTCTTCCAGCTATCTATGTATGAATCTGGGCAGGCAGAGATTCATTTAAAATTTTCTTCTGTGTTTTTTTATATTGATAGACTTTCCATTTTGTAGGCCTGCTGTTCTTGTTTCTTCTCAACCGCCTCCAACAAGGCCAACCGGAAATGAAACTTTGGCTCAAATCTTAGATCGTTCTGCCAAGTATGATTTTGGAAGTTTACAGCCGTAGGGAAGTTACAGCTATGGCCGCAGTTACAGCGCAATTTACGGCTATGGCCATAACTGTAAATTGCAGATTTTGTCTGATTCTAGTCAACTGTATTAAGAGATTTGATTTGCTGTTTTACTTTGGCAGAATATACTATGTGCCCCTTGTATAATTGATTTTAGAAATAATTTATTTGTGAGCCAATGTTTTATTGCCAAAATTGTGTTTTTTAATGGATTTTTGTGAAGTTCAACTCCAGTTGCTAGTATTTTTTTATTAAAGCAATCAGAATTTATGCTCTTAATCCCTGTCCATGTGACCTGTTTCACTGCATAGATGTTCAGTGTTGTTGATAGTCTCTGCATCTTCTCTTTAGTGCATACATCGATGTCAATGCGGTCGATAGCAGTCGAATGCGAAGTCACAGCTACTCTACGAAATGCAATCGATACAGGTGAAGGAAACTTTTGAGAATCTATTTGTAGACTTTTAATTTAGGAAAGAGATTAAAAAATCCAAGTGCAGATTTTTTGCTGGCTGTGATATTTCATGTTCTCGCTGTATTTTTGATCTTGGTTTAGTGAAAGAATCAATTCCTCTACATCGATGCATTCGGCCGTTAAAAGTCCCATTCATTTGCCGTTTGGAGTGACATCGCACACTGCTGTCTTAAACGAGCCAATCCTGGCAAAGGGAGACATAGAAACGGTAGGAATCAACCTGCTCGTCACTTCTGTTCAGTTTTTAAGTTAAGGCTGTAAATCTCGTTAAAAATTCTTCATCAAATGGTTGTTAAGGTTTGAGAAATACTTCTCGTTTTTTTAATTTTTCACATTTTGCAATAGAATATTGTGTCCACATTTGGTTTTGACTTTATATCTAATGTAGTATATTTCTAGGTCCTTTACAGTTTGAAGATGTCTATGTACTTTGTGTATTGATAAATTCATCTGTTGGCTTCATATTTGAATGTCTATTTCTTCAGATTATTGCAACATCTGATGCCCTCAATGCTGAACTTGAGAACATAAAGCCACGTGTCAAAGAACCCCTTGCTACGTTCATGCCGTAGTCCATCAGAGATGTTTTCAATGTTCTAAATAATAACGAATGGTTATATTCACTGTCTGTCTTCTCTGCTGCATGTACTCAAACCTTGTCACAAATTCATTTAATTTCTTGTATTTTCAGTTGTTAATATATGTGTTTAAGACTAAACTATGTGAAAAGCTTATATCAAAGGAGAAGTCAGCTTCAGGCTTTGATGGATGCAGATATCTGTAATTGTCTACTAGCAGTTGATGAATGGTAATAATTAATAAGCCAAGTGCATGCTTTGTGTGACTGTTAATGTATTCTTGTTATCAACTATGCTTGGCCCAAATGGTTGACCTTGATAGTGTATGGCTGTACTTGTGACTAGCCTAACCTTGTTTAAAGTGATTTCAAAGTAAGTAAGTTGATGCCAAATGGCCGAATGGTTTTTCATCTCTGTCGTTTTGGTTATTCTTGCACTGGGTTAGGGTTAGGCCAATCTCTCCTCTCCAAATTCCAAAACATTATTTTGATGCTCTACTCCAAATAAAAAAATAGCCCCATTATATATATATATATATATATATATATATATATATATATATATATATATATATATATATGCATGCGTGGAAAGACCAAGTGTGCTTATGAACACTGTTGTATTTGTGTTACAGAAACTCTTTCATTTGAGTGTCAGGCAGACAGTCTGCCGTTGTTGGTCGTAGCTTTTGCCACTGTCAGATTTCGCTAAATCTCAGTGTTAGAACCTTGTTTGCACTTCACTGGCTTAAATAATTGCTGAGGTGCTTTGGCTGTCAATTTATTGGTCCCCAGATGTCACTGAGGTGACAGGTACAGTGAAGCTTCATTTACTTGCAGTCGTTTGACGTGTGGCTTTTCTATTTGCTATATATGCATCGTCCTCGAAATGCCGTTATATGAGACAGTTTTTATACTAAGTGAGAAGTAACGGCAGTCGTGTTAATATTGGCATGACGCTATATATATCCTCATCAATATTCATGACGACAACTGGGATTTTCTCATAATGTGCAGTGCATCGTCAAATTTTCTTAGTAAAATTTAGAGACTGCAGTTTTCTTTGTGCTGTTTGCTGCATTGAATTCAAATGGATGCCTACCCCTCACGAATGAAGATTTTGTGGGGGTGGTTGACCGACAGAGCTATTTAAGCACAAGTTTGATATCTCATCAAATATTCTTTGATGATATCTATTAGTTAAACAGACTGTTTATTGCATACCTATTTCACTATTTGTCAGGAGCTTATTACATAATTAAGTGGCTATTGCAAATTGTTTATTGCTGTGTCTTGTGGATTTTCTGTTTTTTTCTCTCTCTCTGATTAATGTATATCTGGTGTTTGTTTGCAGTGTAATAATGTAAATGCTAGGTTTTTTGTAGCATTGCCAATGTGCCTGGTGGTAATAAGAGCTGCTTGATTTATTCTGGCTGTTGTGTGTAAGATGTCTTATGTATGTGTTTCATTTGCATGTGTGTTTTCAGTCGATTGGTCATGAATGGCTTTCATCTTCCGATTTTAACATCTTGTCCTGTCCTTTGAAAGCTACGGGTGTCAACTGGAGTCCTGTGAGGACTTGCTTTGGTTTTTTCTATTTGATTTTTTGCATATTTGCGACATTCCGATGAGTCAGTTGTGAGCAGTCGTTGAATTGGTGCGAGCAGTGTCTTGTGTTGAACAATGTTTATCTGTTTATTTTAAAGTTTAGAAATTGGCTTTACTTTTAGCCTCACGTTTCATCTTAGGCCAGACAATGGAACTGATAATTTGTGGCCGTCCATTGATACTTGTTCACCCGTCGTTATCAAGGCCATTCCTACCGATAGCTTTAAACTGGCGCTATATCAATGTCCCATATTTATTTATTGAATTCAGTTTTCTCTTGTTAAATGTTAATCAGTGCCTTTTGAGTCTTCAGTTCCTATTATCAGAGTTATGCATTTGACAATAAGGAGGAAGACAGTGTTCCATTTGCTTCAGAGTTTAACAGCCCCCTCCTCCTCTTTCTCCTCCCCCGTCCTCATGGGTCGAAGCTGATGGTCGATAGAGGTTGATAATTTTGGTGTAACTGTCCAGTCCCCCTCTGGACGTTGCAAATTTTTGGTGGGAATTTTCCTGTCCCTGGTTTTTGAGAAATTGAATGCTGTCTTCACACAATTCTTCACAATTATAATTTTTTTAAAATAAAAGTTTGTGATTTCCTTTGTTGGTTTTTGCCTAATTAGGGTCTATGATGTTACGTGGAAATCGTGATCATTTTTCAGAGCGTTTTTTTTCGTTTTATTTTTCGTTTTATTCATTTTACAAAGTGACAAGACACCTGTTGTAGAATAGACAACATCTTGGCTAATGTTCTATGACGGACACATATTGTAAGTCAGTAAGTAAGTTGCGAAAATATCACATGGACGCTTCAGAGGATATTAGGAATTGCTGCACTTAAGGTTTTAGTGGTTGCTATGGTCACTATGGAAAGGACAATCACTGCATTTGTCGTCCCCTGGTGGTCGGGATTAGAGGAGCACTTTGAGGATAAAGTACAGACGGCCACCTCAAATTAACAGGTGGCAGACTGGGGAGGGGCAGAGGAGGTGGCTATTGCGTCAAGCGTGCGTTCAGGTGTATTTGCTTTTGGTTTTTGTGATAGGCCTATATATATATATATATATATATATATATATATATATATATATATATATATATATATATATATATATATATAGTACTGATGGCATAAAAGTACCTAAGTACGATGGCATAATATATATATATATATATATATATATATATATATATATATATATACACACACACACTGTACATACAGTAAACCCTTCAATGTATTGTCCCGTTCAATGCCCTTATCAACTGCTGAATTCACTGTTGGACTTCTGCTGAGACCAATTTCCTTAAATATCACCTTAAGTGGATTTTGCTGTACCTTGTGTTTTGCTTCCCGGCATTGGTCTGGAGATGTTGATAAGTATTTGCCTCTGTCTTCTGTCTAGGCGCAGTGCCTGTAGGGCCGACATTGGCCTATTCACCGGGGGACCGCCTCCCCTCTATTCGGGCCAGGGGCGTAGCGACGGGTGGGGGGGGGGTATATCGGTATATATACACCCCCCAAAATCAGTCTACCTTAAAGTTTTTAATGTGATTTATATGTGGTTTATTTGGTTTATAGTTAAGATTTACACCCACCCAAAATATTTATACCCACACAAATTAAATTCCTGGCTACGCCCCTGATTATTAGGGGACGGCGTAGTACGATACCCCGAATTTTTCCATTCAGTCAGGAATATTGCTACACAGTCTAGACATTCGATTGTAAGATAACCAAAAGTTTTCTAACAACGGGGGCTTTAATTGCCCTGTGTGGGAGAAAGACAATCTGAGGAGGAGCCTTGTTGGCATCGGGCGAGACTGACCCGTGTCTCTCCCCTTCCAATATGGAACCATCGCTGTAAAAGGGGACTCCTATTCTAGAACCCTGGCTACGCCACTGAAGAGATGTACGTATATTTTCTCCGCTCTCTGCCTCAGGAGGCAGTCAACGTCTCAGAGTGTCTGTCATTCTGAGTTGTGATTTGTGCGGCGTCACTTTGTCGGCTGCGATGAGTTGTCAGTCGACATCGACCTGTGAGTTTCTCGCGGTCTATATGTATACGAGGCGCAAAATGCCACTTTGTCTTAAATGGAAGCAGCCACATGGAATGACGACTCGTTTCTAATGGCATTTTCCCAGTTAAACGTTTTCGCGTTCGAAGCCCTATATAGGCTACGGCCAGGACTAGGCCCGCCCAGAGGAGCTCTTCGCCATTTTCTGTAAAATTCTACGCAAGAAATTCCGCTTCAAAGTCGAAAAGAAGACTATTGGGCCTACATTTTGGCAATTACTACCGACATTATTCTTTTGTGTCTCTTTTGCGTTGACCTGATAGGGGAATTTTTATCTTGGCTCAGGGCATGGACACCCTTGGCATATAGTCGCCAAAATCTGGGGGCAGTTAGTTCAAAAGTAAACTTAGCCTATGATTGTAAAACTGTGCACTATACGGTTTCAATTTAGGTGTATTGTACTACGGTCCCATTGTCTACAACGCGGTCAACTACTGCCTGATGGTCATCGGGGTGGTCATCCTCGTGTCCATCTTGGTCAGCGTTGTCGTCGTCTGCTTCTGGCATCGCAACGAGGAGAAGCGCCGCCGTCGAGACGCCATCTTGCGGCGGCGACGAAAAGCAACGGAATTTCTTCGCAACGAATATCATCACGTGACCGTCGACAAACTCGAAAACCCGTCGTCGTCGGCCATTCAATAGTGGGACGGCGCCACCTGGCGATTGCGAGGATTTGCAGAACGCCACCTACCGAGTGAGCGAAGAACCATTCGCCGACCGCCATGTATTACTGCGACGCGGGCGTCAAGGTGTCGTCAGCATGACTCCTCCGTGACTGTCAGTGACGCTAAGAATAAGCAGAATTTATCGAAATGTGCCGTCACTGGCGCTATAAAAATGTCAATTTTAAAAGCCATTAGACTGAATCAACCATTCCCGAAATGGTTGGAATGGGTTTCAAGTGCGTCGAAGTGTCTGTCAGACACGAATAAAGTGCAGAGATAATAATGGCTACTTCTATGCACTTGTTGACTTAATTCATAAATTGAGAAGAGAGTGTCACTTGAAGGGGGCAAAGTGACCTTAGGTAGACCCCAACTCAGGAGAGTCTTTTCTGAAGAAGCAGTTGACAAAAATCGTTTTGCCACGATGGATTCAGGGCCTACTTGTCGATTACTTTGTCCAGTGATATGCAGCTATGAAATTCCCTTAAAATCAAGTAGGTCCAATTCTGCTTTCTTTGTCTTGCAGCCCGTCGAAGATGAAACGAAGACTTCAGTTAGGGAGGGAGTGGTTCAAGAGATGCAGTACTTTGTTCTCTGTTAACCCAACCCATGGCCATGATGATCTCTGTGCGAGATTTTCTACGGTCTATTTGCCCTGTACTTTAAGCTGCTGTAAATCAGCTTAGGGACCATCCACAAATGACGTAACGCACTTGGGGGTTCAAACATTTGTGACGACGTGTGACGAAAGGGGAGCAAAAAACTGCAAAAATCGCGTTACGTCATTTATGAATGGTCCCTTAACACAGAGGCAAGAACGCAACCATTGTGGTCTGTGCTCAATTGAAAAACCAAATGTTAAATAAAATATTTATTTCTGAAAGAAAATATTCAACGGAATATTTTTAATGTCTCTTTAAATGGTTGTGTAAAAGAGTTCGACAGTTTAAACGTTCCGTCGGGTGCGATTTATTCGCGACTAAATCCACAGTTTATCCAATGATACTGCTTCCGATGAGGTCGATCCTGTTGCCATGGTAAGCGTTTCCACGGACGCCGTCGAGAAGCGGCCAGTAGGGTCGGTTGCCATGGGTACGACGCTCGACCACTGAATCCCACAGACGCTTTCCTATTGGCTGGCGATTTCCCGTCGCCGCGGCAGAGAAGAAAATAGGCGCTACATCAATCGACAATTCACACGCCTTCACGACAGACTAATGACCAGACGGGGTGCAAAATATCTCTTCAAATCTAGTAACGTCTTCTTTGTTTGCACAGGATGACTTATATATATATATATATATATATATATATATATATATATATATATATATATATATATGGCGTACCTGGGGTACCTAGGGTGGGGCGGAGGGGGTAGCTGCTCTGGGCGCCACTTTTGAAGGGGACGCCAACAACTCTGTGATCCTGTTCTACTCGAAGAAGAAACTGAGAAGACTTACTTTGAGCACGTGATCATACACCATGCAGTTCGCATCAGTAAAAGCAAGAAAAGTGAACTTTTGACAGAGAAGTGAAGAGCACCTGCTAATCAAGTTTTTTCAAAAATTACGCTACTATCTCTTGTAGATCAAAAGTGCTTGGCATTCAGTATTTTGCCTGTGGTATTCTCTAATGCGTAAATTGGACATTTTAAAGGACATTTTTAATCTACAGAGAATGGTATTGGCAGACGTGTGAATGGCTAGCACTTTTCACAGAGAAGTGAAGAGCACCTGCTAATCAAGTTTTTTTCAAAAATTACGCTACTATCTCTTGTAGATCAAAGGTGCTTGGCATTCAGAATTTTGCCTGTGATAATCTCTATTGCGTAAATTGGACATTTCTAAGGACATTTTTAATCTACAGAGAATGGTATTGGCAACATTACCTCATGGGGATGAACAATTGTGCCAGTTTTCATCACAATCTGAGATGGTGACGTCCGATTCTATTCAAAAGCGTGTTGATTTGATGCGGAATTACACTTTTCGTATTTTAGTTTCGGAGGAAAAGTGAAATGAAATGATAATATTCATATCTGTGCACTCTATAAGCACAATTATTACTTAGTATTGTTTATTTGGCACTGTATCGATTGTCATTTGTCTACGTACTGCAGCTCAAGCGGAATTTTTTTATACAAATTATCATGAAAATTTATGGTGCCAAATTGCATGGTAAGAGATAACAAAAACTTGTGCATCCTTTGGGGAAATTGTTCAGGGCCATGTACCCTATAACTGTGCCAAGTGGCATGCTTTTATCCAGAAGTGAACGATTCTTGGCTTTTATGGACTTTAGCCACTGAACTATTGTCTGTACCTAGAGTTTGAAAACGGCGTCCTTGGGTGGGACGAAGAAAGGCGTCTGCTTCCTCCTCCTCGTCCTCCTCCTCCTCCTCCCCCTTCGTCTCCCTCGCAGGAGCCCTAAGTGGGCTGAAGAGGGCGTGGCGCAGGAGGCGGAAGTCACTTGGAAACGGATCTTCGTATTCCGATTCCACCAATGATACGGATCTACCTCAAACCAACAGACATACCTGTCTCAGGTGCATCAACAATGGCCACGGTTCACCAGACAACTCTCCTCCATTCTCAATTAACTCCCACATTCGTTACTCCCGCTGACCCTCCCCCCAGTTTCAGGGAAGTTTTAAAAAGCACCCCATAAGCCCGTCTTCCGCTTTTCAGTCATCGATTGTCTACCTCTCCTTCTTAGCGACGGTGAATTATATTTTCCTCCTTAAATTGGCGCTATATCATCGGCATCTGCTTCTGCGAAGACGACCAAATTGGATTCGACGCCGAAGGAAAGATTACTACTGACCGCAGGATGTCGGGATCTCCACTTTGCAATTACAAAGATGTACAACAAGGAATGGATGAATGAATGAATGAATGAATGAATGAATGAATGAATGAATCTGTTTCATTTTCAGCACAAATGATTTCCATTGATTTGATTAGCTTTAATTTATTTCCGCGAAGTAGGCCTATAGCGACCCTCGATGCAATTTACCCAACGGCTGTGTATCCGTATTGAAACAGCTGCAGCAGAGCAAGGATAAACCGCACCCGGCAGACAGACATCGTCGTAGGGTCTATGTCTTCGGCTTTTATCGTCTGCGAAAGATTCGAACTCTGAAGAACAGGTGTCTTCGTCAGTCCTTACAAAGAAAATAATCACTCCAGACATTCACAATTACAACGACACTCTTACTACAATAAAACCTCGTTTACACGAACCTCAGTCTTCATTAAAAGAGAGGGTTAGCGCTAAATGGGATTTTGCCCACTAGTACTACATGTATACAGTGGTCGGCCGTACATAGATGGATTAGATGCTCGCATAGGCATCTTCTGGTGTTTTATGTATGTATAAGATGATAAAGCAGCACAGTGTGACTATATCGCTTATCCGAAAGACACGTACAGTGTAAACCATGAGACGGGAAATAACATTAAGAGATTTTGAGTTGTCCTTGTACTCAGTCTATCTGCAAGAAGTCATCGCATTACGAGAGTGAAATATCGAATGTGAAGGATTTCTCGCCTAAGTATACATTCACAGTTTCACACGGCACACGCACAGGTCTACACACATATATAGGCTATGGTTAATATAGACCCATCCGGTAGAGTAGCATGTATATAGATTAATTACTGTATATATAGAAAAGCGCATATGCAGCGTAATGCAATGCTGAGACGATGATCCTGACATCGCGTCTCGAGCACAATCATATGCTCTTAATTGCGATGTCAACTGATCTTCGCAATCTGGCGACATTTATTGCTAATAAAATAACAAAATATCCTTCCTCTGTAAGCTCACAGATTCACGCGTCCAGTGATATTACAAGCATTGAATCATTTGAACAGAACTGCAGAATATTCGAAATTATATAGCCATGGATTCTGGGGGATAGGCCTATACAATGTCCGTAGACTTTACGGTGCAGATGCACCCAGTGGCTTCAACAAAACCAACTGGAAATTGACTGGTGTCCTTAAAAGCTTATAGGCACTGTTCTACAATGGAAAGAATGAATATATATATATATATATATATATATATATATATATATATATATATATATATATATATATAAAATACTGACACAGTGACAGTCAGTGAAGGTTGCATTCTATACCTCCCCCTCAGTCTCATATGATCTTTCCATGCAGACAGATAGACGCATATCCTCAAAATTCAAATGGTTGAAGATCTCTGCGTTGACTAACAGCATTGACATTCATTAGTCGCTTATATAAACCGTTTTATAACCAACGAAACAACAAAAACAATTTATAATTAATTCGCTGTGCGACAGAAGCCAATGTAAGACCTGTTGAACAGTGGTGATAAGCAAAAATCTCAGCGAATTGTACAAATTCTCCGACAAAAATCATGTTTTCGTTTGTCCCCATCTTCATTGCTTCAAACCGTGCAAGGATAGGCTAATCAACAATATCATTCTCAATTTAGATCTACAAGGCTCGAAATAGAGCAGTAGTTCTCAGACCCCTTTGCCTCGCGGACCACTTTCAAAGAACAGAAATTTCTCACGGACCACCTGAAAATTTAGAAAAATCATGACAAGCTAAAAATATCATTGCGTGTGATCTTCGTTCCTCCCCATGCAGTGCCCATACTACAATCTAGCGCCAGAACCCGTACGAGAACGAGGGACATCATCGAAATTATTATCATTATTATTATTATTATTATTATTATTATTATTATTATTATTATTATTATTATTATTATTATTATTATTATTATTATTATTATCTACGACAATTTATATAGCGCAGTAGCATAACTGGAGCTAAAGTTAAGAGCGCTTTACAAAGGAGTCACTTATAAGAGATGTTAAATAAGTGCGTCTTTAGGAGCTTCTCAAAATAAACAGCCGACGGACTTCGCATTAATAACAGGGCTGGATTTCTCCGCGTGATGACTGATCTGTCACCGAACACGGCTATTGAATTGGGTTTCGATTCAATTAATATAATTTTGCTTACCTTGACAATAATATGATAAAGAGAAGTTGACGCCTCAGCACTTGTTATTTTGTTAAGTACAGACACTAGTCGTTCTCAAACTTCTTCTCCTAAAGACCGACAGCCTTCGAATGCCTAGCTCGTCGCTTTTTAATACAGCGCTCGTCGTTGGGGGGCGCCACTCACTTCCCCACCGTCTGCTTGTGTTTCTCGCCCTCCTCTCATTTCCGTTTATTCCTTCTCTTTTCCACAGACTTCAGCCAAACTCTTCGTTATCCTTATTTGTCTACATAAATATTATCTTCCGGGTGCTGTTCCGCTGGGACTATCGCCCTGTTATTGTTTATGATCTCTGTCTATTATTTTCTTTGCGTGTGCTCCTTATTATCCATTGTTAAAGCGACTGCATCGCCATCTTTCGAGCATCTCCAGCGGCCGGCATAATTTCAATTTGATGTCTGTGAAAATATCTTTGAGACAATTAGTAACGGATAATTTTCATCTTCAGCACAATTCAATTGTATAAACTAGTCCTTATGCACATATTCCAAATTAACAAAAGACCCTTCGAGATTGGCTTTATAGTTTGGTGTTTCACCGACCATAAGCAGCTCCGCAGGGGTCCCTTGCCCCCATTGAATACCTGATCCCTCCCTCCAGGGGCCCTATGCTTTAGCGCACTCATTCTAAGCAACTTGACTAATCCAGGTTTACAAAGAATAGATGGCCTCATTCTTAGAAGTTTACACCCCCACTTCGGACTCCCTAAATCCTGTATTCACCACTATCAATACTAAGACATTTAGTATATGTTGCTCCCTTACCCCAAACGCTGTACTGTACAATACTAATAACTGATATTGCGCAATTTATAAAGCCCTAAATGCATCATGTGGTTGCCTCTAAAATAAATATCATAATCAACTTTAACACTTTCAAACTGGAGACTATAATTTGTAATTGCTTAAAGTATTTGGTGTCAACTTTCAGTTACAATCATTTATCACAACTACCTTTGCCTGGCTGATAATTCACCTTGCCTATGGCTTTTTCAAGAAATGCTAAGTACACCAATATTAACAGCTACTACTGTACTAATATTCAAGGCACTATATAAATTAACAAGATTTTACTTACTTGCTTACTTACTTCTGTAAACGATACAATGATGATCTCATGGATGATCCACTACAAAAACTCAATAACTCAATAATTATTTTGCAAATTTAATGAAAGAAAAATTTTAAAAAGTTGACAACATGAAGTGAAGTTCAGGCTCCGACCTCATGCTTATACAGCGTATATAATGCACAGGCACAAACAAGCATAAAAATAAAACATTGGTGAACACTTCTGACACAATGAAGTTCAACTTCGATTGCTTCAGTCTATGTACAGTTGCTGAGTGTTGTATCCATGCTGTACCAGGAGTGACAGTTGTGGGCATGGATGGCACGGTTATGGTGGAGGTCCCCTCCCATCAAAATCATGCCACTCAAGAGAGATCACAGAAAAAATTACGACAAGAATCTTCCCCAGCGTTCAGTTTTCCGTCCACAGAGGAAGAGAAATTGAAAGCTTAAACAAGTGAAACACAGCTTGTCAAAATCTAAGCAAATCTACGTAAACAGTTCTCCGTCACAATCGGAAGCTACGTGTCGGTTCAATCCGAAATCAAGAAATTCGAAACTAATTGACATCAGTTGGAAGCCGTCTTTTGGATTTCCTCTGGGTCATCCTTCATGTTATTCTTGACACGATAGTCGCTTAGGGCGGCCTTGATGGCATCTTGGGCCAACACTAGAGGTTACAAAAACAGCACGAAAAAGAGTGTAAAAAAACTAATAGATATTTAATGCCTCCAATAGACAAGAGAGCAAAATGAAGATGAATTCAAATGCATGTTAACTGCAAAACTTTTAGGAATAAAAATTTAGTTAACGTCTTACTGGAGCAGTGCAACTTGACTGGTGGGAGGGAGAGCTCCTTGGCAATCTCAGTGTTCTTGATATCGCCAGCTTCATTCAGCTTTGAAAATAAAAATATCAAATCTATGCATACAAAGCAAAAATGTATCTCACCACCTCAGAAACAGAGACAAAAATATAATTTCTGAAATTCATATAAACAATAAGCTATCTAAGTTCAGAGATCTTGAGGCACAGGTTAGATTTTACTTCCAGCCCTGAACTTCTTACCGTCTTTCCCTTGACCCACTCAGTCGCCAACGAGCTGGAAGCTATCGCTGAACCACAACCAAAGGTCTTGAACTTGGCATCAATGATCTTTCCATTTTCATCCACTTTTATCTGGATCAGAAAACAGTAAATAATAATGCATGCATTGTAATTTGCAGCACAATTACTGTTACTTCATAATGCAATCAAAATTCATTGATAACATCACTTACAGTACAGACAGATCATACACATGTTAACATTGCGATTTGCATCTGCAGATGTTTGTTTTTCAAACAACTTCAGTCTATCAGGAAAGTTGAATTACATATCTACTATGATCAGCAAATAGAATTTTATGTATTTGATGAATTGAAACAATTTTACAATATTTCTAATATTTTTACAATTATAAAGAAGTAGCTAAAATTAAAGAAAGATTTAACTATAACCATTGAATTTGGATAGATCTGAAGCTGCACTGAACTTAAATATAGAGTAGATGAATTGCAACTAGCAGAGTCAAGCTTAACATTAGGTAAAACCAGAAAATATTAGAAGTAAAACTGACCTGCAGCTTCATGACATCTCCACACGCCGGGGCACCCACAAGACCAGTCCCAACATTTTTGTCATTTTTGTCCATCGAACCAACATTCCTTGGATTCTCATAATGATCAATAACCTGCAAAGTACAAGACACTGATTCAATGATGCACATCACTCAAAAAACAAAACAATCCTGACTATTCTAAACCGATGACAGCATACATAAACTTGCAACTAACAATTCTACAAACACATTCTATGAAATACTTGAAAATTCAATTATCATTCAAAGCAATCATAGTTGAAACGTTTCTGCTTGATAGTCCAGAAGTGGAACAACATAAATAAGTAAGTAAAATCTCGTGGATTTATATAGCGCATTGGAAAGCAGCACAACAGTAGCTGCTTATTCTTAGGCGCTCAGCCTCTTTTAAAATAGCCATAGGAAAGGTATGAGATCAGCCAGCCTTCAACATCCGAAGGGCAGTGAGGCTAGGTTGTTACAGCTATGGAGGAAATGATAAATGCTTCATTACTTAACATTACAACATTATTACTCTCGGCACTTAAAAAGCACTAACATTTTGCATTATATGTACTGCTTTGAGGGCGATTCATGCACAGTGGACCCGTGGACGCAAGCTGGCGCTACATAAATCTACCGAACTAATTCATCGCTGTCACACCGCCTTTACAAGAAGCATTTTTTCATTCAACAGAGCAAAACGCTACAACCGATCGATAGAATTCTGCAAAAGGCATTTACGTTCTTATGATAGAGTGCAGAAAGCGAAGAAGATCGGACAATCTGCGAAGAATTTCGCCCAAATACACGACATAACGACTGCGCCATTACTACTACACAAGTGACCTTCGAAATATTCAATAAACAGCAGAGTTGTAGTACGCAGTAGACTGAGTCGTGGTAAACAGTAAGAAAGTAAGTAAGTAAAACTTGTGCGAACTTATGTAACTTTAAATGATAGCTCCATAGCAGTCGTCGTGGCAGAGAAGCTATTGATGGGGCGGGAACGTCTTTAAAGAGAAATGTCTTAGAAAAATGACTTATGGAGATATTGTGGTGATTGGATTGACCTACTCTGTTGATTATATGTAAAAAGAATAAGAGAATCTGTATTGCACTATGACCTAGTAATCTGGCTAAACCTTGCCTCCTTCAATAATCTCATGAGCTGGCTCTTCACATGTCCTCTAATAATCTTGTATCTGTCTTATATGATCATGTTTGTCATACAAAATTCATATATTGCTGGTTAAAAAGTTATTAAGCAATTCACTCAGTCAAAAATTATCTATTAGGTCATTCATCCAAGTTTCAAGGTGTACAGTATTTATTCAAACATTTTCAAACAATTACATACACAGAACTTAACTGGATTCACAAAACCACAAACAACAACGAAAATACTTTATTTCAAAACATTGAAACTGCAAAATCACCTGCCACATAAAAATATGCCCTTTCACTAAATCAAAGTCAGTCACATGACAGTGCACCAGACCAGGGAAAAGAAGATTCCCTCTACCAAAACGCCAGTTACATTGTGTATGTAATTCAAGTCCATACTCCACATTATAAATACAAACTGTAAAACGGGAATATCAAAAACATTATTAAATACTTATGAAATGGCTGACAAACTACAGAATATATAATTAATTACTACAAATTTCATAACAGCAAATAAATCATTAAATTAAATTGAATATTCAGATACTCCTGTTAAAATATTATCCTTCTTCTTAGTATATCTTCTACAACTCAAAGAGATCAATCTGCCCGGAAATAATGCAAAATTAAAAAAGTTTTCAAAAATACTAATAACGTTGAATATGATTTTTGAAATTGAGCATCACATTGCAATCCATTGGGGCAAATAATAATCATTGAATCTGAAGTTGTCTCTAAGTGGAGACTGCATCTGAGGATAGTCTCTGTAATACACTGTCTCCCCACCAGCCAGCCATGCCCCCCACCAACCAAAAGTTCCAACTGTGATGATACTGTGATTGCACTTTGAGAGCAAGCACATATCAAACTGAGGATTGCTAGCAGGAAACTTTGAATACATGATAAAGTACTTGTCAGAGTCAAGATTTTCCTGACTCCATGCAGTGTCGTCCGAACAGATAACAAATACCACCATCTTGTATTTGTTTTCGTAATATCGCATCGCCTTGTCCAGGTAAACCTTGTCGGCAACCGTGTATCCCTTTTTGACGTTGTAGCCATCAAGAAAGTCTCCCCTACGAATATGCACGCCGACAAACTTGACTTCAAACTTGTTGTCGGTTCGGATCTCGCCGTGATGTTTGAGCAGGAAATTTGAACCCGCCTCATGAAGAAACTCGTCCACAAGCTTCACAACACCCGTCCTAAAAGCAAACTGCTTACGCAGGTCTGAACGTATGTGGTCAAAGTACCTCCACGACTGGAAAAATCCCTCCAGTCGAATGTTCCTCATGAAGTTCAGCGAGAATGTTCTCTGGTCAAAGGCGTTCGACCTGCGCTCCAGATACGACCCGTAGTCTCTCCCGGCGTCCAATTCGTTCGTCCTTCGCGCTCGAAGCACTTGAAACGTCTTTGCCACAACAGATTGATCGTCGATGAGCGGCCGCAAGCCGTTTGCTTTCCCAAGACCGTAGAGCGATGCGTACTGAAACATCTGATTGCCGAGACCACCGAGGAATTTGATGGTTATGTTGTGAGTATTATACCAGGTGTAGTTCATGCTGGCCATGTCCATGATGATGCCAGGTGAAGGGAGATGGATGGCAGGAGGCATGAAGTACATTCCAATCGAATAACCAATGTAAATGCATATGATTGGTATGTTGATGATGGCCAAACAGACCATAAGACTGACCATTTGGCCGCTATTCAGCTGCCACCAGTGCCCTGAATAACATTCAAAACAATTTCAACATGGTAAAAATACAATGTTTTAACATCAAAGAAGGTCTATTCTATGGATAGAAAATATCTCATTCATAGAACATCTAACCTTCAAACTATAATCACAACCTTCGTCATTTATAATTTAATGCTTATGATCACTAATTTTCAGAAAAATAGAATAATTGACATTTTATCAGCAAAAACACTATATTATCCAGTCACATTAAAGGACTTTTAATCATGACATGTGTTCTTTGATGGTTTTGCTGTAAGGTCTCTACTTCTAAGCAGTCAACTACTTTTACGATAAAGCCAAATTTATAATGCACATCTTTCTTAGTTCACTCGTCATCAGCAGCAAAACCAAATCAATGAAAACCAAATGCAGTTACATTAAAGAAACTTACTGACTACCATTTTTAACTCATAAATCATTTTCCTTAAATGAGCATTCCCAATTTAGCAAACTATAAGACAATGTTAAAACTACTGTAGCAATAAAATTAATATCCTAACTATTTTGAAGTGAGATTATTTCAACGCTATGACGTTGACATCAACTTTTGTCGACATCTGCCACAAAAGAGTTAAAATGTAAATCAAAAGGAAAACAATAAAAAAATTAGCATACACCCCAAGCAAACGGTATAAGTCATGCACAAAAAACCAAGCCTTACACTCATGGCTTAAACAACATTAAGTAATTACTACTTTGCAACAAATATTTGTGACAAAGTTCTACAGCATAACAGATTCACATTTCCTTGCACTAAGTCCAATGTATGCCCAATGACTTGTATACCTTTCCTGGGCTTTCTCTTTAGAACTGAATCACTAGCTGAAATACAGGAACATTCAGAACTTGTAAGAGAATTAGGGTTTGGGTCATTGCAGGCATTGGTTGGCTTCAGGACACGCTTAACGACTCCAGACAATTCGTCCTGAGCTCTACGTCCATCTGCAATAAAGACATCAATATCAACTCCTCCTCCTCCCCTTTTCCCAAATAATTTTCAATTAGAACCATTCAATAAATGAAAACCTATAATGTCTTATAGGACATATTTAGTAACAGGATTTCACTAGCAAGCAGGCAATGGCCAATTTGATTACGCAGTGTCTCCCGGTCCGAAACTCGGACTGGAATAATCGAAACCTATAGGTCCGAGTGTCGGACTTGGTATATAAAATATCTCAACATCCGAAAGTCGCCAGTGTAGCTCTAATTAATAATAGTCAATTGACTCAATTAATCCAAAATGGCGAACGTTGAAATCGCAAGATTTGAAGTAGGCGAAATTTTTTCGAGTTTTGCTGAGCTAGATAAAGCGAAATCGGTGTTCGAAAAAGAAAACTATATTAGCTTGTGTCGTCGGGACACCAAAACATTAGAAGCCGCAAAGAAAGATGCCCCCAAACGCGTGGAAGGCGCTAACAAGGAGTTAGTTTATTATCAAATGCGACTGTGCTGTTCATTCGGGGGGAAAAAGTACAAGAAGCAAGGCGAAGGAAAACGAGTTACACAGTAAGGAAACAATGATTTTCATGCTTTAATATCCATAGTTAGTTGCGATGCAGATTAATCAAATAATTGTTATGAAACGTAACGTATTTAGCAGCGCGGATCCAGACCCCGGTAGGAGGGGGGGCTGAATGAATCCTATGCTATTTTTATCAAAAACACCATTTTTTGTCTACAGTTTTGTTCGATTTATTTCCGGTGGGGGTTGATGAATCCCCCCACCCCTGGATCCGCTCCTGGTAATAAGTACCAATACCCGCATTATCTCCTCAAGTCTTCAGGTCTAAGCTTAAATCATTCCTTTTTCTAAAATCATATCCTCCATAGCTGTAACAACCTAGCCTCACTGCCCTTTGGATGTTGACTATTGCCTGGCTGATAATATACCTTCCCCATAGCTATTTTAAGAGAGGCTGAGTGCCAAAGAATAAGCAGCTACTGTTGTGCTGTTTTCCAAGGCGCTATAGAAATCCACGAGATTTTACTTTACATACTTTACTTTACTTTAAGTAATAAAGGAACCGGATGCACATTGACGCTTGCGATTATCACTTTCATGTGAAATTTTGCCTCGTCTATTTTAGGTCTCTCAAGATGGGCTGTCCGATGCACGTCAGGCTTGCGTTGTCGCCGATGGGGCAGCATCTGGTCGTTGCTGAAAAACTCAGTGAGCACAACCATGAAATTGATCGAGTAAGGGTCAAATTTGTCGTTTTTGTGTGTAAATTGAACGCAAATTGAAAGTTAGCAAAGTTTTTGGTTTAATTGCAATATGGAAATGATGCAGAAAGTTAACAAAATCATACCTGTGTACTGTAGCAACATTACTGTTGTGTTTTTTTGTGTCTATTTCGATTATTGATAAGTGTACAATTCTGTATTCATCAGTTAGGGGAAAGTAGGATTAAATAATTAAATAGAGCATTGATCAAATGCTGTATTTTACTGTTTCCCAATGTTGGGTAGATTTGACAATCGAGCAATTGATCACTTCTTGATTTAAGCGATCCAATTTGAACGCTTGATTACTCACTAGACCGAGTGTTTGTTAGAAGGTTCGACCACTTAATCCAAGCTTCAGATATATCCTTCAAATATATCCAGGTTAAATGTTCTGCATTTTATGCTTTTGTTTGCTAGGAAGTGTTTAGTCACCTTCCAGCGCAGCGAAGGCTGACTTACGAGGAACGAGCAGAAACTGAACTGTTGCTCTCTTGTAATGCCAACAAGAAAATGGTGCAACAACGCGTACAGCAGACAACAGGCAAGCCAATCATTTTGAAAGATCTGGCAAACATTGCGGTCCGACTGAAGTCCACGACGGCGAATGATCTGGAGGATCTAGTTCACCAGTTGTCTGCCAATGGTTCTTCATCCGTGTCGGTTCTCACAAACGGTTGGCGAATTTAAAGGGCTGACATATCAGGATGCATATATGAAGAAAGTGTACCGGACTTATCCTGAGATCATTCTTTTGGATGCCACCTACAAGTTGCTTGATCTTAGGATGCCCGTTTACATTCTATGCGCTATAGATGGCAATGGCATGAGCAAAATAGTCTTTGTTTTCCTGGTAGTGGCGGAAACGAAGGAGACAATCTCCATGGCTTTGACCATTTTCAAGGAAGAGAATGAATCGTGGCAGTATACGGCAAGTGTTATGACAGATAAGGATTTCGTGGAACGTGACGTTGTTCGTACTCTATTTCCATCGGCATCGCTTCTGATTTGTAGGTACCATGTGCTTGAACATTCAGACGAAAGTAACTTGCGATAAAATGTGCATCAATTCAGGACAGCGAGATGTTTGCCTCAGCATTATCAGCGATATGATCTATGCGAGATCCGAAGAAATGTACGAAAAACATCGCCAGCGACTAACGAGTCTGAATCTTGCCAAAGTTAGCGACTACTTTGCGTCTTGGCATGAAATACGTCAGGAATGGGTTGAAGGCCTATGCCAAAAGCAGCTGACCTTGGGCGAGACAACGAACAACCGTCTGGAAAGCATCAACGGAAAAATCAAAAGTGTCTGTTCCAGATATGCCACTCTGCAGCAGTTCTTCATTGAACTGAAGATAGTGCTGAATACTCTGAGAAATGAAAGAATGCACAAGGCATTGATGATGAGTGTGAAAAGACCTACGGCTGCCGTCAATGGTGATCTTGTGGAATACCGAGAAAACCTGACGACATATGCTTTTCAGAAAGTTTTTGCTCAGTACGAGCAGTCACAGAAACTAGAGCCATTGCCAGACGGACCAGTTGGGAACATGCTCTTTGCATCAAGTGCTGGACCTGTTCAGTGTACTGCCGTTGTGTGCTCCTGCTGGCATTTTACAGCTGTAAAATTAGTCTGCAAACACATTTTGTGTTTCCGCCGACTCAGCAAGTTGCCTTCCTATGCTGAAGAGGTGTGTAACAGCGCTGGATGAAGAAGGGCTACATGAGCCATTGCCAGCTGAAAATTGCTAGCAGAGAGGATCCGTCGCAGGTTGAGCTCAGCGTGAACACTTTGCGAATCAAGTGGAGAAGACCTTGACTCAAGCGAAAAATATCACAGGTCGAAAAATATCTGCAGTACATTGGCTTCGCTTTGTTCAGAGCCGGGCATGTGTACTTATAAAGAGCGCCTGGCTGTCCTGAAGCAGATTGCGTCGATGTGGATGAAGAATGACAAGGTTATCATCAGTGCTGAGGGTGGTTCGTCTTCATTAGCTGACGATCCTGACACAGACACGGAGACTACCAGTGACGAACTAGCTCAGGACGGATCTGCTAATGGCATCAGAAACAGTTCAGGAGTTGCTTCTAATGAACCATCTGCTGTCGAAGCTGACAGGCGTCACAAGCCACATGTTACTGAGCTAGGTAACTCTTCAGAGCCTGGTATTCGTCTGCATCCCACGACAGTGTTAATCCTACCTCAATGTGCTGTCATCGATGATGTAGCGAGTTTGTTGGAAGTTGACTCGACACTGCATCTTCCCCTCAAAACAAAACACTCAACTAGGCCACCAGCTTCCACCTCAAATCGGCTGGCAAGTACTGCTCTTTCATCGACTTGTAGTGAACCTGTCTGTAGTGTACCGCAACAGGATTTTAACGATAAAGACGTTGCTATCGATGTGCATCTGGCTGGCCAACCTGTTGGTGTGCACTCGTCTGGCTCGTACGACATTGCAGGAAACGCGGGAGAGGTGGAAAATATTGATATTCTTGTAAATTTGATTGGCCAGGACGAAATGAACACCGAACTCAGCAAAATTGTCATGCCTGCACGCCTGCCCAAAAGGGGTCGTCCCAAGGGCAGTAACCAGACAGTCATTGGCTTGCCAAAGAAACGAGCTCGATCTGTCCGGCCTACGGCCTTTGTCCATCTACCAATCCAGGATCGCCAGAGATGTAAGTAACTGTTAATTTAGCTTCCCTTAAAAAATACACCACATGGTGAAAAAAATTGCTACATCTCACAATGTCATATACAACGTTGCTGCCATTGCTTGTATTTTGTTGCATGACTCGTGAACTACTTTAAATATCAAACACTATAGCATAGTCCCCCTCCCATGGTCCCTATAGCCCCCCACCCACCCCACTCGAAAAACTTGGGGGGAGGGGCTAATCAACGGGTCAAATGGTCTACTCACTCAACAGCCTCAACTGTCCAAAAGTTTTCGTCCAATAATTATTCTGACATTATTAAGCTTTATGCTGATATTATACTAATATTATACTGCTATTTTAATTCAGAATACCACCCACCCCATTACAATAAAGTTTGGGGGGCGTAACGAAATGTAACAGTTTTGTACCCCTAACCTACTTTAACATGGTGCCGCCACAGCCGATGAGGTAGTCATAACACTAGAGATGGTGACAGTGTACTAAACTTTATAACATTTGTTACTTTAGTGTAGCCCTATGTTAGCCGCCCCCCCATAGTCCAACACAACCACCACCCCAATCTTATACATCTAGAACCGCCACTGGCACTGAACCTTATGTTTTGAAATTTGTTCTAGCCATGTAGCGATTTTAAAAACTGCTCATGGTGTGCATTTACATTGCAGTTATGTTGAAGTGGTTTGTCGATGGCAAAGTTGCGGAAGCCGCACTTGACGGACAGCTTGTCGCAGAGAATGAAGTCGAAACCAGACCGGATCGAGTGTCGTCATCTTGTCTCGATGACATAGTTGTCGAGCTAGAGGCCATCAGGCATTTTTACTTCTAATCGTGGACTCTAGTGCAAGAGGTTGTTGAAATGAAGTCAAGGCAACAGATATGGCCTTGCCCTTCTTGTTATAAGAACGCAAAGGAAGGCTCCATCTGTTGTGATGGTTGTTTGCAGTGGTGGCATAATGCATGTGCAGGTGTTAAGAAGAGAAACACGAGGGTGAAAGAATGGTTTTTGCGCACTGTTTGGGGTAATTTATGAATTTTTACCTACAGCAACTGACAGTTGTGGATGTTTGTGCATATGACAGTTGTGGATGTTTATGCATATCTATATTGTACTCGTTTACGTAATTGTCTTCAGGAATTTTATTGAATTATAATACGAACTGTTAAAATAGCTTTCTTTGCAATTTAAGTCTGCAACGAGTAATACTGTAATTTTGTTTGTATGTGATTGGCTATGTGGATTTTATTCTTTACTCTTTCTGAATTTTGTGCGGAAATGCGGGCTAATGGCCAGTACTTATTCTAGGCCTTCTTATGGAGAATTCCCCCATAAGTAAAAAAATCCCCCCCCCCAAATTGTTTATATGTTACATGTAAGTAAAAGTAAAGATTTCACCCGTAGGCTCAATGCCCGTAGGGTCCAGTGCTGATCCCCGTGTTTTGTAGCCAACAGCCCATAGGTGGCTGAGCCATACATCGGCGGACGGTGGCCAGTCTCTTCCGCCGAACCTATGGTTACTTTCGCAATGTTGCCATTGCTACTCATTTGATGTTACTACCGCCCTCTAGCGATTAAGGCTGAGTCGACCTTTGGGGCTCCTACGGGATTGAACCCGTGTCGTCGGCGTGCCTGCCCAGTGATATTACCACTCATATCTTCTCGCCCCATATGTTACATGGGGGATGGGAATTCCCCCCAAACAAAGTGTGGCAACTCAGACCTTGCCCCCCCCCAAACATTTCAAAATCACCCCTATGTCAAGGGGGCTAGAATAAACACTGGCTACCGGCTATTGAACTGCTACTTCAATGGAAGACGGTATCATTTACTGTAAACTGATTTAAAGTGGCTTAGAAGGCATTACTGCCTGTGTGAAAACCACTGGGGCACTAACGGTGCTTGAACCCGCTCCGTCAGCCTCACGCTCCAGCACGTAACCCACTCTGCCATCTTCCGCCCCGTAAAGACTATGATTTACTGTGTAACCCCGGCTTTAGACTATTTTAATTAAAAGGTCAATTTGCAGGAGCGTACCGGGGGGCAGGCATTCAATAATGCATAGGAAAAATTAACCTAGGGTCATCCATTTACTGTAGTACGTACGCACTTAGGGAGAGGGGGTCTTGGATTTTTGACAATTTGCGTACAGGGAGGGGGTCTCGACTTTTTGCGTACGTACGCAAAATCTATAAATAGCCAACGTAACAATTACAAAACCGCTCAGGTCGAAAATAGGACTTTTTGCGTACGTACGTAATTTAATGGACAGCCGCCTACACCATTGCAAGCAGCACAAGCTATGCAACACAGTAAGTTGTTCCCTCCCAGCAGAGGCGTAGCCACCAGGGAGACGGGGGAGCATGTCCCCCCTGCGCCCTTGTTAAGTCCCCTCAATTTGCTTATCCGAATTGTCCCCTACCCCGGCATAATATCATAAGTAAAGTACTATAGGCTAGTGATTGATGGTGGCAGTGCGATCTATGGTTGCCACTTGCCAGTCATATGAAACAGGACGAACGCCTCTGGTGTTCCGGTATGTAAGTTGTTAATGCAGTAACTCAGTGACAGTGTTTTGTTTTGCTTTCGGGCTTGTAGTAATCTTTATAATAGAAGTCCGAGTGTCGGACATTTAGTTAATTGCTAATGACGTCCGACACTCGGACCTATAGGTTTCGATTATTCAAGTCCGAGTTTCGGACCGGGAGACACTGCGATTTGATTAAACCTTAAACAAATACAAACAAACACCAAAAAACTAACTACAAATTGCAAAGCATGCATTCAAAAAGGTCAAAATCAAGGAAATACATGCATAAATAATACTGAAAACAGTGGAGTTACGGAATAGCCGAACCATGAATGTAAACAGAGGCTGGTCCTGGTTAGCTTTGTTAGCTAATACAAACCAATAATCATAAAACCTACGCAAAGTTCGCCTATTCCAAAACCCAACCTTGGAAATTTACTAACAAGCATGCATAGCTGTTTTGATTACAGAGAGTCAAAAGGCTCTTAGTTAGACCCAAAAGGCTCTTAGTTAGACCCAGTATACACGCACAGCACTTGCCTAATCTAGGCAACAACGCCGCAAATTTCGCCATATTCCGATAGACAAAGTCCTGTGTCTTTTGATTAAACATTAATTTATTTAAACAATTTAAAATTAATTAAACATTTTATTTTTCCTTTAATCGACAAACTGATAAAAAAATCACGATATTATTACCACCCACAATCGCAAAAGTAATCATGTAGCGCAGATATTTTCGCTGCATTTTAAATCCATCATTTGGCAATGGGTCATTTTGGATGACAGGTAACTTTAGGATTTGATAACAAAAGGCAGATTGTAGTAAAATAATCTTATAAATGATCAGAGCATTCCTTAATGTAATGTCCCGTGCTATTTACCATCTCACGTCTTTTCTCTCTGTCGGCCCTGATATCTTGGAATTTATTGTTATTCCTATGGAATTGGGATTTGTGTTGGTTAACATTAGTATGCGCACCAGTAGTTTGCGCACCTGGGAGTTTGCGCACCAGTAGTTTGCGCACCGGCAGTTTACGCACCCGTTGTTTGCGCACCAGTAATATGCGCACCAAGTTAAGTTTCAACGGTTAATAACAATGCGAACAAATAGCTTGCATTCCCTTATAACCTTTCATTTATAGCTTGACCGCTGGTCTTCGGCTTAGGGATCGTCCATAAATGACGTAACAACGGGTGCGCAAACTACTGGTGCGCATACTATGGAATGGCAGCAATACCTTTGTGTTGTTATGCATCAAAAGTGCCGTTACAGAACCTCAAGAATTCGCTTGATTCTATGGATTGGGTAGACTTCATTTACTAAGAACAATTGATCTTACCTATTATTTTTGGTATGATGGTATCTTTTATAATCGTTGCTCTCAATGCTCTGTGTTTACAGGTTTTAAATGATTAAAATGGATGATTTTAATGCGATTTCCAACCAACAAACGGACCAGCAAAATCTTTATCAGAGGAAATACTACGCGCTTAAAAGAAAATGTGAAGAAGTGCAGCAGGTTTGAATCTTTGACGAATGTACAGGAGTCATTGTTACACTACCCTAAAAAGTAAGTAAAAACGAAATTTCTATAGCGCTGCCCGAAAGCTTGGCGCAGTGCACCAGCTAATTCACGAGCGCTCGATCTGGGTAAATCCATAGTCCGTAATCCGTAGTCCATGGTGCCGTAATAATAAAGGACTGATTTCAAGATAATCTCGTAGTCATTTATTATTATTATTATTATTATTATTATTATTATTATTATTATTATTATTATTATTATTATTATTGTTAAGCGATTCTAATGTTTTCAATACTTATAAGGTATCAATCTATGGTACGACAAATACATCTGCAGAAGACCCGGTCAATTACTAAGTTCACTTGGAAAGGACAATTCAATGGGAATAACCTATCTGGCTACTTAAACAGTTTACTGCAAAGGCTGCTATAGAAACCCTCGGTTTTTATTAAAATTAATGACTTATCTAAGCTTGTATTTCAAGACCTCTGGATTATGTTCGAGACCTGGCCTGTATCTGAGGATTTGCGCTACTTTGGTGAATTTTATAATATTTCTAAGTGCTAGAGGGAGCTGAATACTTTACATTAGAATGCAACTAAAGATTACCTAAATAGTGCTGCTGTCATATTTATATTTCAATTTCAGACCAATGAAAAGCTGGTCAACAGAATCCATCATGTCAAAAGAATTCTTTGTCGCAGAAAGAAGGAAAGGAAGTGAGTTTTCTGAATTGATCAGGATAATGTTGCACTTACTGAGTATAAATGTATTATATTTTGTTGGTAATTTTCCAGTGGATCCATATCTTTAGACTTTACTTTATGAATTCTTGATGCCAGGTAAAATTTAGAAATAGTCACTATTTACATTTTCAGGTTTCTAATGGCAAGGCTAGATGAATACGGGGATGGTTATATGAATGTTGAGCTGCCTGCCATGTTTGACGTTAGTGGAAATACTGAACTATTTTTGCATTAATTTTGAATTTCTATTCAAGCCATTTATAAAGTGAATTTTTTCAGAAATAATGATTTTAGACTCTATTAATTAACCATATTTTCTTGTTACTCCATCTTCTTTGATAGCTAGTTTCTTGTATCACAGGTTTTACAGACCAGAAAAATATTATAAAAATGATACCCTGTTTGACATTGGCCTGCATAAGGACTATTGCAACAGTAAGCTATAGATATGCAAAAATTCAGAAGAGTGTTGAAACGAATTTTATCCATATGTTCTTGTGTTTCCATCTTCATTGCATCAAACCGTACTAGAATAGTCAATATACTCTGCCTCAATTTTATTCTAGAGCGTTCGAAATGCCACGAAAAACACTATACAAAGTTTTCCAGCAGTATGCATAGTAATCATGATAATCTAGGTTCCACCTTTCCCAATTTACATTTGAATTGAATTATTGTGGAGTAAGTTATTGCAGGCAGATGGTATCTCTAAGAAATGAATGCATTTTCAATCCTGCTACATGTACATTGTGATTCAACTTTATTTATTTTGCTGTTTCTTGAATGAATATTAGGCAACTACTAACATCACTCTTTTTTCTGTGTAGCCGTATCAAAGCTCCATAATTCTTTCCAGGCCCGCCGAGAGAAATTCCGGGCCCCTGTGCAGAATGGCCGGCGGGCCCCTGACAAGTCAGAAAATTAGCTGACGACCTTTTTTGCTCATTATCATTGATTTCATTCACTGAAGTTGTTTAAGTTCCCAATAATTTCCAACTCTTAAAAATTAGTGATGGCCTTTTTTTGCTTGTCACTCTTTTCCACGCTGTTCCCCTTTTCATGTAGTTTTTTTAATGTGTCCTCAGGTCCCGGGCCCCCCTTTTGCTCGCCGGGCCCTTCTGCTCAGCAAACGTCAAAACCTTTCTTTAATGTTGTTATTGCTATTATTGTTAATTATACATGTTCATCATCGGCCCGGGCCCCTCCAGATCGCCAGGCCCCTGTGCATTTGCCCCCTGCCCCCTCTCGGCGGCCCCGATTCTTTCTGGTCATCTCTTTGGTCACCTCAGATTGTCTTGACTTTCAGGTCTTGTCTTAGAACTTCTTTTTCTGACTTTGCCCTTATTTGTTTAGAAACAGCTCCTATTTCTGAATATAAACTGCAGACTAACGGCTGACTTTTAAAGACACTCCAACTGATGCCTTATTGCATTGTTATAATAGTGCTAAAGTAATTAATATTTTATTTATTAATTTTATTCTAGGAAATTGAAACTGAGACATTAGACAATAGCTTCTTGGACCAGAAAGATGATGATACAGTTCTGGCGTCCGGTTCAAACGTGAATATCGCAACAAGTTCAAAAACTATTCTGCCATTTGTAACCAAATCCAGCAGTACTACTCTTAATAAAAGTTCTTCAATATCCTCAAGTTGATGCCTCCAGTGCTAGGAACTATACATTTCTGCTACTTGAAAAAACACCAACATGATGGACAATGCTTAATTTATTTGTTACAGACTCTGTGTGAAATGACAATATTGATTATGTTTATTTTGGTACTGTTGACCAGGTATTTGTCAAAGGTTTTTCGTTATTTTGAATTAGTATTATGTTATGTTTTACAATCTAAAAAACTTGATGTTTCATGTTCTGTAAGACCAAGTGTGAATATGCTACGTTTGTGTTAGTTATAATCACTGGGTTTAAATTGGTTCTGGACTGCCCTGTGTTAGAACCACTGTATCTTTTCCAATTATATTTCTTTCAAGTTTTGTGTTTGATTGTTGTATTCATTCTCTTCTTCCCTTTCAGCCTACAAATTGCTGCAGGAATTGGATATTATAGTCGTTAAGATTTGTTTTAAGAAAATGTAGTTGTATTAGTCCTTTGGATCATTTCCCAAATTAGCATAGAACTTATGTTTTTTGATAAGCATTCTTAAAAATTATTTGCGATGGATTTTGATTTCTGCATTGTTCTTAAATACGTATACAGTGAATTAGAAGATCTAACGGATGACACAAGATGATTTCATATTTTTAGGCGTGCAAGAGAAACACTCAACATTTTCAATGTTTAGTTTTTAGTTTAGCAAACTAATAAATCATATTGAGTGTCTAAGATGAATTAAGGTCAATAATGAATACTGAAATTACCAAATCATTAATTGTTCATCTGGTAATTAGCAGATGCTTTTTAGTTCCATCAATATAATAATAGCAAACATAACCTTATAGTTATACTTCTTTAGTGTCCCATAATAATGCACAGAAACATCAACATGTGGTACGAAACCATATAAGTGTTACATAATAAGCAGTAAATGCCATATTGTGGATATTTCAACTGTAGACGCTTTCTAATTGTCAAATGCTCCTCGACACGAGTTACCGGTAATCTAGCGCACTATACCACCAGCGTCATAGAAACTTTTTCGACTTACTTACATACTAGAATCTATTGCGATCTACTGATTTTTTGTTTTTATGGTCGTTGCGTAACTGTTAAGATGGCGTCCTCTGTTTGGAGTGAAGTGGATAAAGTGAGAGAAGAGAATCGCTACGAACTGATCCTCACCGGAGACGAAATCGCCAACAGGATCGCCGAAGGCGGAGGATTCGACGCCCGGGTATTCCAGCTGGCCAGCCTCAACTTCCTCGAGATCAGCCGCTGCGGCCTCGACACCCTGTCGGACCATGTTGGTGCCCTGGAAAACCTCTTCCACCTGGTCCTCAGAGGCAACCGGTTAACACGGCTACCGGCGTCCGTCGGTCAACTGCGCAAGCTGAAGCTGCTCGACGTGTCCGGCAACGAACTGACCGCCGTTCCGGCCGAGATCGGGACTCTCAAGGAGCTGCAGACACTAAACGCCAGCTGCAACAAACTGGAGGAATTCTGCGATGTCAGCCAGTTGCAACAGCTGCACGAACTGGACCTGTCGAACAACCAGTTGTCGGCGTTGCCATCGGGCGTCTCTTGTCCCGACCTCACGCTTCTTTCGACCGTCAGGGCAAACGGCAACCGGCTGAAGGAACTGCCCGTGGACCTGCCGGAGCTTCCCTCCTTAAAGCTGCTCGACGTTTCCGGTAACTCCATCGAGGTCCTGCCGCCTGAACTTGCTGACTGCTGCAAGCTGAAAGAGCTGAAAGTGAGTGGAAACCCGCTGAAAGATCGACGGCTGTTGAAGATGGTGGAGCAGTGTGCCACCAAGTCTGTGCTCGATTATTTGAGAAATATTCTGGAGAAGGAGAGAAAGGCAAGAGGAGGGAAGGAGGCGAAAGGAGGAGATAAGAAGGATAGAAAGAAAAGAGGAGGAAAATCAAAGGAAGTGGAAGCCGATGATGTTGCCCAGAATTTCATGAAGGTTTTGCATTTTGATGTCGACAGCGGTTTAATAGTTAAGACAACTGCCAACATCTCTGCTGTTCGTCCATTCATCGTCTGTTGTATTGTTCGCAATTTAAATTTCAACAAGTCAAAGAGCATGATGAAAAGATTTATTCTGTTACAGGTAATTCAGTTTCACAATTGCTTTTGTATATCTTTTGTATTTGACTGCTGATTATATGGAATTTTGGGGAAAATCAATAAATTAGAATGCAGTTTGCATTCAATATATTCAATGTTTGAGACATAATTCTTTTTATTATGATATTTTAAGAGGCTTGTATACCTTAATTGTTTTTGTTATTCTAGCAGTTGATTTAAATACAATTTTTCCTTGTTGTTGGGCTTATTCAGACAAAGTTACACGATGGAGTTTGCGCTAAGAGGCAGGCAGCCACAATCGCAACACATGACCTCGAGTTGGTTAAATTTCCTCTCACTTATGATGCCCAGTTACCAGATGAGTTAAAGGTGAGACACACAGGTTGAGTATGGCAGTTATTTATCTGCTAATTTAACTGAATCCGTTGTTTTAAACAACTGTCATTTTATGAGACTTGATGTGATATAACTCGTATTCTAGTTTCTGTTCATCTTAGTGTATTTGTTGTAGATAATTCCACTAGGGAAGAAAAAGGAAGTTACTGCCGCAGTGCTTGTTGGTCGTTTGAGACACGAAGCCGATGAACTTAGAAAGGAAAAGAAGCGGAATACAATTAGCGGAATTCACAAGTAAATTGCTGAATCACCTGAAGTTTCATTTGTAGATGGAAAGTCAGTTGAAGGAATTTATTATTTGCTTACATTGTAATGATATGTTGACATTTGGCATAGATTGTTGCAACTGTGTGTACGATTCGATGATATCGATTCTTTTGACATCAGCAGCTGTTTCGTATTTTCAGGTATTTGGATTTGCTGAAGGATAAAACGCATTTTCCTTCTCTACTTGATTCTTCAAATGCTGTTATATCATTTCCTCCAATTACAAACGCTGAAATGACCAAAGTATGATTGTGGACATTTTTAACGTCAATAATTCTATCTATGACAATGAGTTAAAGACCTCTTCATTCTATTCAGAATTTGAAGCACGGTTTCTTAGAATGTAAGTTGATTTTTAAAAGTTAAGTCTGTAGGTTTTATATCAGTTTAAGTCTGATGTTTGATTTTATGTCATATATTTCTATCATTGTTGCAATATAATTTTTGTGTTTCCAGATTAGCAATAAGACAAAGCACGTCTTTGTGGAGGTTACAAGTTCTCTGAGTTTAGAGACTTGCAAAAAGGTGATGGATGAGCTTTTGGCGTCTCTTTTGTCGATGGGCATCGGTTGTGCAGAGCTTCCGCCAGATCTCCCTAACACGGTGGCGCCTGATAATGCATTGGAATCGTCTGAGACGGACAGACCTGGCAGTGAAGAGACTTTCGAGGACGACAGCGAATTGCACCCTACGGCAGAACAGGTGCTTGTTCTTGAGCAGGTCAAGGTCGTTGATCATCTCGGAATACTGAAGGTCATCTATCCGTCAAGAATTGATCTGCAGTCACCGCATTACAGAGTTGTTCGGGACTACGAACAGTGACACGTTTGATTCTTTAGAAGTAGTCGAGTTGGAACCTGGTTTGCTAAATTCTTCTGTAAACGACTGTGTTGTGAGAAATTCATACAAAATCATTGCAGGAATGCCTTTTCTGTTTTTATATAATAATAATAATAATAATAATAATAATAATAATAATAATAATAATAATAATAATAATGTGATTTAAAGTGGTTTAAGTAAGACTGTGTGAAAACCACTTAGGTAACCACTGTCTTCACATTCAATATCCTTGTTTTCTGAGATAGCCTGTGAATTTGTTTATCATTTCAACTGTCACTTGCCGCCTCATCCAAACTGTTTCATTTGTCCACGACCCTTGCACTAAGCAGTTTTTCTTTTTTGGACACACCCTCTGATTTTAACAATATGCATTTATGGCTTCTTGTGTTGGTATTGTGTGCCAATGTAAAGATTAAAGAATCGATCATATATGTCACATCTAATTTCCCAGTCATTATTTTGAATGCTTCTATCAAATCCCATCTCTTCTTTCTAATGTTGTCAATCCACAATGTTGAAGTATTTCTTCATAGCTTAAATTATGGCATCCATTGACCATCTACAGTGTACTGTATGTTGCTGGTCTTTGCACATTTTATAAAAAATTCTTTTTTCAAGAATGGATTTTAGATAGTAGTCTTTCATCGATATCAGCTAATGTATATATTAGAAAATGAATGGCCTGAGTGCTGAGACATCCAAATGCACACCCATTATGCCAACCATCTGTCTTCTTTCCTTCAACCAATTTTGAATTCATCTAAGAATATTCTCTAGTATTCCGGCCTGATAAACTGAATCTTGCGTGATTGTGATTTGGCGTAAAGTGCCATCGGCGGATGCAGTTATGATTGAGGAGTGGCGCCATAGAAGTTCAAGAATCGATTAAATTCGTAATCCTCAAAGAATAAAGTGGCGCCATCTGGCAATTAAGCTGCAGCGATTGCAGTGGCGCCGCCTGGCGAATGACGAGCAACGCAGTGTAAATAATTTCTGAGAATGTCATAACTCGACGGATGAGTGAGCGCTTATTTTCCTTTCATCTTCGCAGATCGTCGCAGGTAAGAATCGATCGCGTTGCTCAACCCCGGCAGCTTCGAAGGCGTCCAGCCGTCGTTTAGTCGACCGGCGAATCGTTGGCGAATTGAATGATAGAAACGTTCATTGTAACATTTTTCTTACCTTAGCTGCTGTTGATGCTGTCATGTCCTAATCATTTATGTAGCGCCTTTCAACCGTCTATTAAACGCTTCGCTGCGCACCAGGAGGCGTGTTTAGAGCGGCCTCCCTTCCTTCGGTCAGTCGAGTGGGAGATGTTGAGTGAGGGATGCAATTGATGCCAGCATTGCCAGGTAGACCCAATGGATATACTTTACAATGAGTTTCTTGTGTTACTCTTATAAAATAATAATTTTCACGTGTTGACACGTCTATTGATATTACTTTTCACGCTGCACCTTAACTGGATGCAATTTTTAAACGCAGTGTCTCCCGGTCCGAAACTCGGACTGGAATAATCGAAACCTATAGGTCCGAGTGTCGGACTTGGTATATAAAATATCTCAACATCCGAAAGTCGCCAGTGTAGCTCTAATTAATAATAGTCAATTGACTCAATTAATCCAAAATGGCGAACGTTGAAATCGCAAGATTTGAAGTAGGCGAAATTTTTTCGAGTTTTGCTGAGCTAGATAAAGCGAAATCGGTGTTCGAAAAAGAAAACTATATTAGCTTGTGTCGTCGGGACACCAAAACATTAGAAGCCGCAAAGAAAGATGCCCCAAACGCGTGGAAGGCGCTAACAAGGAGTTAGTTTATTATCAAATGCGACTGTGCTGTTCATTCGGGGAAAAGTACAAGAAGCAAGGCGAAGGAAAACGAGTTACACAGTAATGAAACAATGATTTTCATGCTTTAATATCCATAGTTAGTTGCGATGCAGATTAATCAAATAATTGTTATGAAACGTAACGTATTTAGCAGCGCGGATCCAGACCCCGGTAGGAGGGGGGGCTGAATGAATCCTATGCTATTTTTATCAAAAACACCATTTTTGTCTACAGTTTTGTTCGATTTATTTCCGGTGGGGTTGATGAATCCCCCCACCCCTGGATCCGCTCCTGGTAATAAGTACCAATACCCGCATTATCTCCTCAAGTCTTCAGGTCTAAGCTTAAATCATTCCTTTTTCTAAAATCATATCCTCCATAGCTGTAACAACCTAGCCTCACTGCCCTTTGGATGTTGACTATTGCCTGGCTGATAATATACCTTCCCCATAGCTATTTTAAGAGAGGCTGAGTGCCAAAGAATAAGCAGCTACTGTTGTGCTGTTTTCCAAGGCGCTATAGAAATCCACGAGATTTTTTTTACATACTTTACTTTACTTTAAGTAATAAAGGAACCGGATGCACATTGACGCTTGCGATTATCACTTTCATGTGAAATTTTGCCTCGTCTATTTTAGGTCTCTCAAGATGGGCTGTCCGATGCACGTCAGGCTTGCGTTGTCGCCGATGGGGCAGCATCTGGTCGTTGCTGAAAAACTCAGTGAGCACAACCATGAAATTGATCGAGTAAGGGTCAAATTTGTCGTTTTTGTGTGTAAATTGAACGCAAATTGAAAGTTAGCAAAGTTTTTGGTTTAATTGCAATATGGAAATGATGCAGAAAGTTAACAAAATCATACCTGTGTACTGTAGCAACATTACTGTTGTATTTTTGTGTCTATTTCGATTATTGATAAGTGTACAATTCTGTATTCATCAGTTAGGGGAAAGTAGGATTAAATAATTAAATAGAGCATTGATCAAATGCTGTATTTTACTGTTTCCCAATGTTGGGTAGATTTGACAATCGAGCAATTGATCACTTCTTGATTTAAGCGATCCAATTTGAACGCTTGATTACTCACTAGACCGAGTGTTTGTTAGAAGGTTCGACCACTTAATCCAAGCTTCAGATATATCCTTCAAATATATCCAGGTTAAATGTTCTGCATTTTATGCTTTTGTTTGCTAGGAAGTGTTTAGTCACCTTCCAGCGCAGCGAAAGGCTGACTTACGAGGCGAGCAGAAACTGAACTGTTGCTCTCTTGTAATGCCAACAAGAAAATGGTGCAACAACGCGTACAGCAGACAACAGGCAAGCCAATCATTTTGAAAGATCTGGCAAACATTGCGGTCCGACTGAAGTCCACGACGAAGCCGAATGATCTGGAGGATCTAGTTCACCAGTTGTCTGCCAATGGTTCTTCATCCGTGTCGGTTCTCACAAACGAAGTTGGCGAATTTAAAGGGCTGACATATCAGGATGCATATATGAAGAAAGTGTACCGGACTTATCCTGAGATCATTCTTTTGGATGCCACCTACAAGTTGCTTGATCTTAGGATGCCCGTTTACATTCTATGCGCTATAGATGGCAATGGCATGAGCAAAATAGTCTTTGTTTTCCTGGTAGTGGCGGAAACGAAGGAGACAATCTCCATGGCTTTGACCATTTTCAAGGAAGAGAATGAATCGTGGCAGTATACGGCAAGTGTTATGACAGATAAGGATTTCGTGGAACGTGACGTTGTTCGTACTCTATTTCCATCGGCATCGCTTCTGATTTGTAGGTACCATGTGCTTGAACATTCAGACGAAGTAACTTGCGATAAAATGTGCATCAATTCAGGACAGCGAGATGTTTGCCTCAGCATTATCAGCGATATGATCTATGCGAGATCCGAAGAAATGTACGAAAAACATCGCCAGCGACTAACGAGTCTGAATCTTGCCAAAGTTAGCGACTACTTTGCGTCTTGGCATGAAATACGTCAGGAATGGGTTGAAGGCCTATGCCAAAAGCAGCTGACCTTGGGCGAGACAACGAACAACCGTCTGGAAAGCATCAACGGAAAAATCAAAAGTGTCTGTTCCAGATATGCCACTCTGCAGCAGTTCTTCATTGAACTGAAGATAGTGCTGAATACTCTGAGAAATGAAAGAATGCACAAGGCATTGATGATGAGTGTGAAAAGACCTACGGCTGCCGTCAATGGTGATCTTGTGGAATACCGAGAAAACCTGACGACATATGCTTTTCAGAAAGTTTTTGCTCAGTACGAGCAGTCACAGAAACTAGAGCCATTGCCAGACGGACCAGTTGGGAACATGCTCTTTGCATCAAGTGCTGGACCTGTTCAGTGTACTGCCGTTGTGTGCTCCTGCTGGCATTTTACAGCTGTAAAATTAGTCTGCAAACACATTTTGTGTTTCCGCCGACTCAGCAAGTTGCCTTCCTATGCTGAAGAGGTGTGTAACGAGCGCTGGATGAAGAAGGGCTACATGAGCCATTGCCAGCTGAAAATTGCTAGCAGAGAGGATCCGTCGCAGGTTGAGCTCAGCGTGAACACTTTGCCGAATCAAGTGGAGAAGACCTTGACTCAAGCGGAAAAATATCACAGGTCGAAAAATATCTGCAGTACATTGGCTTCGCTTTGTTCAGAGCCGGGCATGTGTACTTATAAAGAGCGCCTGGCTGTCCTGAAGCAGATTGCGTCGATGTGGATGAAGAATGACAAGGTTATCATCAGTGCTGAGGGTGGTTCGTCTTCATTAGCTGACGATCCTGACACAGACACGGAGACTACCAGTGACGAACTAGCTCAGGACGGATCTGCTAATGGCATCAGAAACAGTTCAGGAGTTGCTTCTAATGAACCATCTGCTGTCGAAGCTGACAGGCGTCACAAGCCACATGTTACTGAGCTAGGTAACTCTTCAGAGCCTGGTATTCGTCTGCATCCCACGACAGTGTTAATCCTACCTCAATGTGCTGTCATCGATGATGTAGCGAGTTTGTTGGAAGTTGACTCGACACTGCATCTTCCCCTCAAAACAAAACACTCAACTAGGCCACCAGCTTCCACCTCAAATCGGCTGGCAAGTACTGCTCTTTCATCGACTTGTAGTGAACCTGTCTGTAGTGTACCGCAACAGGATTTTAACGATAAAGACGCATATCGATGTGCATCTGGCTGGCCAACCTGTTGGTGTGCACTCGTCTGGCTCGTACGACATTGCAGGAAACGCGGGAGAGGTGGAAAATATTGATATTCTTGTAAATTTGATTGGCCAGGACGAAATGAACACCGAACTCAGCAAAATTGTCATGCCTGCACGCCTGCCCAAAAGGGGTCGTCCCAAGGGCAGTAACCAGACAGTCATTGGCTTGCCAAAGAAACGAGCTCGATCTGTCCGGCCTACGGCCTTTGTCCATCTACCAATCCAGGATCGCCAGAGATGTAAGTAACTGTTAATTTAGCTTCCCTTAAAAAATACACCACATGGTGAAAAAAATTGCTACATCTCACAATGTCATATACAACGTTGCTGCCATTGCTTGTATTTTGTTGCATGACTCGTGAACTACTTTAAATATCAAACACTATAGCATAGTCCCCTCCCATGGTCCCTATAGCCCCCACCCACCCCACTCGAAAAACTTGGGGGGAGGGGCTAATCAACGGGTCAAATGGTCTACTCACTCAACAGCCTCAACTGTCCAAAAGTTTTCGTCCAATAATTATTCTGACATTATTAAGCTTTATGCTGATATTATACTAATATTATACTGCTATTTTAATTCAGAATACCACCCACCCCATTACAATAAAGTTTTGGGGCGTAACGAAATGTAACAGTTTTGTACCCCTAACCTACTTTAACATGGTTACACAGCCGATGAGGTAGTCATAACACTAGAGATGGTGACAGTGTACTAAACTTTATAACATTTGTTACTTTAGTGTAGCCCTATGTTAGCCGCCCCCATAGTCCAACACAACCACCACCCCAATCTTATACATCTAGAACCGCCACTGGCACTGAACCTTATGTTTTGAAATTTGTTCTAGCCATGTAGCGATTTTAAAAACTGCTCATGGTGTGCATTTACATTGCAGTTATGTTGAAGTGGTTTGTCGATGGCAAAGTTGCGGAAGCCGCACTTGACGGACAGCTTGTCGCAGAGAATGAAGTCGAAACCAGACCGGATCGAGTGTCGTCATCTTGTCTCGATGACATAGTTGTCGAGCTAGAGGCCATCAGGCATTTTTTTACTTCTAATGCGTGGACTCTAGTGCAAGAGGTTGTTGAAATGAAGTCAAGGCAACAGATATGGCCTTGCCCTTCTTGTTATAAGAACGCAAAGGAAGGCTCCATCTGTTGTGATGGTTGTTTGCAGTGGTGGCATAATGCATGTGCAGGTGTCAAGAAGAGAAACACGAGGGTGAAAGAATGGTTTTGTGCGCACTGTTTGGGGTAATTTATGAATTTTTTACCTACAGCAACTGACAGTTGTGGATGTTTGTGCATATGACAGTTGTGGATGTTTATGCATATCTATATTGTACTCGTTTACGTAATTGTCTTCAGGAATTTTATTGAATTATAATACGAACTGTTAAAATAGCTTTCTTTGCAATTTAAGTCTGCAACGAGTAATACTGTAATTTTGTTTGTATGTGATTGGCTATGTGGATTTTATTCTTTACTCTTTCTGAATTTTGTGCGGAAATGCGGGCTAATGGCCAGTACTTATTCTAGGCCTTCTTATGGAGAATTCCCCCATAAGTAAAAAATCCCCCCCCCAAATTGTTTATATGTTACATGTAAGTAAAAGTAAAGATTTCACCCGTAGGCTCAATGCCCGTAGGGTCCAGTGCTGATCCCCGTGTTTTGTAGCCAACAGCCCATAGGTGGCTGAGCCATACATCGGCGGACGGTGGCCAGTCTCTTCCGCCGAACCTGGTTACTTTCGCAATGTTGCCATTGCTACTCATTTGATGTTACTACCGCCCTCTAGCGATTAAGGCTGAGTCGACCTTTGGGGCTCCTACGGGATTGAACCCGTGTCGTCGGCGTGCCTGCCCAGTGATATTACCACTCATATCTTCTCCCCCCATATGTTACATGGGGATGGAATTCCCCAAACAAAGTGTGGCAACTCAGACCTTGCCCCCCCAAACATTTCAAAATCACCCTATGTCAAGGGGCTAGAATAAACACTGGCTACCGGCTATTGAACTGCTACTTCAATGGAAGACGGTATCATTTACTGTAAACTGATTTAAAGTGGCTTAGAAGGCATTACTGCCTGTGTGAAAACCACTGGGGCACTAACGGTGCTTGAACCCGCTCCGTCAGCCTCACGCTCCAGCACGTAACCCACTCTGCCATCTTCCGCCCCGTAAAGACTATGATTTACTGTGTAACCCCGGCTTTAGACTATTTTAATTAAAAGGTCAATTTGCAGGAGCGTACCGGGGGGCAGGCATTCAATAATGCATAGGAAAAATTAACCTAGGGTCATCCATTTACTGTAGTACGTACGCACTTAGGGAGAGGGGGTCTTGGATTTTTGACAATTTGCGTACAGGGAGGGGGTCTCGACTTTTTGCGTACGTACGCAAAATCTATAAATAGCCAACGTAACAATTACAAAACCGCTCAGGTCGAAAATAGGACTTTTTGCGTACGTACGTAATTTAATGGACAGCCGCCTACACCATTGCAAGCAGCACAAGCTATGCAACACAGTAAGTTGTTCCCTCCCAGCAGAGGCGTAGCCACCAGGGAGACGGGGGAGCATGTCCCCCCTGCGCCCTTGTTAAGTCCCCTCAATTTGCTTATCCGAATTGTCCCCTACCCCGGCATAATATCATAAGTAAAGTACTATAGGCTAGTGATTGATGGTGGCAGTGCGATCTATGGTTGCCACTTGCCAGTCATATGAAACAGGACGAACGCCTCTGGTGTTCCGGTATGTAAGTTGTTAATGCAGTAACTCAGTGACAGTGTTTTGTTTTGCTTTCGGGCTTGTAGTAATCTTTATAATAGAAGTCCGAGTGTCGGACATTTAGTTAATTGCTAATGACGTCCGACACTCGGACCTATAGGTTTCGATTATTCAAGTCCGAGTTTCGGACCGGGAGACACTGCGATTTTTAAAATGCTTTTTATATAGCACCAGTTTATTCTTGCGGGTATTTAAGATTGGGGTGCAATTTCTCAAATCTTTATTGGCATGAAGACTTGAAGAGTTGAATGGATTCATTGAATGCACTTCTACATGTAAAGTGTGTTTTCTTGTGCTTGTTAATGTGACAAGAGGTTTTGTACACAAATTTTCGGTACTTTCCCGTTATCCGAACCCCAGTGAAGTGTAATGGCTTTTCGGTCGGGAACCTGACCCTAACCTTAACCTTAACCATAACCGTAGCCATAACCCTAACCCTAACTCCTCTCTAGCCAACTGCACCATCCCTCTACTGGGGTCCGGATAACGGGAAAGAACCAAATTTTCTCCATAGTTATGACACTGTCTTTCAGTAATCATGTACTCACTGTATCTGTCTGCATTTTTGTGAACAACTAGGAAGAGTAGACAGGGTACCGGTATATGTCTGTCTATTTTTGGTTACAGTTGTTAAATATCAGGAGAAGGAATTTCAGTCAGTTATGTTACCTGGTTAGCCGGAGATAGTAAACCAATAAGTAATCCTCCGGCATATGTCTTGCAGCTGTTGCTCTCCATTCCACATGTGTTTTTCATCTTCGTGCATTATTGGCAGAACTATAGGCTAAGCAACGCCTCCTTGGAGAGTGTTGGCATCCATTAGTTTTGAGAGAAAACTTGAGGATTCAGAAGATGCCAAACTTTTAGATTGGCATTTCTCAACCCAGATGCATTGGCAGCTGAAGTTCTTTCCACCAAACATTGTTGTTGCCTGTATTCCATGGATCCCTGGTTTGCATACATCAAACTATGTATGTCAGTAGAATCTTGTTAAGTTAGAATGTTGTGGACTTGTTGGTTAGACTCAAATTCTTGATTCTCTGCAGCAGATAAATTGTGTTCTGCTAATCTTTGTATTTAGTTTTTTTGTATTGTCTTCTTTTGTGATTGTTCTCAACTTCAGGACTTAAAAAGAACTTTTGGATATTTGTTTTTTTCCCTTGGCTCAGATAGCAGCTGACACTATTTTGCCTTTAAATGAGGAATCTTGAAAATGATATGAGATTATTTTGTGCTGTTCTATAATTTCCTATTCTGAAGATACTTTACAATTCTGTTGTCATTAATTTTAATGTTATTCATGCATTTTTGATAGATTTAGTAAAACGCATTTGTTAGATTACATTTGTATGAGTAGTATTTTGATAGATGGTTACTATTGAGGTCTTAATTTGTTAGGAACAGCTTAGTAGTATTTAGCAGTCCACTGGGTCGACGATGACGTCCGGAACAGCTTAGTCAGTGTTCAAAACCGTCCACATAATGGTGAATGTTTTAACAAAAGTCTGACAGAATTCACATTTGAACTTCAAAATATTTCAGAAGTAGGCAAAATGGAGCTAAGGCAGATTCTGATTTCTGACATTGCTCATAGTTTTGGTTACTTATGTCACTTACCAATAACCAATACTGCCCTCATTTGTTTCTCACCTGAATGAGAATTGCTGAGGAAGTGCAGTGCAGATGTCCATCCATGGCACTTGGCACTTTCTGACCAAGCTGTTTATTAATTGCTGTATTTGCAACTGAAGTGCAAGAATTGCACCTTCACAAAATAGTTACTGCTACAGGTGATGGATCCTCCTCCTTTCTCTGTCTCTGTCTGTCTGTCTGTCTGTCTGTCTGTCTCTCTCTCTCTCTCTCTCTCTCTCTCACTCTCTCTCTATCTCTCTCTCCATTTCTCTCTCTCTATTTCTCTCTCCCTCACTGTGTGCATCACTGTTTCTCTTCCTGTTGTATTGTTAAAACATGAAACTTGCTTTGGAATATTATATGTAGTGTTTTTCAGTTATCTTCAAATGCTCCTCTCACACAATGCTAACAGAGTAAAGGGAAATGTTTTGAAAGACTTGCACCGAATGACCTGTGTGGCATCCGGCATTAATAGACAGATGTAAGAACTGTATGGAGATATTTTGCTCTTTGCAAACTCCACTTGTAGTCTTGCATTATAAAAAAAGTTTTAATACTGGGACCACCCTTGTTGTCACCTTTGGACGAAGGTGAAGAGAGTGAAATTGTATTTCCAATATGTTTACTTACTTGTTGTGTTACAGTAATTTGAATGTTTATTTCTAGAGTTTTTGGTATTCAATTTGCTGAAGTGTCAAGTCAAAGCATGAATACTAACAAAGCACAGTCATTGTAAGTAGATAGTTTTGTTATTTAGTTACAAACAGTGTTTAGTTATTAAGTTAACAGTTTTTGAACTAAATTATGCAGTTTTAATTTGAGATTCAATTTTTTATTCATTTATTCTTTTACCATGTGCATTTGAAGTTGGCATGTGTAAGTGGAATTTCCTCTAATTCTGGGATCCTTGGTATGCTGAGCACTGCCTCCAGCATGTGTCCTGATCCATTAGTTCCACGCAGACATTGGTTGTTTTTAATGCTGGAGGAGTCATTTAGTGCTTGTTTGAGTTTTTAGTTTTGAGAGCATGTTCTATATGAGGAGCAGTTTGGAAGATTTAAGCATTGGGTTTATTTCATTTGAAGATACACTGGGCCTTTTAGTTTCAGAGACCCTCATTCTCTCCCTCTTTCTCAAATGACACATCAAAACAGATGGCACTTCTGGAAATTATTCCAAAAGGGTGCTATATAAATTCTCTTACATTGTTTTCCTATTTACTGTATTCAGTGCATCATCGAGGAGGACATTGGTTGATTCACTGATTTTCAGATTTGGTGCAAAGTTACACAGGCTTCACCATAGAATTTGAACAAGTAATTTTTACTGGATCCATGTCCTTGAATATTTCTGAATTTAGCGTGTTTGTTTTTTCCCCTCAGTTTTTCCTCCTGTTCCAAATACGAGACACAGCCGTGGAGCTGGAGACAAGACGGTGGCTATCCCTACTACTCCGATCTTCTACCACCCGCCACAGATCCCCGACTGAAACTGCCGTCCATCGCAGTAGATGGCAGCAGCAGCAGTTGTACAAATGACACTGCAGAGCAAAGCCAGTCGAACAAGGAAGCTGCTTACACTGAACGCAACTGCACACTTCCAAAGAGTTTTCCTCAGGAAAGAACGCCACCAGAACAGATCCATGAAAGGTTGTGGGATGAAATTTTATTTAGCGATTTCATTAGGAACAATAATGCACTTTATATCGCATGCCTTGCGAGCTCCACGAACTGCAGTCTGTCCTGTTTAATGTGACGTTTCAATGTTTCTGGTTATTTCAGTTGGTGATTCTGTTATAAATGCATCTGCCTTTATACCTGTATTCTATGGTAAATGCCCTGTGATGTGCTTTTGGCAGCCAATTCGAAGAGAAAGGCGAGTCTCAGTTGGATTTGCAGAAACAGGAGGCGACATCTTCCGACAGTTACAACTCCAAGAAGAAAAGAGACCGGTTTAACGGAATGACAGAAGAGGACGTCCTCAAGAGGACCGTTCCGGATTTGCTCTGTCCTAACCTCGACATAATTATCGTAAACTATTCTGATGTTGTTTTGTTGTCCTTGTGTTTGACCTTTTCTTGAGTTATCGTTTCAACCGATGTCAAATTTGTACCATAATCAGTTAATATGGATATGATTAGTTATGGATGATGTCTGCCAGTGGTATGTCTGTCTTACGGGCTGTGGGAACCTTGGCCTGGGGCCCATGAGTTCCTGGGGCCCACGGGTCCCTGGGATCCCATTCTATGACCATAAAAGTTAGCTTTTGTTTTGATATTTTAATGCCTTTGAGAGTTTCATCTCAAAGTTTTCCAGAGTTTTTGCATTTTACTTAAACTTGGAAGTAACATTTAACCTTTCAACCATTCGTTTATTTGTAACGTAATGTAAAATGGACGAGTATTCCCGGGGCAGACGGGATAAGGGTTAAACAAGCTGTAGTACAGATACTTTCATATTTCTGCATGTTAAGTTTCTGTGGAGTTCACTCATAGATATGGTCACTGGCACCTTTGCCACTTCTTATCGTCAACAATTTTAATAACTACTATTGTTATTTTTGATCAGTAAATTTTTGGCGTATGAGGTCCGAATCCTGTTTGGCTGTTGGGTTATTTTTGCTTTGATTCTAATCTAGACTAGCTTGGCATTGAATGCCAGTGACTTGACCTCCTTTGGAGTGGTAGGTTGTGTGTGGATCATACTCTTCAGGAAACAGTTCTCAATGTGTCTTCATTTTTGCTTCTGTTATTGACTGACATTTTTTCTCTTTACCTGTGTTATTTCTTTTTCTTTGAATTACTTATTTTGACTTTGTGTTTGATATTTCAGATTGGCAGCTGCCCAGGACTCACTGCAGCCTACCTGGGGCATCATTACGCCGGGCCGGGCAACCATTTCTGTGAGTTGACCAGAATTTTTTGCCATCAGACCGAGGTTAAATGCAGATCGGTTTATCACACATGGTGTCTGATTTCATCAATGTTTTAGCGGATTTGTCTGACACATTGTCTTTATTGAACGTTGTTTATTCAGGGAAATGCCTTTACTTATCTGGATTGATTCCTGAACCAATGAACGCCAGCGATGATCACAAACTGAAGCATTATGGGATTGGTTTCACAAATTTCGTTTCCCGGTGTTCCAAGGGCAGTGTGGAATTCTCACGGTACGCCATAACGTAAGACCGCTTTGCTTGCTTCCTAAGTTACCTTGATAATATTCAGCATACATAGGCATAGGTGTGATCTTTAAGGAGTTGTAGTTCTGGAGGATCAGCCTTCTAATTGAGGGCTTCTTATTTGGCCAAAAGTCCAAAACAAATGTACAGAATTCCCACACATGTTGCTCTGTTAGTCGGCCTTAATTGCCTGGGGGTCAAAGCATTACTCTTGGAGTTTTGGGGAGCGGGAAATAAGGAATGTGGAAGAACTCAGCCAAGTTTTCAGTTGCACAAAATTTTTATTCAGTGTAAAAATAAATTGCATATCCGATTGATTTGATTTTCCAGACGAGAAATCAAAGAAGGTGTTGAAAGTTTGACTGAAAAAATTCAGACATTCAAGCCGAAGATAGCAGTATTCAATGGCAAAGGTTGGCATTGTTTTGTGCATTTTGACCTACTGATGGTGGACTTGGAAGGGTTTAATAGGAATTCTGTCTACGATGGAACTTGCATTTATTATTTCAATTGTGCTTCTTTTTCATCTCACTTATTTACTTAGTTGTGCATTCTTTACGTGATGATTTATAGCAGAAGATTGGTGTAGGCTTAAGGGTTTTAGAGTAGAAATGAAAATTGTTTCTATGTATGATTATCTGAAAATGTTTTTGATAAAACTTAGCAGTTATTTATATCCATTAACTGTTGTAGGCATCTACGAAGTGTTTTGCAATCATAAGAACTTTTACATTGGAAAACAGCCAGAGCCATTTCCTGGAACAAACACAGTAGGTGCCATGACGACCATTTCATGCGCTGTCAAATAGCACATCTATTGGACTTTCACAGATATTTCTTGTGTGATTTTGTGTAAGTGTTGTTGATAGAGGCTTACCGGTACATAGTGCAGCTGAATCTTTGAACGGTTTGCAGTTGTATTTCTGAGTATATCAGTTTGTTTCATGACATCGGTTACTGCATTGGTCTTGTTTCTGATTTTTAGGTGATTTATGTCATGCCGTCGTCAAGTGCGCGGTGTTCGCAGCTGCCACGCGCCAGTGACAAAGTCCCATTCTTTGTCGCGCTGAGAAAGCTCCGTGACCACCTGCGAGGATGCCTGCCACACCTTGACGAGACCGAGATCGTATTCCCCGATCTGGATCTGAAGGTGGAGCCACGGAAGGATCGACGTACTGTGGACGAAGCGTCTCAATCGGATCGGCCGGCCGTGACTCTTGGCCACCATTCGACGGTCGCAGACCGAAAACGTAAACACATCGACTGCAATTTCAATGCCGTAGATGTTCCACACGATCGAATCTATCGTCCCGCTCTGCCGCCTTCGTTTCCTGCTGTTCCTCAGGACGTGGCGCAGGAATTCAAGTGGGGCTCGGGTTTTCACAAGTGGCCGCCGACACTGCCCGGCATCGCACACTCGAACGCGCTCGTTGGGATGAACTCGCGCATGGATTGCACTTACGACTCGCTGCTCGCCAAGCAGGGAGAGAACCAGGTGTTTGGCGCCTGTGGACTCTTGCGCGGCCTGCCATCGGCGCCGTTCTACGGCGGCTGGTCCGACGGCCAGAACCGCTGGACGGTGAACGGTCTGGCGACGCGGTTCAACAACGATGCCTGCTACCCAGTCAACATTCCCACTTACCTACAATACCCGGACATGATCTCGTGCACGGCCGACAGACTGGCCGGTCACCTGCCGCCCGAGTCTAGTTACCGTTCCGTGTATCCGAACCTCTCGGCGTACTCCTCGCAGGAGTCTTTTCTTGCGGATCCTGCTGTAAGTGCTCCGAGCTCTGCTTTCTCGTACAATTCGTCTCTTGGCCACGACATCAAAGCTCCCGGCAGTCAGTTGGATTCGGTCTTTTTCCAGCGACCGGCGCACAGTCCGCCGTCATACTATCACCAGTATCGATAAGCAACTTCAGAGGCGTCCGCTGGGGGATGGGGGAATGGGAGGCAGTTCACAAAGGGGCAGGTCCGATGTGAGTTTGTGGCCGTTTTTCCAGTGGTTGTGCTGTGTCCACTGTGTGTGCTTTTTTGCTTGGGGAAAGAAGGATTTCTGCCACAAAACAAAGTGGAAAACTTTGTGGATTTTGTCTTCCTGGGTGCGAAGAACTTCCAGTTGTTGTTAGGACTGTCTGGGGCGCATTGCGTTATTCAGTCTCTGTGCATTAGGCTGAGTACAGGTTATTATATCTTTAGTTAGATTATCAGCTTCTTGATCAAGACCTTGTTATTTTGGCACGTGTGACCGGTTAATGCAACCAAGTGGTCAAATATCTTGTCAGGATTTCCTGTGTTGTAGCCAGCGTGGGATATCAGATGGTCATGAACAGTTTTAAATTCATGTTGTTTTATGCAGTCAAATACAATAGCTCTCCAGGTGCATTGTCGTGTCCTTTTGTATAAATTGAATTCTGTGTAACATATAAGTCTGTGAGAAATCTCTATGAAGTTTTGTGTAGAATCTTATGTTGCCAGTTACACTGTGTGTGGCCATTATGGACATGACACTGTTGCTACATGTTTGACTGAGTTATGTCTTGAGAGAAACAGTCATTCAAGCCGAAGTACATGCAGCCGCAGTCTGTGAGTTCTATTCTGTCTGGTTTTATTCATGCAATGATGAATAGAATGTTTGGTTTAATTCTATGGTTATGCATGGGTGTATTTATGTCTGTATAATCTGTCTCTTTCTTTGTAGTTGTATGGTCATATGTGAGGAAGAGATTATAATGAGAGTTAGTTCTCTGCTGATTCGTGTCTAGTGCTTCTATTAAGCTGATATTTGAAGTGAATAATTTTAAAGATGGCGATATTTCGTAACAGGTTTGATGCCAATTGCGATTTCCTGTTGACCAGTCTTGCTATCTTTAAATATTATTGGATTTCTGGTTTTGTTTTACGCAGTTAGTTTGCATTAAATGAATCATTCTTTATTCTTGTGTCTTCAATCTGTAAATGTAAATGTATGTTTTTAAGAAATGATTTGATGGCGATTTGATAGAATTTGATGTTCAGTGGAATCTTAATTTATTAATCTTATTACGGAGTTTGTGTACTGTTTTGGTCGATATGTTTTTTGGAGATGTACGATTTTCTTGTAAATTTATCTATTTAGTTTATTAGGCCAATTATGATAATTGTTATATTCATATTTTTAATTATCTTGCTTTTCTTTAGTTGTTTGAACTGGGTGTATGTAGTTGTGAAGTATTTTCTCTGTGTAGACTATCACAGTTCCATGCATCTTTGACTATGTTCTGTAGTTTTCTTGGCTTCTTCTTCTTCTTCATCATAGAATACTGTGCGCAAATTTCTAATTGCCTACTAATGGAATGGTGAAATTGTTGCCACTGGTTCACATTTTAAATCCTTAAACACTGTTTTGTTTGTCACTATGGCTTAAGCTGCCTTTGTCACCAATCTTTGTATTGTCTGTTGCTGCACAGTAGGCAGTAAGACTGTTTTTAGTCTGTAACAAGTCAGTCTGTTGATATATTTGTAATGAATTGTAGGCAGTTTTAATAGTTACTGCGTTGGAGAATGTTGTATCAAAATTAGATTGTTGTTTATCATTATGACCATCTCGATACAGAGAAGTTATAGAATTTAGTTTGAATGATGTTTTGCAAAGGGTTCATGCAAGAGGTGATGCTTAGTTTCATTGCCACTGTTGATGACTATGTTCATTCAATCAGTGTGTCCTATTATGCAAATATTATGTCCTATGAATGTAAAATGTGGGGAATTAAATAGTTTTTGTGTTAAAAAGAGTTAGCCAGTGTATTTACTATCATGTACCAAAACCTAAGGTATTTTAGTTGTTAGATGTGTAGTGTTTGCCCAATCATGTCCGTCTCTGAGCACTTTCTTCTGGTGTTTGACTCAAAATATGAAGCAATCAAAATAGGAAGAAGTAGAATTTTGATGGTTAACTTGATGATGAAGTTTTTTTATAGTGATGTCCATTCTTTGTGAGTCTGATGTCACACAGCTTTTAGTGGATAAACAAATTACTAAATCCTCCTACAATGGAATCCCATAATAACCATGTAAAATTGTAATTGTCATACCAAAATTCTATTACCAAAACCACTATAGTCTATTGCTGCTAAATTACAACAAAGTAGGCTTTGTAGTTTATTTTAGTGAATTTGAGTGATGATTGGCTTAGGGCCAGTTCTTGCAGGAGAAAGTTCTGGCTATTTTAGTAAGACTTTGAGGGAAGACAAATTATCAGTTAATGACCTTGTTAATTCTATTCTTTGGAATACATATCATGCTTCGTTTTTCTGTTAATAATTGCAGTTGTGTTGTTAATCAGCCGTACTTAGTTTCAACAGATTACTTTGTAAGCTTTGTTTGTTTGATTGTTTCTTATAGTATTTTTAATGTTAATTTGACATAGTTATTATTATTATTATTATTATTATTATTATTATTATTATTATTATTATTATTGCTTAATATTATTCTATGACTTTGTGCTGTCTGAGTTACATGAACCGTCAGTTCTGGCAATTTGAAAATATTTTGACAGATTGAGGCATTCAAATATTCTAACAAATAACCAGCAAACCTGCTGATGCTTAATGTATGGCCTTGTTCCTTGCTCGAGAGTTTTTTGGCCTCAAATCTCAAAGCTGTAGATATTTTGGATCCTTATATTCAGATTTACTGGAGACAGATTTCACAGTTTTGTGCTAGGATAGCTGCTGCCACTGTTGATTTTTCTGCCATTTTTGTGGAATACTATGATTATGACACTGTTTAGACATTTCAGTTGCTATTCTAACACACAGTCATATGGGATTGGTTCTGCTTCCAAACTTCCATATACAGTGATATTTTTCTTTATTGTCCAGTTAATTGTGTTCCCTTTTGAGTAATTGCTGCATTGTCAATGTTACTGCCTCTCCAATAGCTCTGTTTGATATCTAGCAGTTCCTCATTTGGAGTGAAGTTGGGCCCAAAGTTCATTGCTTAATGATGTTGACATATTCAGGCCTCTTAAAATTTGCCCATTGGTCGTCTCACACTCTTTATATGACAAAATTTAAGATTCTCCAGACACATTTAGTACTAAGTAATAATTACCGGTATATTAGATTCTTGTATGCTGTTTGGTTGTCAATGTTTATTATCATGTGAAGCGAAGAGCCCCTATTGCATTATGTTGACAGGGTTCGACTCTAAATTGGAAGCTCTGAATGAGTTGTTACATGTAGAATCATGATTGAAAGTGATAGTTTTGCTGCTGTTAATTTGATGAAAAATAAGTTTGAGATTTGCAGTCATTTCGCATTTATTACAAGTCCGTTTTTATCTGCAGAATTGTGTTGTCTTGACTCTGGAGGGTTTAGAAATCTCATTTATTGATCAACAATTACAATTTTACGTAAATAAGTTACTACTTTTCTTTATTTGCCGTAAATATTGACAGGCTTTGTTAAATGTGTGCCGTATAACAGTTTAATCAAAGTTTTCATTGATATGTACCTTAAACTAGATGCTATTGTAACAAATTGTGTTTTTCATTATGTTTTCTTGTATTTTCTTATCTTGTCTGAAATTGATCTGATGATTTGGATATGGATTTTGGGTACCAATGATTTATTTCTTGCATGCATTAGGCTGATTAGAGAATAATAATAATAATAATGTACTTCTATAGCACCATTTCTAATACTCTAGGGTATCAATCGAGGGTACTTCAAATCTATCTGCAAAAGACCAGGTTCATTCCAGAGATCAGTCAGAGGGAAACAGCAAGACAGACTATGGAGGAAATGCTAATTGGAAGATATATGTATTAAGCCTAGATCTGAAAATGCTCAGTTCATTCCACAGAGGCAGAGAGTTCAATATTTTTGGCCCAGAAATAGAAAAAGCTCTCTTACCAATTTCGGTGTTTGCTCTAGGTACATTTAACAATAAATCAGCAAATGTTGTTGAATGATAACGTTTCGGATGATTTAACATGGCTTTAAATATTGAGGTTGGCCAGACTGCAGTATTTGAAAAACAAGATGTGTTATGGAAGTACATTATAAATTTATTATAATATTTATAATAATAATAACATAATATTATTATTAGTCATCTATTCATCTAGGGTGTATGGAGTACAAAGGCAAATTGGGCAATAGATAAAATCTGGTTTTATTTCTAAGTTTCAGGTCAATCTTAAAATGTTTGAGAATAATGTATTGGTAAAATTCCACTGTAAAGACCTTTTTACTCAAAGATTTGAAATTGTAATGCTCCACGCCTGAATCTACAGCCACTAAAGCCCAAAATTGTTGATTTAGTCCGGCCTGAGAGTTCTCTAATAAGCTCACTCGTTGATAGCGCTATAATTTTTGTTGACTTACTAATGTGGGTTGCGCCGCCTAGCGGTTGTTTTAAATATCAGAGCGTGGCTTCAAGAAGCAGAAGCGTCCTGTTGATGGAAGATACGGTGCTGCTGCTGCGGTAGCTGCAGGTGGGCTTGACTTCAGCTGCTTCTTTATCGCAGCTGTCGGGCTAGAGATCGGAGTTGTCTGTACTGGAAGGTGAGTGAAAGTTTCCAAGTATTTCATAGTTTTACTTACGATGTTCATGTAGTGCCAGATTTTTAAAGAGCCGATTTTAATAGCTCTGTTTTGTAGACTATTAATCTATTTGTGTTATAGATATGTATTCCATAATTCCAGTAGGGTTCTTTCCATTACACTTCACTGGGGTCCGGATAACGGGAAAGTACCTCCAGTAGAAAAACTTTGATGTTGGTTTAAAATGTCTGAATCTGAATTTGGTTTAAGCCAGAGGTGTCAAACATACGGCCCGCGAAAGCTTTTCATCCGGCCCGCTTGTAGGCCTATATGGCTGAATATAAGAAAAAACTTTATGCTTAAATAAAGTTACTTTATTTAAGGCGTGTTCAAAAGGTACATATAATAATGAAAATCGGAAATTGCTTATATGAAACTCGAATGTTTACGTACGATAGAAATGAAATATACACTGTTAAAACAATTTTTTATATACTGTTTTATGTAGCCTAGTAGTGGCTGTGTTTTGGAGAGAGATGGAAACAAGGAGCAGAGGTTAAGAAGTTTTTAAGTGTAGATTTTCATGATAATTTTTGCCAGTTTAATGAAACACGATGCTTCTAATCAGAGGAAGTAGGGGCTGATGTGTTTGGCACAGGGATTGTTTACAGAAACTTGTTTTAGATTAGTAGGGACAAAATGTTGACACTACCCTGGGAGGAGGTAAACGAAGGAGTCTGAAATTTCCCATCCTCTTTGATGGAGGACAGAGATGCTGACCTTCTGATTCTGATAACATTTTCCTTCAGCTACTATTTCAGTCACTTCTTTCACTTCCTTCCTTCCTTCCTTTGCCTCATGCTGCTCGTTTTTAGCTTTAGTCATGCATACCGTAAACTTGACTGATTAGTAGCAGAAGGAGAATTTTGGCACTGAACCTCTGCTCCAAATCTGTTGAAGCTGATCTTTGACTCACCCAAGGCGATCATAGTAGTAGTACTAGTAGTTTGGTTTTGTATCAACCATGGATATAATCTCATGTTTCACTGTGCCAATCTTACTGATATAGAGAGAAGGGGATACTACTAAGTCTTAAATATACAGAAATTATGACTTTTCTGTGTAGCAGCAATAGGGCAAGTTAATTTTTAAAAGATGCATCCATTGCTTGTAAAAATCAGCTCATTCACTGTCTGCAAAAATATAAATTGGGACCTTATGTTTATGGACTGGTTTCAACACAGGCTTCATTCATGCATAGACTGTCTCACTGCTTCACACTCTACCAAACACTTCAGATCTATTTTGGATGGATTGGGGGCAGCACTGATTGATATTCTAGTGACTTATAACTGGTGCTATATAAGTATATGATTATCCTTATTATTAGAAGCATACTTTTACAGAACTTGCCCACTGGTGCCAATAATTTATTTTATTCCTAGGTTCATCAGAAAATATATTAAGAGGATTGCTGTATTACCAGTAATGCTGGTGACCGCATGGGGGACGCAACAGGGTGGGCCATGGCCCACCCAATATTTAGGCCCAATGGGCCACAATGTGTTTGACCCACCCAATTTCAATTGGCAAATTACAGTGATTGGCGGTTTACGTTCTTTGTCAGTTTTATAGTGGTTCTCACACAGGGTAGACCTCCTGAACCACTTTAAACCTTGTTATGTTATGTTATGTTAATGTTTTGTGGAACTAATAACCCCAAATCTCCAATATATTGGCATAATATTGCCATATATAATTGAGATGTCACAGATGTGGAAGATCATTCAAAATTATTATATTTATATAACCATGCAACTGTGTTTTTTCAATGATCAATTGATCGTAACGGCAAGAATTTCTCTCTGCGCTGTCTTGACTCTGAAATATTGGCCAATGTTGGCCCACCCAATATTTGGCTTGTGGCACCCTCCATGGTTTTAATTCGTTTCATCACTCTTATGAATTTTTGCATATCTATAGCCTACTGTAGTACTAGCATTGTCCAATTTCAAACAGGGTATCAATTTTATGATATTTTTGTGGTCTATAAAACCTGTAATAGAAGAAACCAGCTCTCTTAAGCGCCATCTTATCTCTCGATTGATTTTTTTAGACATTTGACAGAGAAAGATTTCTGAAACACTTTGGATAGTGTCGTTTCAAATGGCTCATTATTTTCGTGGCATTTCGAAAGCTCTAGAAAAAATTTGAGACAGAATACATTGTCAATTTTAGTACGGTTTGACACAGCAAAGATGGGGACGCAAGAATATGTGGTTTTAATTCATTTCATCACTCTTCTGAATTTTTGCATATTTATAGCCTACTGTATTACTAGTCCTTGCAATGTCCAATTTTAAACAGGCCATGATGGCCCACCCAATATTTGGCTTGTGGCGCCCTCCATGGGTGACCGGTGTGTGTAGTCTATATACCGGTATACGAATTCTGTAGTACTTTTGAGTATTAGGGTGTGTGATTCATTAGTAGTATTTTTGAATCATGTGTTTTAATTGAGTACCACCAGACCAGCAAAACTGTTGAAGTCAGAAAGTACATAGTTAACCAAGGCTACAACTCGTCTTTCAAGTGGGTCTGATTCTGTTGTCATAGTGATGGGGTATCTTGCTTTCAGCAGCAGTTATGTTATCGATTAGAGTATTTAAATGAAAGTGCTGATTGCTTTAATGTTTTGGTTTTTGGCAAACAACTGTTATCCTGTTGTTATATGTCAATTTCTTAGCATAAGCATGGTTTCAGCAAAGGGGGAGTTTGCCTGTTTCTTGGTCATTTCTGCAGATTGCCTTAGTTTTTGTGTCTTATGTACGGTACATGTGTAGGTCGATGATAAATGTTATGCCTCATGGAACTTTTGTTTAGGCTCTTGACCTGCCTTGAGCCCCACTGGGTGTCTGCTAGGTGAGATAAACAGTCTCATCCCGGAGTGATCCTGCTAAAGATAAGTTGTTTGCAAGGGATGCTTGATTAAGTCCTCGTGTAATTTTTAGGTAAAAGAGTTTGCATTTCTTGCCAGACGGATGGATTAGATTAGGTCTTGTTGTTTTCAGAGACTCTTCTGGGTTCAGTCCATTTTCTCTCATAGTTCTCAGTTCAATGCTGTGCTAGTCCATGCAATGGTTTAGGCTTAACTCTTGGGTATTCAAACATGATTAGCTATGACTGACTGCCTGTAAAATGTTTCTATTCATTTATTATTGTCTGTTGATGGTAAAGTGAATGTTGGCCTTCTGATTGTTAGCTCTGTGTGTGATGAAATGAAGAGACAGGTGTGGCTGTTGAAATGTTCCCATTGATGAGAACAGAACGATTACAAGCCCTGGGAAACTGAGTCTTGGTAAACTTACAAGCCTTGGGAACTGCCATATTTTGAAAGGCTGGCTTTCATCTAGACTTTGATTTTGGTTTCAGGATACTCGATTTTAATTACTTGCTACTGTCTGCTTAGCCACTGAGTTACACATTTTTGAATTTTTTTTGATTTTTTAGACATTTGACAGAGAATAGATTTCTGAAAGACTTTGTATAGTGTCGTTTCAAATGGCTCATTATTTTTCGTGGCATTTCGAAAGCTCTAGAAAAAAATTGAGACAGAATATATTGACAATTCTAGTACGGTTTGGTACAGCAAAGATGGGGTCACAAGAATATGTGGGTTTAATTCTTTTCATCACTCTTCTGAATTTTTGCATATCTATAGCCTACTGTAGCACTAGTCCTTGCATTGTCCAATTTCAAACAGGCCATGTTGGCCCACTCAATATTTGGCTTGTGGCACCCTCCATGTTTTTTATGTCTTTTCATATTGTATTTACTTTTTTATAAGAAAGATTTGTAACTTTAAAAATCTGCTTACTGTATACCGGTATATGCCATATAGAGAATAATTATTTGTCTGAGCTGGAAAGTAGATGCCATTAGAGATGACAGTGTTGCTTGGAGGTGATGAGGATGAGGATAGAGCCAAGTTTGAAAAAGTCGTGATTGGAAAGACTTGGATTTTAATATACTGATGTTTCCATAAGAGAGATGATGATGGTATTTTGGGGAAAAGAGTAGAAGTAGTAGTTATGGTTATTGCAACTTTGATTATTTTCCTGATCATGATTAAGAAAACTCCAAGAACCTGAGTAGGTTCAGACAAGATGAGTCATTGTGGACATGAATTCATGGAAGCATGAGATGATTCCTGATAAATAGGACATTTTTGATGCTGTAGTTTTTGTTTCTTAAATCAGCTAATCTCACCAATGATTATGTATCGATGGGTTTCTTCTCAGCCCTCTGAGGAAGCATAGTTGGATGGTTTCTGCTGTTACCATCTCTTCCCACAGTGAGCCTACCTGAGACCCCTCTACCTCAGTCAGCTGCTGAGCCAGCTGTTAGGTACAAAAGCTGCAGGAAGACAGAACATGGAAGAGATGAAAAGAAAAGTATTAGATTGTGGTATTTTGTTTATATCTGCCTTCATTTGCAGTATTACCCCGGCCGATTCTTTTGAAGCCAAAGGGATTTAGAAGGAGGAAGAGGAGGAGGAGGAGGAGGAGAAGAAACTCCAAAAGTACAATGCTCCATCTGTTGGCCGTATGCACCAGTGAAGCTGCAGGCGGCCAATAACCTTGGGCAGAAGGGAATGGGGGAGAGAGAGAGAGAGAGAGAGAGAGAGAGAGAGAGAGAGAGAGAGAGAGAGAGAGAGAGAGAGAGAGAGAGAGAGAGAGAGAGAGAGAGAGAGAGAGAGAGAGAGAGAGAGAGAGAGAGAGAGAGATAGGTTATGGTCTCTTTTAGTTTGCTGTGATAATCCATTGCGCTTAAGACTGGATTATTGCATTGGTAAACTGTGTTTGAAAACTGAGATTGTGTAATCTTTTAGACAAACTGAGGATCAAATATATAGAACTCTAGTTGCTGACGAACGGATCTGTATCTCAGGAATATTGGTCGATATTTCAGGTTCATTTGGTGAGTTATTTGTTTATTGTGTTACACTGTATCTGAAGAAGGGTGAAAAATTGCTGAATGAGTGCATCAGTGTAATTTATCGAAACATTGAATGCATACACGAATATATTTGTCATTCGGTTTCTGGTGCAACTTTTATTTGAAAATGTCTGTTAATCTTCTGATCAGGTTGTTGCTTTTTGCTACATTACATCTCTTTGCGTTTCCTTTGATCTGAAATTTATTGTAAAGGTATAGAAAGCAATGAGTGCCTCTTGTTCACATATGCTGTGGCTGAGAATTTTGAAGGTGCATGTCTAATAAGTCTAATAAGGTTTTCAAGTCTAATAAGGTTTTCAAGTCTCATCCCAAACCCAACCATAACCCTAAGTCTGCATTTTTTGCTGTGAAGATCAGTCTATAATTAACAGAGACAAACTTGCAGAGGACCTCCTCTTCTTTTTCTCATTTCACTCCAATTTTTCAGACAAGTGCATACTCACTGAAACAGACCACACAGGTTGCTGGGCGTAGAGAGGGAGGAAGTCTGTCATGTAAAATTCTCCACACCGTTGTTCTACTTCTTTTGTGTGCACCTTTTCCATTAACAGGACTTGCTGTGAATATCTTTAAACCAAACTTTTTATTGTGGTTCCAGTTATAGGCATGGCCGCTGATCCATTCTGCAAGATTTGTTGATTATTGGCGCTAAACAGATAGCTGTTAGCAGAGATAGCTGTTAGCAGAGATGGCTGTTAGCAGAGATGGCTGTTAGCAGTTCTTCTGCATGTGCTTCGGTGTTATTTTGGTGAGCAGTTGCTGTATGAATCATGTGGCTTAGGATGCTGGCTGTTGCGGAAGTTGCAGAAGTATTTTGTTTGTACGATGATGTTGAGGAAGAGATAGAGACAGAGAGAGGGAGGGAGGGACAGACAGAAGGGAAGAAAAAGAAAAGGAGAGATGCAGAAGAATTCAGTCACTTGGATTCTAAAGACTAAAGTGAGAAGGAGGTTCAGAATTTATGGAGGAGCTAAGAAAGAAGGATTGTAAAACGAGAAATGGCAGTTCTAGGGAAGATATCTAAGGAGGTGGGAATGATGTCTGGAAAGACAGGAAGGAAACGAAAGACAAATGAGGAGAAGCAAACTGGAAGATTTAAGTTTAAGCAGGTTGGATTTATGCATATGACCCTATACATGTACACCAATTCAACAATGGGACACTTAATTTGGTCTTCTGAAACTTGACAACAGGGGCATAGCCAGGAATTTAATTTGGGATGGTATGTGATTTTGGGGGTGTATATATCTTAAAAAACGTTGAAAATCTTAAAGAACACATCAAAAACTTTACGGTAGCCTGATTTCGGTGTGTGTGTGTGTGTGTATGTATATATATATATATATATATATATATATATATATATATATATATATATATATATATATATATAAACCCCCTCCATCGTCCTCCCCCGTCGCTACGCCCCTGCTTGACAAACCAATGTGAACTCGTCCTGGTACCAAAGTTATATTTGTTCCTTTGGAAATTTGTAATGTTGACTGCCGATCATGATATTCATTTTATCTGGAGTGTTGTCGGTGTGCCAATGTTTCAGGTTGCTTTTAGTGCGTCTGTTGATGGCCTAGCCAAGGACCTTTGCTTGTGAGGCACTGTGTGATGATTCAAGGACTGATTTAAAGCCAACTTTGCTTTTTGCCCTTAGAACAAGATACCATGAATTGGCAACTGTATTGGCATCTGTATAAGTGAAAGACCGACATTGTTTGTTATAGAAGCCAACAACATAGATCAATGTTGTCTGTGTCTTTTATAAACTTATGTTTGTTATGCTTGATTTTGGTGCAATTACTACAACATTTCATAATGGATTAGTGTTGGGGTTTCTTGTGGTTTCTTCTTTCTACAGAAGAATAGCCAAGTTGTATCCAGCTAATACCGGTTGTTGATTGGATTTTAGACAAAGAAACTGTTTCATGACTTGTTAACTTTCTGTGTTGTGGATAGCATAAAGGAAATCACAGCAAACTGAAATTCAGTATTCAATTTGAACGGCACAATGAACAGCCACGGTCGTCTTTTGTTCATCTCGGTCCTGCTGCTGATTGCCTCTGCTGTTCACTCAACGTCCAAAGGAAGACGTATGATGCTGCTTCTGTTCTGCTTTAAAAAACCTTTAATGAATAATGACAACATTATTTTGTATTTATTTCATAAAATTTATTTGATACAGTTGAAATACAAGTTATGACAAACTATTTGTCAGAATATGTTTAAGTTGTGAAAATAAGGGTTTAAATATAATTTGCATGCTTGTCATTATTTGTTTGCCATTTCTTTGGTTTGCATTTCAAACTTTGTGTTGATCTGTTTTGTTACAGCTCCAAAAATAAATGCAAACACTGATAAATGGGAGATTGCATACAGACTGAATGAATCTGTCACACTGCCCTGCCAGGCCGATGGTGATCCTGCACCCACGTAAGTGTTGCCAAAATCAGATTAAAATTGATGTTTTTTTCTCAGTGATAAGTAGCAGAAGTGCAATGCAATATATCAAACTTATTGTTGGAGCAGACATCCTTGAATTCTGAGGCATGAAAAGGCTATTTGCTTTTATCCATAATCAATGAAATGCTAAAGATGATTTTGAAACCTTTGATTGAGGAGACGTCTGACTGAAAATCTTGTAGAACTTTTAGACTTTTTGTTTGAAACAGTTGTTCCCAATGGTCTTGTGACCAAAAGGCTTTAAAACTATGCCCATGATGCCACAAGAGAAGTGACTGGGATTATGGGGTGGGGCGGGGGCTGCTCTTCAGCAAAGTGCTAAATGGAACCAAATTTTCCAGTTCAGTTGGTGTTAAATTTTTAACTGAGAAAAAGTATTGATTGGAACTGAGAGAGGTTCTGGACCAACTGAGAAAGTGACTTTATAGGAATAGTTGAGTTTATCTGATTCAGATGATCCTGTACTTGTTACACTTGTGCCTAAATGTTACTGCTTTAAATACTCTTGGCTTTCATCAGCGACCCAGGCCTGTTTGAACCTGTGCCCAGATGCTCTTTATCCTTTGACCCTCTTGACTTCCCCCTTCCTCTGAAATGACTCATCACTGTTTCTGGCTAAGAGTTCATCCGGTTGCTTCTTGCACAAAACCCTCCAATTTGCACTTCCGAAGTGTATTGCACTTTTTGTGAACTCTAAATATTTTAATGTCTAATTCAAGACAGTTGCTGTGGCATTGAATCCTTTCAATTAATTCAGCAGCTCAGACTCTCAGGTAAGAATGCATGCCTGAGGTGTAACTGACGTCACCTGGTGTATTATCATCCACTTCTTCTTCACTTATTGAGTTCTGGCTCAGAGAGGTTCTTGTTGAATTACCAGAGTTAAAATTTAACGAAAACATTAAAATTTTATTATTGGCAAGTGTAAAAAGTCACCTGTGCTAATGAGTTTACCAAATAGTATGATACTGATTAAAAGTGGCATTAACAGTAATCGAATTCACATCAATGTTTTGCGATATAAAGAGGAATGAAATTAAGCAGGTTCCACTGTACTGCACAGCATTGTACATGAGAATGTGTCATGTTTCTGTTAGTTTCTCTACATGATGAATAATTGTGTTTGATATTTTACACGAAACAAGGTACTTCTGGAAGAAGAATAATGAAGAGCTCAACACAGACGGGAGTCATTACACCATGCAGTCGGGAAATCTCATCATACGGCAGACAAAGCCCGGCGATGACGGCGAATACCGATGCTATGCGAGGAATGAACATGGAATTGCTTTTGGATTGACGATGAAACTGCAGGTTGCAGGTCAGTCGTGTCTAATGTTTTCTCTCTCGCTAAGTACCATCGGTTCAAATACTAGCACAATACTTGTGTCTCAAGAATAAGGTACGAGCACCGGTACCTCTGATGTACACTAAAGTAAGGAATTTGGTTTGAAGAAGATCTGCGGTGCTTTTCAAAATAACCGTGAAGGTATCGGGAATATGCTTGATCATTTGTTACTCCTAGGTGGCGCTCTCACCTATTTTGCAAAATGCAACATTTTATGTTCTAATTGGTAAGTATATTTGGTTTTAAGGCTTGCAGCTTTAACACCATGAGACGTAGCATCTGTGTTAATTGCCTTATTCTTTTGTTGTATTTCAACAGTAATCAATGCGTTTTCATCTTCTGGAGTTATTCCTGTGATCAAGCCTTCAGTCGGGGACTATTTAAAAATCCCGTGCACTGCACCTCATAGCTACCCAAAGAGCACCCCGTACTTTGGGTACAATCCTCCGTCAAGTTCATACAAGCTGCAGCACATCGAAAACAATGATCGAGTGATGTTGGACTACGTTGGTAATGATCATGTCTTTCAATCATAACTCCTGGGTTACAATTACACCTTTCTATCAATAGCCCTAGATTATAAGGATATTTATCACATCATTGACTATAACTCCTTCACGTTGTGATAGTAAATTGGTCTGTTTCAAAAGTTTTGAGGAGCTTCGAGTTTCTCGCAACTTCAGGTATAAAATCACAAGATGTGTTTAAGGCCAAATGACATTATTTGGTGAATATTCATATTTGCACAGAAAATTGTAATAATTGCATTTTTCACTTGTTTTTTTTTCAGGGACTTTACATTTTGCAAATGTTTTGCTAAATGACTCTCTGGACTATATTGGCGATATTAACTATGTATGTGTCTTAAACAATCCCAATTTGGGAACATACGTACAAGGCGGTGACTATAAAGTCATACCTCAAGTCAACACAGGTAGACTGCTTAATTATTTTTTGTGGCATATCTTCTTATTACAACATTAACTAACTCGGTTGAAATTCTGATAAACATTGGGTATTACCGTATTAGTATATGGTTGTTTTGTCTAATGCTACATGAGAGGCCCTGCTTTTAACTGTGTTACCTGTTAACCCTTTTCCCGTTTGTCCCGAGAATACTCGTCCATTTTACATTGCATTACAAATAAATGAACGGTGAGGGGGTTAATATCTGTTTGGCATTTGGTAACCTTAGACAGTCTCTTCTTTGCAATACCATGGTTTCTCTTTCAGTGGTTATTCTTTCAGTGTGGTTATTCTCTGCTGAATCATTGTGTGATTGGGGATTTGCTGAGCCCCAAATGCAGATTGTTCTGTTTTACTTCTATGGAGTTTATGAATCTTACTGGATGAAGTGTGATTTACTGTTATGGAAGCTAGACAGGGAAACTTTCATCAGTTCAAATGTCACTAAAGTAAACATTCCTGTATTTTATCTGAGAACTCCATTTTCAGTGGCATAAGTTTCTAAGTTCATTGTTTTTCTGTGTATTTCTAATATAATTGACTTCTGTTGTGACTATTTTAGGGAGTACTGATCCTCGTGGTCCTATGTTGAGATGGTCTGAATATTTGGTTACTGCCATCAAGGGAACAACCAAATTCCTCAAATGCATATTTAGCGGACTGTAAGTTTACAACAAAATTAAAAACACTCACTTTTAGTGACATTGCATGAATACTTGTTCTTATTATTATTATTATTATTATTATTATTATTATTATTATTATTATTATTATTATTATTATTATTATTATTATTATTATTATTATTATTATTATTACATGATAATAACGATAATAATAATGATGACAATATTATTATTGTCATCACTATTTAATGCTGCTATAGATGTAGATTGTGGGACCTTTTGGTCTGGAGTAGTTGAAGTTGTCTATATGTCTTACAGGAATGCGATAGAAAGTTATTATTTATGGGTGGCCAGATTTTTTGCTAAATGAGTAACAATAAAGTCATTAATATATGAAAATTTCTTTAATTTGTTTATTAGACTGTTCATTTATGGACGTCTTATTTGTTGTTAAAAAATTTGACATTCTCATTTATTCATAATAAGATTCAAATTCTAATTTTACGATTTTTAGTTTTCCCAAATCTCATTTATGACAAAAGTAGAGAGCATATTGAAACTTGGTGTGGAGCCTTTTTTCACTGTGCATGAATATAATGGTACACTGTATAGCCACTCTACATAACCGCCTGCTTCTGATGCTCCTCTGGCTAATTGCTACTGTTGATGATGATGATGGTGTCAGTAAGACTACGATTTAGGTGTCTATGCATATGCATATGTTGACTTTGCTTCTTTGCAGCCCTACACCTGTGGTCACATGGCATGCCGTGGACAAGTCGGGGAGGAAAATTGACAGGTTCACGGTCACTCCGCCGGGAGCTGAGACTGGACCGGAGATTCAATTGACCAACGTTGATGTATCAGACGAAGGAAGCTATACATGCACGGCTGAGAATCCAAAAACGCATCATCGTGCTGACCACACGATTCAACTCGTGGTCGAATGTACATATGTTTCGTTCTTAAATGTTCATTGCAAGGCTCTTTTATTTTTAGACTTTTATGTCTTACATCGCTCACCACCATTATCATTAATGTATTCTCTGCCAACTCCTTAATGGTGATATAGCTAGACACCAAACATATATAAGAAGTCCTCCTGTCTTCTGTTAATCTTCTTCCTTCTGTGACTGATATTTCTTCCAAGTCCCTGTTTTTCCTGATGTTGTCCATCCACTTCTTCCTGGGTCTTCCTCTACCTTTATTTCTTTCCATTTGAATGCAGAGTTTATTGCACCCGGTATGTTCTTGCAGCATTAGACATGAAAAATTTGTTTTATAGCAGTTAGGGTCAAAATATTATTTTAAAAATGATGTTAACTTATCAGAGTCAAGCCCAGATTAATGTGGAACTGTTGAAATTGTGTGATATTGGCAGCATCTGAAGGCATAGCATTGGTATTGACTGCAGATAAGAATTCTGTACAGCAACACAGAAGGAGTGATATAGTTAGGTTTGACTGTATGTCAAAGGCATTTAATTTAAATTTAAACTTCTTTTGGCAATATAATCTGGCCGAGTCTGAGATTTTTGTTCTTGTTTCTTTATTTTCATTCGCTTTCTTTGACTGCGTTTGTCTTTCTTAGCATCACCTTATTGGACGAGGCCTCTTGTTGATCCTATTGTTGATGAGGAGGACAATGTTGAGATTGATTGTGAGGCACACGGAAGACCAAACCCAAACATCCAGTGGTTTGTCAACAGTGTCCCTGTTAATGGTAGGTAGGCTCTTCAACTGATGAAAAGTATAATTATCATGACCAAAGTAGCTGGGCTAATTAGTTATTTTTCATTAGTAAATTTTGAATTTTATAATTCTGTTATTGGCCGTTAGGATGTTTTAAGAAGGCTTTAAACTTTTTCTTTTGACTTGTAGAGCAAAATTTTACCGGTCGGAAGTCGCTGAATGGATATAAACTCAAGTACCGAAGTGTGACCGTCAATGATTCGCAGGTCATTCAGTGCTTGGCGTCAAATCAACACGGGACCATTTTGCAAAACATCGTCCTTAAAGTTAATGGTTAGTTGAAATTCAGCGAATCGATGTTCAGTACAGTTGCTGTTTCTGTTGTCAGTATTTTATCGTGTTTAATTTTTGAATGCTCTGAATGTTTTAACGACGCAACATCCAATCCACTTGCCTTGATTATTTTCGTATGTTGACTTTAAAAGTCGAGGTGTTTCATTTCAGCCGAGGAGCCGAGTTTCGTGGAGACACCGAAGGACAAGAAAGTTGTTGCTGGAACGACCGTTCAGTTTGAATGCAACACCCGAGGTGCTCCGAAACCAACCATTGAATGGTTTCAAGGAAATCCTCTGTCCAAAGTTTCTGGAAGCCGTTTCTACATTCAAGATAATGGAAGAAGGCTGGAGATAAGAGTAGGCGGCCATTTTATTTTTACAATTTTTATTTTGTTATTTCATGAATGAAGTCATACAAGTCCTTTGCTGTTTTTTTTGGATGTGGCCTGGTGCTCTAAGAACAGTGCTTCCCAAACTGTGGTCCGTGGACTAGTACTGGTCCGTAAGCCCTTCTTTGCCGGTCCACAGTGTGAGTTGAGAAAAATGAGAAAAAAGTTAAATATTTTCTCTTTTGAGGATTGTTTTAAACTCTTTAAAAGCGAGATTCTGTAACACACAATAACTATAAAACATATATTTATATTAAGATGTATATTGAGGTTATATAAAAAATTTTAAAATCCAAATTCCAAGGAACAAATTTTTCTGAATGGCACCAGTCCCTGATGCAAAAGGAAAATTTTATGTCGGTTCACGAAGGTGAAAAGTTTGGGAAGCACTGCTCTAGAAGATTTTGCACTACAAAATGCAGGTTACAAATTGCACTTTGCCAACTTTCAGACATGGTCTAAGCTGTATATGTGTGGTTTCACATATCCTCTATCTTTGACAGTGAATTATTTATGGTATTTTTATTGACTTATTTATGGGACTTGTTCCTGATAAGAAAATTGCTTCATAAGTAGACTTTTAAAACCTTAACAAACAGAGAATTTGTGTTTGTTTTAACAGAATACGGAGGTTGAAGACTCGAATACCTATCGATGTAATGCTTCCAACAAACATGGACGCAACAGTGCGACTGTTGTGCTGATGGTCAGATGTAAGAATGCATTTGCTGTGCTCTGTTAAAATGAAATCTTGTTTTGTAGAAAGAGAGCTTTGCACACGGCATGGGCACTGTTGACTGCTTATAGTCTGCCTCACATGTTGGTTTTCAATTGTAGAAAGGACTTTTTAGACTGTTGCATGAGGAGTTGTGACCTAGTGATTACTTTATTTGAGAAAATACTCTTGTTCCATTATGAAAACCCTCAGTTGAAGACAGTTAATGAAAACGAAACAATTATTTTGATAAGTAAACATACAGAATTGTAATAGCTTCACACAACAAAGTGCCCAGGTAAAATCTAAGCTTCTACATTCACTGACTTTATTGATGCTGTTCAAATCTCTGCATGGCATCACCCAACCAGGGTTAAGGTTTTTGTTTGTTATTTAGAGAGAGATATTGGATATATTTCTGTTCTGATTGTTGTTCTCTCAGCTCCAACGTCCATCACATCCAATCAACAGAACAAAGTGGTCCGAGCAACTGAGGCAGTCGTCCTTCGGTGTGACGTCACAACGGATCCAAATGAATCGGCCAATCTGGAGGTAGTTTGGCTGCGGAATGGCAGACGCATTGATTTCAAAACGCAGACTCACATGTACATGGACTCGGCTGATTTTTCCCTGCGAATCAAGTCCTCCAAAGTCACGGACACCGGTGAATTTAGCTGCAACGCAACAAACGGCCTTGATTCTGCAACATCGGGGACATCGACCCTCAGGGTCAGAGGTCAGTCTTGCTTTGTTGAACGTATTGAGTGAAAGTTAATGATAGGCTGTGCAAACAACTGTGTTTGTCAAGCAAAAGACCCAGCAATTCTGCAAATATAACAGAGAATGTCAAACTTGATGACTTCTGCCAACTGGTTTCAATAGAGCTATAAAATTATTTTCTTAATCTTGTTAATTGCACGATTCATTTATTGATAACAGTTTTAACTCACTTGTTGCATCGCTTCGGACATGCAGGATTAAGTACGGTACTCTTTATGTATTTAAAATTTCTTTTGAATCAGTGCAGGCCAAGGCATGGGTTAGGGCTAATGTTGGGGTCAATAAATTACCAGAGAAATAATGTGTGTGTGACGGTTAATAATTGCTAAAGTTGAAATGAATGTGTTGACATGCTAATTTGACAGCCCTAGTTTTTGAATATTTTCTTTCACATAGTGGTTTTCACACAAACTGACTGAGCTTCCTAAACCACTTTAAATCACATTATTATTATTATTATTATTATTATTATTATTATTATTATTATTATTATTATTATTATATGAAAAAATTTAAGACATATCAAGCATTGATGATGTGGACTGAGGGACTTGTGTGAGAATGAGTTTCATCTCAGCTTTCCCATGCATCACCTGATCCATTGTGAACTGCTTGGCACTTCACTGTTTAGCCAAAGGATTTTTCCAAATCAGATTCTTTTTATTTTGTTTAAGACCGACCTGATTCCCCGTACAACGTGACGATCCTTAGTTGTGATGTCACGATGGCTGAGATCTCGTGGATCGCGGGAAACGACAACAACGATCCGATCACAGAATTTACCATCTACTACAGTGGAAACTTTTCCAGCGGCAACAAAACCTACCAACCGGGCGGCACGGTCGAACCGGGGTCCCGCTATCACGACCAAGTGAGAGTCCATCCGTGGTCGCGATATACATTCCATGTCACCGCCACCAATAACATCGGAAGGAGCGACCTGAGTAAGGAGTCGGGACAGAGCTGCAACACGCGATCGGTGCCACCGGATCGAAGTCCAACCGGAGTCTGTGGAAGTTTATCCAGTGCTCAGCAGCTGGTCATCACATGGGATGTGTGTATAATATGACTCTAGAATCTTAATTACTGGCGTGTGTGTGTGTGTGTGTTTGGCATTGCAGTTTCTCATAGCGCATAGTTGTAGCATTTGTTGTTGTTGGTTGTAGCAGTGTCCATCTGCTGTGTGGTATAGAAATAAAGCTATAGAATACAAATATTGCAAGTTTACATCCTGAAGAAATTGAATTGAAAATGATTTTGTAATGCATTTGGTTTAAAGATTATGTTTAACTGGAACACTTCTCTAAATATCATTACTATGGACAGCCTCCTAATTCAAGATTTCAGTCATAAAATTGACAATTGTCGGTGAATTGAACCATTTTATTAGATATGTATTGATTTACTGATTTGATTAAATGGTAGATTGAATCAAATTAAGAGTTTGAGTTCATTGTTTCAGCCAATGCCAGAAAATGAACACAATGGAGAAGGGTTTCATTATATAGTCAGCTACAGGCGGCATGGATCGTCTGATGAGGAAACTAAGAGAAACGTAGAGGACTCAAAGCAGAAGTCTATCTCGATCCACGGGCAGAAGGAGCCATTTCTACTTTTTGAAATCTACGTCCGTGCAGCAAATAGACTTGGAGCCGCGCCGATGCCTGACAAGCAATTAGTGCGCTCTGGTGAAGGAAGTAGGTGGCAGCAGTAGCAGTTGTGCACTGTATTTATAGGCACTTTCTTCCTGTTTGCCAATCTTGTTTCATTTCTTATTTACTCACTTGGCAAATAAGTCTTTGTTTAGGATTTTGACATTCAAGGGCTCTGAGTGCTAATCCTTTGGCTTCTATTTCAAAAGTCATAATAATGTGATGACTAGTCAAAGAAATTGACTTTATTGATCAAATTCAATCTAATAATTTTTAGTTAAATTTGGCAGCCTTAAATTAAATGATTTTATTTGTGAATATCAGAACCGCAGGTTGCTGCAAAGAATTTTAAGTTGGTGGAAGGTTCGGTCAATGGATCATCTGCCGAATTCTTCTGGGATCCGGTTGATACGAGTGAAGAGACGGTTCGAGGATTTTTCCGTGGATACAGAGTATGCTTTCGAATTTACATCTTGGTTATTTATAAAGAGTTTTCTGACTCGCTGATTTGATTGGGTAAAGCGTGTCCTGTTGACATCACTTCATTTATTTTGAATTTCTCTCTGTGGCAATATTACTCAGAACAGATGAGAAATAGTGTCGTGGATTTAGTTTTCAATCCTACAAATGACGCAGATTCTGAATTTCTCAGGCCGTTTTGTAGATTGTCTTCTGGAAATCGGCCGAGCCAAACATCCGTCGTTCTGAGGACATTCTAATCAACAAGCCATTTAAACTCTGCCATCTTCAAATTAACATTCCTCCCCCCGTATTACGACGCCGACGCCATCACAGTCGTCATCGCCATGTTCGTTCAACAGACCACGTGTATGGCTCAACGAGTCAGCTTTGGCCGCTATCGGACATCAGTGCCGCTGTGCAAGTGCTAAACCAGGCGAATGCAGGACCGGATAGCGACGTCATTGAGTTCAAAACGCCCGCTGGAGGTTTGTTTTTACATATCGGATGATATAGGCGCTGACAGTCGAGCCCAGTTAAGGTCATATTCAAAAGAATTAAAATTATTGTTTTATTTTGGGCATTTCTATTAACATTGGGTGATTGTGACCCCTAATCACAGATGCTGTGACTTGGAGAGCAGTTTGATATTCACTGGGCTTGACTCTATGTAGATGATGAAAAAATGTTAATGTTGGTGTCTTTTATGTCTCCTTATGACTGACCACTTTTAATTGTGGTGTGATTGTATATGGGTGGATTTGAAGTGCCATCTGTATTGATGCTCTGTGCATTAGAATTGATGCTATGCAAATTTCTGTATTACTATATTTATTGTTATGATAACAATGGTTATTCTTGTTATTACTTGTTGACCCAAGTCATTTATCAACAAATTAAAGTGGTAAATAAACTGCTAATTTTCCAAACTATAATTCTGTCACCAAGATTTCCAATCCAGTTGGAAGTTTGTGTTTGCTAAATATTTTAACCAGTTGGCAGTTCACAGACATTGCCCTCGTGTGTTATTTTCAGCGCCAGGGAAGGTTTCCAATCTGATGGTAGTTGGGAGAGGATGGAGTCACCTGGTAGTCAAGTGGCAGCTGCCCTTGGAGTTAACCGGGGACATTGTCGGATACAACCTCGACTATTCTGTCGGTAAGAATGCATTTATGCAAATGTCAGTATTAAAACAACAATCAGTGCTTAGGCGATGTTCAGGTAGGCTCTGTACGTGTAATTGCAACATGAGATATGTAATATTTTCAGTTTAAATTATATACCCGGTAAGTAATGGTAACAGCTGCATTGGTAGTATCGGTACTTGTAGGTACTGATGGAATTTGGTTCCCTTGCAGAAATAATTTCTAAATTGTTCAGGCAGGCTCAGACCGTTTCTCTTATACTAGAATACTGGAATAGAATTCATTTGCCATTTATCGGTACAGATGGGTGGTCCTAATTTCATGCAATGCTTCTGTGCAAGACCTTACTGCTAATGAAATCTGAAATCTGTGTGTTTGCGTTACTTTTCAAGTACCTCCTGCTGTTGGTACTTCCTCCCGTGTGCAGATCAACAATCCAAACCAAAAGAGATACAAGATACAGCGACTTGACTATTCAACGGAATATCGGATATCGGTGACGGCTGTCACAGTGGCAGGAGTGGGGGAGGAGGAATCTGTGATTGGGCAAACTCTTGCTATGAACAGTACGAACTTTTATTTTCTTGTACCTTTTTAGATTAAATATTGTGATACTTGGTTGATGGTATTGTTTAATTTGTGTTATTGTCTGATTTGACAGGAGAATGTTTTTCATATTTAGATCCCGATGCGCCAAAGATCATAAATATTTCAACGCTTGACAATTCTGCGAACGTATCCTGGTTGCATTCCGACCAGCAGCCTCCGTTGAATCCGGGGAGCGAGTTCTTTCTGAAGTTCAAGGGACCAGGTCTCACTCTGCTTCTATTCTTAGCTTCAGCTTTTCAAAATCATCATCATCATCATCATCGTTCATCTTAATAATAATAGTGATAATGATAATGATAATAATATTATCAATCATATATTGATTTTCTTGTTCAATTGCATGAAATGGTTAAGTGTTGTCTTTTCTGTTGCTCCAGACAACAGCACTGTTGTTCAGATGTTCTATCCTGACCAAGACAGCGATGAAAACTGGGCCAATGTGACAGGTCTCGAAAAGGGAAAATATGAAGTATGGGTCACAGCAAGATCCGGGATTGGGGAGATGGAACGAGAGACTAACTCCCGGTCGTGGATTGTCCTTATTGGATTAAATAATACCGGTAAGTATGTAAACATGTTCTCATTTTGCATACTAATTAATTGCTACATTTGAAATCATAAACATGCCAAATGCAGGTGTAATTCAATGCCTTTCAACCGTTTTGCATGATATTTATGAAAATGACAAACTTTAAGCAAAAAATTTTCCAACTGCATTGTTTGCTTCAGGTCAAAATATGTTTTCTTGACGTAATTTTTTGGAAGGTTCTGTTAATTTCTATTTGCTGTTTTGTTTTAATTCGTCATAATTTTCTAAGTGAATTTTTTATTTTTTGGTGTTTTTTTCAGTCATAGAACCTACAACAAGCGGTTAGTTTTGTTATTTGCTTACCTATTTATTTTTTACTTAGAATTTCACTTTTGATTAGTTCATTTGCAAATAAGGATCATCATCAGGACTATCAAATGTCTGTCAATTTCACTCTCAACAAATGCCCTTATAGTTGCTTTAGTATATCTTACGCTCTACATTCTACGCACTGCCCCCTGTGGGCAGAATTATAAGAGGTGCTGTATGAAGTCCCTTATTAAATCACACGATGCCGGTTGATTGTTCGTCCAGGGCTGCTGATTTCTCACCATGCATCGGCCGGATGGTTCATCATTCTCATGTGTATCATCGCACTTCTGCTGCTGGTGCTTTTGATTGTCTGCATTCTCAGGCGTACACACGGAGACATGTATCCAGGTATTAGTGGTTATGGTGACAGTTGTCAAATATTATTATGTTTATCACACCATAGCTGGTGTTTGCAAGTAATAGTAAAGCATTAGAGTATGGTTGAAAAAATAACATGATTTTATCATTTCTAATGGTAATCGTTATAGTCTTTGTAATGTCAGGTCTAATAAAGCAAAGGTCTCTATGGCAGATTAAGCCCTATCTATTTGTTTTCAGTCAGTGTATAAAAGGCTATGTTTGAATTTGCTCAACAAAAATTAAGCCATTTACTTTGAATCAGACTATAGTCTTTTGATGCAGTAATCTAAATGAATGGGAGTCATATCAGACTAAGAATGTTCTAGATTTCATATTCATTTTGTGTTTGATGCTTCAGTTTATGAGAAAGAGAAGATGTGGAGACATCATCCATTGGCACCGGATGAGACTCCATTCGGTGAATATACTCCGTCGTAAGTCTTCTCTTTGTTTTTATTTCCATGTGAGACTGAATCAAAATGACTTTTCCCATTGTTGTTTGCTTTTGCTGTTTCATAAAGTGTGTGTGTGTGTGTGTGTGTTTCTGTGCATTGTTTTACAGAACACACAATGTGTAGAACATGTTGCTCAGAAGCATTTGGTTGCTTAGAAATGCAAAAGCATATTCTCTTTTATTTTCCAGCAAGTTTTGTTTTGGAATTTTAGGTCTGACAATCCACAGCTGGGAAGAAGTCAGGGCTCGCTGGACAGCGACGAGAAGCCGATGGACAGCGACTCTGACAGCCTCGAGGAATATGAAGATCAGGATGCTTCAAAATTCAATGAAGATGGTTCCTTCATTGGACAATACACAGGAAAGCGCAAATCGGGCTCAACAAAACCGTCCGCCATCAATACGTCCGTCTAGTTGCCTGTTTGTCTGGCTGGCTGTGTTCTGCTGCATTTTTTGTAATTAACTGATTTTGCTCTGAACTCATCTGCTGCTGTTGTTGTTGTTATTGTTAGACCTGTGAAAGTTTTGCTGTTTGTTCAAATAGAGGAGTTGCTTAGCCTATTTTTATTGCAGTTAATTCAAGACTATACATTACCTGAGCTTACTTTAAGATGATTGTGTTTTGAATAACTGATGCTGCCTCTTTGGCAATCATGTCTCACTTTTCCCATTTATTGAGTGTTTGTGCCACAACTTGGTTCAGATCGTGACTGCTCTTATTTGTTGAAATGTTGTGCAAACATAGAAATTAGACAGGGCTTTGTCTCATTAGGATCGTTTGTTTTGGTTTATTTAATCAGATGATAGATTTTTGTAGAGTTTTACAAAGTGTTGCTTGTACATAATGCTGAGTGTTATAGAGATTTCTGTAGATTGATTACAGGTTGATCGAATTGTGAGTTTAAGTTTAAATCTTTATTGATGCCATCTACTGTAGAACCCATATTAATATTGCATTTCTTTTGTGTCTCTGATTCCTAGTCAAACGTCAATAAATACATATTTGACTGCTGTTATATCGTCTCCGTTGACATGACATCAATATAATATAACTAGTCTTTCTCATCTGGTTCTAACTGTACTTTGGACTTTGCTGACTTAAACACTAGAAATGTACCAGATTAGTCACTAGCATTGGTGTTTGGCAGAAGTTTCTCATTATCATCTAATTGTTTAGCTTGACTTTGTTGATAGAAAAATCAATGCTCTTTGGTCCATGATAGTCTTTTTATGTGCTTATATGTTTTTAATTGTTAATTTCTTATCTGCAACAAACATTTTGTTACTTTATTAAATGTTGCCTTCAATAAACTTCAGATTTTGTGTCACCCAGTTGACTGCTAATTGGCTTATGGAAATCTGATATTAAGAGGAACATTGGCCTAGCCATGGGGGCATGGAGCCCCTATTTTGGCTGGGACCAGTTGTGTGATCGTGCAAATCTGATGAGAAATATTTTGGGAGTGGGATCAGGGTGATTTTTGAAATCACTAAAGACTAATTTTAAAGTATGCACCGGGGCTCTCAGTCTAACTATAATGTTACTCAAAATCTGCAGCTGAAGCTCTGCCCCAGACCCTGCTAAGGGGGCTTGTGACACTCCCCAAATCCCTCGTCAAAACTGGAAATGTCTGTCTGTAGAAGAAGTCTCGGTGGGCCCCATATACTGGAACCCTGGCTATGCCAGTGAATGGGTGGACAATATATGGGTTTAGCTTTTGATTTATCTGTTTTATAATTAAGTGACATAGTATATTTTTAGTAGTTTTGTTACTGATAATATATTTTTTTTAAAAAATTAATTGAACCCTTGAAATCAATTACAGGTCTGTTGAAGTACTATGGTTGCATATTTTGTATGAATATGTGATTCTTGGTTATGTTTTAAATATATATTGGGTAAATATATATTTTAATGATCATTTGTAATTGCATATACGTAAATAATTCTATGAAAGAAAATTTTTAATTCGTGTGAAAATTTGTGTGTTGCTGTTTAATTTGCTCTAAATACATTTAATTGGTTAGTTTTGATGGGGTCGGTTGAGTAGTTGAGTTATTAATTGATTGTAATGTGAAACCAGCTGAAACCAGAATAACATCTCATGTTAATCTGGAGGGAAGTTTAATGTTGCTAATGCTTTAAAAATTGCTAAAAGGATCACTGATTAATGCATGGTATTGATGACTAGTTATTTATTCATTAAGCTATCTTTTAATCTCACAATACAATGGAATTATTTCTAACAATAGAAATAGTTACCTAAAACACATGAGTGGGGAAGTTGGAAGGTGTCCATTTACTTAATTTTAAATTTTGTGAAATGAGAACATGGTTGAATGACGAGAATTTTAGATGGCTGATTGAGATAGGTTGTTGACTAAATGATCAATCAATAAACTTCTATGGTGCCACCATCATGCCTAGGGAATTAGCATAGGCGGATTTTATTAAAGGCTAGGGTAGGCCCTACCCAACTAATCCCACCAAAACAAAAAAAAATTCCATCAACAGCAGGTCTGTCGCGTGCTGGATGGCACCCCCAGACCCCCATGCTAGCCTACCCAAATGTTAAACTCTAAAGCCGCCTATGTGAATTAGCCAATAATGCACCAAATCCAATGATACTGATAACTTGATACGGACCTATGACTAGAGACAGAGGCCTAGGCTATACCAGTTTTTATTGTGGTAATTTGTTACGAGATAGTTAATCATATCTAGCAAGTAAGTAACATCTCGTGGACTTATATAGCGCTTTGTAAGTAGTATCACAGTGGATGTTTATTCAGGTATTAAGCGATTAGTGTTTCTAAAAATAGTTACGGGAAAGGTGATTGTTCACGTTCAGCCAATAGTCCGGTTGATACATCCGTAGGGCAGTGAGGGTTGGTTGTTATAGCCAGGAAGGAAGGAAATGCTTTTAGAAATAAGAAGAATTGAAGCTTAGATCATTTCACTGTCACTGTCCTTGATGGCCTTTTTACTCGGAGACTTTTTATCCCTCGATGTGTCCCCTATCCCGGAACCCTGGCTACGCCACTGCAGTCTACAACACAAATGCAATCGCGAATAGTAGGATAACAGCGGGCGTGTTATTAACTTGCCTGGGAAAAGTAGAATGCGCGCCCAAGGCACTCTGGGATATGCCACGTCGATTTCCGTTCTTTTTTCTACGAAGACTGGATTTAGATGTTGAGGATCTCGGATCGAAATAATCCGTCGATATCCGACATCCGTTGAACTCATGGGTTTGATTATCCAGCTGTTCGTGTGGTTGAGTGTGTGCTCGGTCCTGGCATTCGCCGCTCCGGACGTCGTGAGTCCGGATTTAGTAATCGCAAAGGCTCAGAAGAACGTCGATCTGACGACCCAGCTGCCGAAGATCGTCACCCAACTGACCCTGGAGAATGCCGGACAGTCGGGTGTTCGCTACGTCCTGGTCGCCGCCGATCCCGACATCGCCAACAGCCTCTCGTTCGTCGGAGCTTCGGTAAATAATAATGGTCGGACTTCGACAGCGCCCGCATTTACACCGTGTGGAATTATACGTTTCTTAATTTAGTAATGTAACTAGCAATTTATGTAGTGCATCTTGAAATACTGAGGGACGCCGTGTACCAAGCTGATTTTTGTCAGTCTTGAATGCTGTATGATTTTTGACTGGATCAGTTTACAGTCTTTCACATGGTAACAGGACATTTTGACAGGACATTAAGTGATTATGAAGTGAAATTCAAGCTAGCTTGAAAGACCAGATATTGTTTGATTATAAGCAAATCTCATTACATGTTGACAGAGGTGTTTTAATGTTTACTTGCCATTGATGTATGATTGTGAAACAGGCGAACCTCTTCCAATTGATATTTAAACTCTGACTGTAATGGCTTTCATTGTCGTTGAAGCATTGATGTTCATAAGACTGTGCTGCCATTGTAGGTTAAGTCCTCGTCTGATGAAGAAAAGAAGCTGAAAGTAACAAAGACAACAGTAGCAGGACACCAGTGTGTATTATCATGCTGTTGTATACGTGACATTTAAATCCATAGTGCAGATTTATCTCCGCTAAGGAAGAAGATTGAATGTGGCATTTAAGCATAATTACTGTTTTATTTTTGGATTTGATATTTATATTATTTTCAGTTCAAATTGATTTTCTGGTAAGTCCTGTGTAATGTTTTATGCAGTTGGCTATTTCATCACATTTCTTTAGCAAGGTGTTTGAAACAAAGGTATTATTTTTAAAATTCCTAAAATACTGAATCAAGCCAATGCTCTTTAGAAAGTGTGTGTGAAGCCATTGACCAATATTGTTTTGATGGAGTCCAGATTGGATTTTTTTATAGTTTTTGTCTTTTGTGAGTGAACAGCTGTTGAATGCTTTGTTGCAGGGATAAGTCCCTGTACCGAGTTGATCTGGCAAGCAGTCTTGAGCCTGGCAAGGAGGTGACACTTGAAGTGGAAATGGTGTTTGTGCATGCATTGAAGCCGTACCCGTCTCACATAACGCAGTCGGAGAAGCAGTTTGTCAAGTTCACCGGCAACGTCTACTTGTTTTCACCGTACAAAAGCCGGACTCAGACGACGGTCGTTACATGCGCGTCCAGTTCCATTGACTTCTTTACGCGCGAGAAACCATCAACACAGGCAGACAAGGTCATCACGTACGGACCGTACGAGGACGTTGATGCATTTAAGCAGGTTGGAAAACCTTTTAACAGGTGTTACCATCTTGTGTCTGCATTAAAATATCTCTTCTGAAAATCATTTTCTCTTCTGCCTTGGACTGTTTTCCATTGAATTTTGCTTTTGTATGATTGCTGTTATTTTTTAATTTATGTCATAGGTGGGCTCTGTAATGTGCCCTTGCTCCTGAAATTTAGTAAAATGGAGCACAAGAAATGCCAATATAATAATAATAATAATAATAATAATAATAATAATAATAATGTTAATAATAATAATGTTAATGTTAATGTTAATAGTAATAATAATAATAATAATAAAATACTCACCTAACATGTGCATAATGTGTCAAACATTCTTACATTTCCAGAAGTGTATATATAGTCTTCACAGGTTGATTCTGTCATTGGCGTATTGCTCAAAGACTTAAATTAGTGTTATCAATAGTGGTTCTGTGTAATCGATCATGTTGCTTGTGTTGTCAGGTTGAATTGGTTGTTCATTATGAGAACAACGCCCCGTTCTTGACAGTGACGCACATGACTCGTGTCATAGAGGTCTCTCATTGGGGAAATATTGCTGTTGAGGAGAGCTACGACATGGTTCACACCGGTGCAGTACTAAAGGGTCCGTTTTCCAGATACGACTATCAGAGGAATCAGGACGGCATTTCGTCCATTAAATCCTTCAAAGTAAGTCATTTTGTTGTTGTGTTTTGTGATTTTACAATTTTAAGATTTGTTTTATTCAGTCATGTTTTGGTTTTTGATCTGTTTTGACATCCAAGTTTATTTTCTGGTTTGATAATTTATGATTGACTTTTGATATTGATGTTTTGCCATCAATGATTTCAGCCAGATTTGTTGATTATAATATCAATGTTACTTACTTATAATATTCTACTGATTTGTTCCGTCTGCAGACTCTGTTGCCTGCATCAGCACGAGACGTCTATTACAGAGATGAGATTGGAAACATTTCCACGAGCCATCTGCATGAGACTGACGATGGAGTTGAACTTGAGCTCCGACCACGTTTTCCACTGTTTGGCGGATGGAAAACTAACTATTACATTGGATACAACGTCCCAAGTTATCAATATCTCTTTCAACAAAGGCAAGGTTTTATGGCAGAAAATATAGAATTTTAAGGGATATTCGGCTTTTAATGTGTTCCTGTCTTTCCATGAAAATTAATTATATAGACACAGTGTGCATACAACTGCTGTATATCTCCTAAGACCAAGTTATGTTAAACATTTTCTATGCAATGTTTTAAAATATTGATTAAGGGGATATATTGACGACTGCTACATCCTGCAGTTGAGCTGTACTTTAGATGGGATGCTTTTTATTCAGGTGACAGCTATGCATTGTCAATGAAGTTTGTAGATCACGTGTTTGATGATCAAGTCGTCGATCATCTGACTGTGATGATAATCTTGCCAGAAGGATCAAAGTGAGTTGACTTTTGATTAAGATTAAAACCCTGAATCTGACAATTCTTGATTAATTTGTTTAGGACGTTTGTTTGAATGTCTTATTTTGTGGGTTCTTTTTTATATACTAGAAATATTAAACTGAAGACACCGTATGAAGTTCGCCGCGATGTTGACAAGCTGCATTTCACATATCTTGACACGGTTGGCCGACCAGTTGTGACGCTACACAAGGACAACCTGGTTGAGCAGCACATCCAAGACTTTGAGGTAGATTGTTCCTCTCTTCAATCTATGGGCGCTGCCTTTCTAGTTAAATTGGAGGATCTAGAAAATGGCATTAGAGATCAGTTTCAGTGGATGAAATATGATCTTTATCATTGTTAAATATTGATCATGGTTTGATGGTGACATGGCCCCTTGAAACAAAGGGATTATTTTATTGTCAATTTATGTCGTCATGCAAGACTGACCCAATACTGTTCTACATTTGAATAGGGCTTCAAAATTTCCCATGAAATGCCTGCTGCTTCAGTGTTTGTTGCTTGTCATTGGTGTTGTGTTATTGTTGAGCTGTGCTATTTTTTTCTCGATATTTGAATTTTGTGATTTGATGTTTTGACAGCTTCACTATGTCTTCCCGAAGTTCATGCTGCTCCAGGAGCCACTGCTCATCATTGGCGCATTCTACCTTCTCTTCCTTCTTGTCATCATCTACGTTCGAATGGATTTCTCCATCTCCAAGGTATCTGCGCTGCGCTGCGCCTTTCATAACGCTACGAGTAAACGGGTTAGTGGCACTTTTGCCATAAAAGCTCTTTATTTTTTACCGGATCTCTTCTGTAGGATGAAGCGTCCGAGAGCCGAATGCGCGTGGCCAGCCTCATAGAGCAGACTCAAGCGGCTCACGACCGACGCAGCGCCCTCTACCAGAGCTACGAGGACGCCATCAACAAGTTCAAGTCGAGCAAGGACATGGCGACTTTCACGGCGAATCGCAAGAAGATCGACCAGGACTACAAGCAGCTGACTAACGACATCACCCATCTTCAGACAAAACTAAAATCGGAACAGTCGGATGTTGGCGAAAAGGTTGGATTTAGTTTGCTTAGAGAGAGAGAGAGAGACATGCTGGAAATTAATTATTCAGAAATTGGCATTTGTATGCCTAGAAAATTAGCCGGAATTTTTAATTCTGGAAAATTGTAATATTTTGTTTTGCTATTGTGTTCTTGTAGAGTGGCATAAGCGTGGTGGTGATGATGATGATGATGATAATCTTTGTGCATTTACTTTAATAAAGATTCAAAACTTTAGAGAAGTAAGTGAGCGAATATTCACGTGTTTGTCGTAGGTGGGTGAGCTGCAGCGTCTTGACTCTCAGGTGCGTGAGCAGTTGAATTCGGCCATTCAGCATGCTGACCGTCTGGTGTCTGGAAGACTCAACAGGCAGCAGTACCTGGAGCTAGATGGCGCCGTACGCGTAAAGCGCGACGAGCTGTGTCAGAAGATGGAAGCGATAATGAACTCTCTCTGATTGGCACTTTGTTTGTGTTGCCACAGCGCGCTATCACGACTCTCTTGATGCTGTGTTGAACTTTTTGTCAGTTGTTTTCTGTAATTAAGTTCACGATGGAAACTTAAAAGAAATTTTATTGTTCTCTGATGTTTGTGAAAGTAGTCTTATTAATGTTATTGCTTACTTTTTGAGGGCCTGAAGAGAGAGAAAGAGAATTGGAGGTTTTCTCATATAGATGAGCATTCCATGCATGTTTTAAGCTTTGGAAGACCAATTGAAAATCTATAATAATGTTTGTATTGTTTAAAGCAGGAATGTAGCAGGACTTGGAGTTTTGGTCTCAATTTGTTCTTACAATGTCTTATTTTTCCGACACTAATGGAATTGTTGAATAAAAGGTGTGGGTGTTATGTGAAAGATGTGTTACACTGTACTTTGTTTTGCTGGCCTTGCTGCAATCCTTGTAGTTACATGGGCATTCGCTAGACACAGTCTTCATAGTTTCATAATCATTCGGTAGGGGTACATTCGATTGTAGTTACGCAATAATAATAATTGTGCACTTCTTTCATCATCATCATCATGTGTCATCTTCATATCTTGAAGGTTGAGGTGTCATGAGTTGTTTCCACATTCTAAGCGTTCTGTCTTCAGTTTCAAGCACCTTTTAGTCTTCCTTCATAGTTTCTTTTCCTGTATGTGTTCCTTAACGTCGTCCAGCCAGTCAGTTTTTTAGTTCTTTTTCTCTGGCCCTATTTCCTTCATATCTGATCCCTCTAATAAAGACGTTTAAATTTGTTCTGTGGTTGAACCAAGGCATTATGTGTCCAGCATACTGAGTTTTCTGTTTATATTTGATTAGCGTTAAGAGTTTTCTGTTTTCTCTATTTTTTTTCTTTAGTACCTCTTCATTTGTTTATCTGAGGATTTTTGCCAGCTAATTTTTGTTGACGTTATTTAGGAGGACCATTTATAATATTCAAGGGTATCAATCGATAGTCTTTTTCAAATCTTAGGCTTAATGATTATCTGCCGTTGTAGTTACATGGGCATTCACTAAGCGCGGTCTTCGTAGTTTCACGAGCACTCGGTAGGCTTGGCCTTCATAGTTTCACGAGCACTCGCTAAGGGCGACCTTTTCATTAAGCATAATTACCGGTATGTCTTTATCCAGTTTTAGTTAGTTCTTTATCTTTTATTTAGTTTATATGCCTTACTCTGGAATCTTACACGGAATAAATGCGTTATAAATTTATTTGCATTTCCGACAATGATTCAAGGGACTTTGTTGACAATATGGCGGGCGTCGTATATTTGCAGAGAATTTGTGAGAATATTGAATGATTAGCGTTAAGAAATTTCTGTTTTCTCTATTTTTTAGACTATGTTATAAAGATCTGTTAATTTGTTTTGTGAGGGATTTTTGGCGGACAGACTAGCTTAACTGCATTGTCGTTATGTACATGGCGGAGGCAATATATGTGTGTGCGCATTAGACGTCTTTGGCAATAGGCTGAGCCTCTTTTGACAAAATGCACCAGACATATTAATGATTATCTGCATGGCTTCGCAGATTATTCGCATCAGACGGTGGGCATTAATCGTTTCAAGGAAGTTTCTAGACTGGGATTTACTTAATGTCCTTAATTTGGCTGACTGATCTCTGGAATGAACCTGGTCTTTTGCGGATTGCGGATGGATTTGAAGTACCATCGATTGATACCCTTGGGTATCAGAACAGGCGCTATAGAAGTGCATAATTATTATCATCATTATTGATCTTATCCGCCTTAACCTGGAATCTGGAAGTACGGACTGACCTTTGGATTACAACCTCGATTCACCACGGACAATGATTCACGACTACGATTATTCACTGAAGCGACCATCGACTGGTGCAGATGTACTACTACAATGGCGCTAAGGAAGTCTACTACTACTACTACTACTACATTATTGATTTGGTCACTTTGAGATGACTTGCTTTTATGTGTCTTTTTTTAGAGCGGGGACAGACTGGAGCTAAAACAATGCATCACCAAATGCGATGAACAAACCTGAGCAATATATTTCACTGCTGGATTGAAGAAAGTAGAACAGGCTGTAAATGAAACAATGGATTCTGAGTCGAAGCAGGAAACAGAACAAGGTAATCTCCGTTTCTTTCTTTATGAAGGTTGTTTGGTGTAATCTTGGACCAAGACTTCAGGTTATATTTTTAGTTCGTTTATTATGATATTTAGAATTTTTAACTGATATTTTACGCCCAGAATTTGTTGATGACTAGTTTTGTAATTATCAGTGATGGTCTTTTTTACTTATTTAAAAATATCATTTTGTTTGTCACTGTTTTTATTGAGCATTGTGATGTTTCTTTGTTTTGGAACAGATGCCATTCTTAATTTACTGAGAGTTTTTGAATGCTTTAGAAAATGAACGTCTAAATGTAATATCTTCATCCAATGAAGAGGTACGCATATAACATTTGCCTGGCACAGTTGCATCCGATACCAAGCTGCATCTTGCTTCCCAAGGGACCAGGGGCTGTTATCTAATGAGGTTCTTTTTCCATGGCTTGATGGTAGTTCATGAACTATTTGCTTTTGGGGAACTTTCAGTGTCAGGGTTTCAATTGTTTAGTTTCTAATTTTTCTGTTTATGTTATGATAAGTTTTATCTAATATTTCATTTATTATTTTATTGTTGAAATTCCCGTTTCAGATAAGTCGACTGTTGAGTGAAGTTGCTCGACTGACAGCGCACTTGGAGCGAGGGGAGGCACTGCGCCAGAATCTCGAATACGAACTTGCACGATCGAAGAAAGACGTTTTGATTGAGCAAAATGCTGCTGAGCATCATCATTCTCAGATGAAGAAGTTGATTGAGGAATGCACGAGTTAGTCATCGCTGTTGCTGCTTAAATTTTGGATTCTACTTTTAAACTTTCTTTTCAAATTGATTTTTGGCTGATATTTTGATTTCAGATTGCCAGATGTGATGGTCCACATACAGTGTATATGAAACAGTTTTACTTTCTATTTTGTAAATCTAGTGGATCATTTGTTTCTGATTCTTAGGAAAAGAAGAGAAAAATATTTCCGAAAAGAAAACTTTGACGAAGGAATTGGAAGCAATCCGAGCTGCAACGCAAGAAGACATTTCACGATTTGCAAATCTTATGCAAGAAAAAGTATTAACTCTATTCATCATCTATGGCTGCTTCATGACATGTAATATGATTTTGTGAACTATTCCAAGATTATTAAACAAATATATGACAGGCTTCAATTCTTAACAGTATCCTGAATAGTATTGTTGTCGTACTGCACAGTTTTGGATATTGAAGTTTTTCTTCATACGGTTGCTCCTAGATTCCAAACTCACCTTCTAATGGCTTCAAAAGCTGTTAAATTTGAAAGTTTTCTGACAGGTGATGTGTTTGTTTGAACATCGATGTAGTTTGTTTAGGGCTTGAAACTGAAAAATTTCACACCAATAATAATAATAATAATAATAATAATAATAATAATAATAATAATAGTTGTTGTTGGTACAGTATGAAGGTTATAAATTATCTGGTCTGTCCACAGGAGAAACAGGTATTGGTATTATTGAAGGAGAAAGACTGTCTGAACGCAGAGAAATCTAAACTGACTCTAACAATTATGGACAGAGAGAGGTGACGTTCATTTTGACAGATTTTAAAATTTTTTCCAAATGACTCTGAGTTACTTGTAAACTGAATTATTTCTGTTTAATGTTATTTTGAAGGTTTTCTTTATGATATTCACAGACTTTGGGTTTTTCTTGATGTTGTTTTCTCATCTTCAAATGCACCGACCAATAAACTAGGCCCATAGTTTCAAGCTTCAGTGACTCATTGGTGTAGACTGTAGAGTGTTGACTTAGGACTGTTGTCTTGAATCTGTCAATTCTGGATGAGATATTTTATTATGTTAAGCATGTTTTAAAGTATGTTGGCTGCTCTGTGGTTTTTCATACATAATTATTAATTATGTTCCATGAATGAAAATTATAGTTGCGTTAAAAATTAGTCTATCGTAATTAAAGGTGTCTTGCTTGACAGTGAAATGTATTTACTGTATGTATTTCTATTTAGTACGATAAACCAGTACAAAGCTGAACTCGATCGATTTGCAGGTATTTATGTTTAACAAAAACTGCATTTCTTCAGTCGTTAACCATTCATCACTTGTCTCATCATTAGCTAAAATTGGTTAAGTGTTTCAATAGACAACTATAATATATATATATGCATATATGTATATATATATATATAATATATACATATATGCATATGCAGTGCTTTTTTTCTAGGAAAAAGGTTTGGGAACCCACCCTTTTTATCGTCAACAAAACAGGTGTGGGAACGCTGTATACGTTCCCAAACACATTATTACATATCCATAATTATATATGCAATCTGGCAAAAAAGGTTTGGGAACGGCGTTCCCATGCGTTCCCACTGAAAAAAAGCCCTGTGCATATGTGTATATATATATATATATATATGTATATATTATATATACTCTGTGTTTCTACATGTACTTCTGCTTGAACCTATAGAATATCTTGCTCAGAGACAGCCAGAAAGTAATTTGAAAGTTAAATTTAGGCAACAGCAGTATTTAATTTGTAATCCTTTCATGTTGATGCAAATATATTCTAGAGATATTCTATGATGTTATGTATTCTTGTGGGATTTTTGTCATTATACGGTTTCATTGCACCGTTTATTTTCCAATATTTTGTCGAGCCCACGGACGGCTGAAGGAGTCCAATCTGTGGTCGAAAGTGGAACAGTTGAAGGAACAGGTCAACGTCCTGGAGCAGGAACTTCTTTTGACCTTGACCAAGGTCGAATCACTTGAAGCAGCCAATGAGGTTGAGAAGAAGAATCACCTTGAGACAAAGTGCAGTTGTGACGTTCTCCAGGTATGACCTCTGTTGATTGAGTGAAGCCATTCATTTCAGAAATATTTTGGTTTCAGTTTTTATCAACGTTACTATTTTATTGTCATTGTCTCTAGGCAACATTATTTATGGTCTGTTGTTTGAGCAGAAGCGATTGAGTACTGAATGTTAGAAGAGCATTAATTGATCTGATAGTTAAAAGCTCTTTGCTGTTTCTTAGTCTTTTAGTTTTGGTGTTTTCCTTATTGTCACGCAGCCAGTGGAGTAAGTATGTCACTGCTTTTGTGGTTTCAGAATGAAGTGAAGACCGAAAGTGCTGCAAAGGCTGATGCTCTTCTGAAAGTGGAGAAAATTCAGGATCAGTTGAGGTGAGCTGTACATCATTTCCCATTGTATTTGGTCCTTGACAGAGCTTCGTGATTGTGAAATGAATGAACGTCCAGAGGTTATTTTACAGGGAATTGATTCGGGGGATGTTGTAGCAGATGACAGTCGAATGTTTTGTGTTGTGTTTTTATACATCTACAGACAGAATCAAGAGTCTTTGGAAGAAGAAAAGGCATCATCTTCAAAACTTCAAGAGAAGTTGGCTCAGTAAGTTTCTTTTTAATTTCTAGTTAACCTTATTAATCTATTTGCTATTCTCCAGATGGGTCGGCTGACCGACTGACTGACCGACCAGCCGACCGACCGACCGACCAACTGAAATTTTGCAATGTAGCATATGCATTCTTTTTGGTGGTTTTCTTGCTTTTAGTCTCGAGGAAGAATTTGAAAATGTGAAGAAGCAGTTGTCGTCTGAATTGGCCGACAAGAAACGCTTGGTAAAATCGTATTCGCAGCAGCTGGAAGAATGCCAAAAAACAGCGATTCAGTTGCGACAGGAGTTAAGCAAGGTCAGAAAAACAGGATTAGCTGGAAACAATGCATTGCTAAGCAAGGAAATAAAGTCAATGAAGATATCGTCAAGAGATTGAGGCATTTGCTTTATCTTGCTTACCAAATTTTTGCTTGCATTGATTAAATGAGATTTGTTGTTTGAAAAGCAAGGACAGTGGTTGCTGGCATTTTGATTTTGAGCACTTTTTTGAAATTTAGATTTTTTTCTGATTCACTCTGTAGGCAAAGAAACGACAGATGCAGTTGGATGAAGCATACAGTTCTGGACTAAAACAGCTTCAGGAAGTTATTGCTGTCTCTGGTAACAGCCTTTCACCATCTTCATCAGCAACTGTAAAACCAACAACAACTGATCTGGGTAGGAATAACAGACAATGCAGTTGAGTTTGTTTTATATGTTAGACAGAATTTGATGTTACCTGGAGTTGGACACATCATTGATCTTGATAGTGACTAGGACTCGCATTCTGAACAGCTGTTGTGTTTTGAGTGGACTTGAACGTATGATTTTCATGTTGTGAAAGAAAGTAAAGTCCAGTTAAGAATAGCGTCAGTTGTATGGACATTTCTCGCAGATAAAATTGCTCTGAAAACGACTCTTAGAATTTTTTGACTGAACCATTTTGCTCTAAAGTCTCTCACTGTGACTTTAGACTGAAAATCTGAGTATAATAGTATTTCTATTGGAATCCATTACTTTTGCATTCAATATTTAGTGCAAGGTTTTAGCGAATGCTTAAGTAAGAAGTAAATTATAATTGGAATGCAGATTTATTGAATTGTTTTTTGTTTAAATATGGAAAATTAGCTAAAGAAGCAGCAAGGGCAAATAATTTCTGCAACATGGTGTCCTCCATTCAACAAATCTTCTATGATCGCCTCCAGCAACAGGACAGACTCAGCCGAGATGTGGGTTTTTAGAGTGGACTTTTGCTAAGTATTTGTCTATTTGTCTTAATTTTCAAGTTCTTATATGTTAAACATCACACATAAAACTATGCTCAGAAGGATCTCTGTCTGCAGTGATCTTGTGATAAATATGAACAGTTAATTTCCTACTGCTGCATTCAGTTTCAGCGTTTTAGACAAGAAAATTTAGCCTAGAACATTCTCTGACCTTTATGACCTTTATGTTCTTGTTTTCTGTTCTTGTTCAGTTGTCCAGTCACCAGCAAATGGTTGAACAACTGACAAGAGAGTGTAAATCATACAAACTGACGATGTCAACAAGTGCCAAAGCATGCCAGGTATCCACATTGCTAATAATTATAATTATTATTAAGAGCATTTGGTGTACACAGTCTACAGTACAATGGGATTTCCTAGTCCAGTGTAGGGCTACGCCACCTCACTGTAATATTTTATTGCATGTACTGTGCATTGTGGCGTTTAGATGAGTAACGAAGCCCTGGAGAAGGCCAGGTGTGAGAAGAATCAAATTGAAACACAGCTCGTCAGCCTCAAGGAAGAATGCTCGCTGCTCCACCGGGATTTGTCTCGGCTGAAGACGAGTCTTGCAAAGGAAAAGTCATTCAGTCAGGAGTTACAAGCTCAGGTTAATTGAATCAGAGCTCTGAGACTTTAGCTTTGATCGCGCTGTTTTAGTTTCTGTCGGATTTTCCTTTCAGACTTCTAAGAGTCAAAGAGCTGATGATGACCTGAAAAGGGTCGTCAAAGTATTGTCTTTTCAGGGGCGGTTATTATTAGATCATAGGGCTTTCCACTAATAGCAGTTCCATTGCAAGTACAGTGTTGAAGGTTTTCCTTTATTTGATTTCATGCTAATATGGAATTAGTCTTTATTTCAAAAGTTTGAGATACAAACACATGCACACACAGTGTTGCTGCTACAGATGTTGTTTGATTTCTTTTATTTAGATGGTGAAACTCACAAAACGATATCAAAATGATGAACAGGTTTGAGCTGGAGGGAAACATTAACTTAACTTTTGATTCAGTGCAAGATTTGCAGAGAGTGCTAAATACCTAGTTCTGCCCTCTTCTCTCCTCACCACACCACACACACACACACACACACACACACACGCAGTTTCTCCACACAATTTATGGGCCTTCACAAAGAGTTTCTATAAAAACTCTCATGTTAAGTCAAGAATGGAATGTAAAAATATTTCTGATTTTGGAAAACTTTAGTCGCAGTATGTTTTTTAGTTCTTGGCTCTGTCCGTTGCTGAGTCTCTTCACAGTGCCTTGGTTTTCTATGTATAAGAATGCTGACGATGTGAATTGAGTTCTGACAGAGCATTTTCCAAAGTATTTCCAATGAAACAGAGATCCTGATCGTGGTTATTTCGCACATTTCTGCCCCCGTTGCTTCTTCTGAACCAATCATTATAACACACTTTTCAGTATTCGACTTAATATTAGAACACTTTGGTATTTGAACCTGTTTTATTTTATTAGAATATTAGCGGACAATGAAGGTACAGTGAAGACTCACTGATATGAGCTTGTTCCGATTTTAGAGAAGTTCGACGTTTGTTCTATTATTGCACCAACTGCTCAACACGGTCGATTCGGTTGCTGCAATTTCTGGAAAGTGCAGTACGTCAAAAGAGGGCGCTCTGCCCAGGTGGAATGATCTTGGATTGGTCGTCAATGAACAGGTGTCAGGTCTTGTGAATCTTCTCAATCAAGAAAAGGAAAAGGTTTGTGTATGTGCATAAGTAATTCTTTCACTGAATTGATCCAGTGGTAGTGATGATGATCCAGTCAAACCCATTTAAAGTAAATTGTCTTTGGACAGCCTTGGCTTATGCACTTGCTGATGCTATGCATTTATTCAATGTGTGCTTAACTGAGTTTGACTGTACCAATTGTAGCAACAGTGCGAATGAGATGAGATGATTATCTTTAGGTTTCTCGAATGGAAGAGATACTCAGAAAGAAGGAGAGAATGCTGGAACAGCACAACGAAGAATTGACAAAGATCGCTAAAACCTATGCGTCTGCAAACCAACAATGGACCGGAGAGAAAGAGGAAATACAAAAGAAGTTCATAAAGAAACTGTCGGCCGTCCACTCTAAACTCAAGGTTTCACAATTTCAACAGGATCGTTTGAAAGAAAAACCAGTTGCTTAAACAACAACTGATATTTAAACAAACTTTGAAATAAATAAATAAATAAATAACTGACATTTAAGTAGGTTCTGTATATCACATTTCACTCTGTCAGAATTCAGTTGTAAAGCAGCTAATTATGCTAAGGTAAATTAGTAAGTGACTAGTTTCTATCACTAAGCTTCCAATTAATAATTTTTAGCGCATATATATAATATATATATGTATATGTATGTATATATGTATGTATATATGTATATGTGTGTGTGTGATTTAACTAAAATTAAGTCATTTATGTATAATTTTATAAGGAGGAAGAAAAAATGGAAAGAAGAGACTGTTTTCAGAGAGAGAGAGAGAGAGAGAGAGAGAGAGAGAGAGAGAGAGAGAGAGAGAGAGAGAGAGAGAGAGAGAGAGAGAGAGAGAGAGAGAGAGAGAGAGAGAGAGAGAGAGAGATAGAGAGAGAAGTGCTGCGCTGTGTTCACTTTGTGTATTCTTTGGTTTATAGGTAACTGTTGGAATTATGTTGAGTGCATTGCATACTTTCCATATTTTATTATTCTAGATTTCAGCCGAAGAAACATGGCAGAAAATGGAGACTGCAAATGTCTATCAACAAGAACTGGAACAAGATCGCGAAAAGCTTCTTGGCCAGTTGAACGCCTGTCGAATTGAATCGAGTGCCTTACTCGCCACCTGTGCTCTGCTCTGCGGCACAGTTTATCCGCTACACGCTCGCTACGTTGCACTGCTCGAGCAGCGAGGTGCCCTCAACAACCAACTCGCTCATTTTGAGTCGTTCAAGACTCAAGTGGGGAACTTGATATTTGCTATTTCCGGAGAACGCTCTGATCCCGATCCAAGGATGTCTGTCGCTCGGATATCCAACCTGGCGCCAAGACTTCGCTTTCGAGCGACAGTCATTGCTGTAATCGCTGTCAGGCGGTTGTTGGGATTTGGTGACAACAGCTGTCGGATATTTACGTCATTCAATTCTCTGCCAGGCGTTTATGCCACAGCTGTCTGCGTCGGAGGCACAACGTCTGTACCAAAGGGTATAACACCCCCTCTCTCTCTCTCTCTCTCTCTCTCTCTCTCTCTCTCTCTCTCTCTCTCTCTCTCTCTCTCTCTCTCTCAATCAATCAATCTATCTATCTGTTGTAGCAACTTTATTTCTTCTTCAGCTACTTATTGCTATTTATTATTGATTTGTCATATTATTAACTCTCTCTCTCTCTCTCTCTCTCTCTCTCTCTCTCTCTCTCTCTCTTTGTTATAGCAGCTTTATTTGTTCTTCAGCTACTTATTGCTATTAATTATTGACTCATTATATTATTAACTTACTAGTATCTGAATAGTTTATTGGTGTTTGATGTGATTGATTGATTTTTGCTGTTTTCCTGTCCAGTGATTTTCTTCTTGTGATGTCTTTCCAGGTTCTGGTGAGTCATTCGATGCTGGAAGCGTGGACCGACTGTCGGATTGGTTGTCAAGTGCTGATCTGCATTCAGCCATTCACTCGTCAATGCATGATTTAGTGACGGCGACTGACAGGATCAGGGAAAGAGGTTGAATCTTAATCTCTCCTACATTCTGCAGATGTGCGTTTTTCTAGCTGCGCCTGGGCATTTGTCAGTTTCTTTTAAGGGCAGTATGAGGGGGGGCAAAGGGTGAATGCACTGGTCACTGCCTATAAACCCCCTTCTCATAAGTCCGCTCTACGCATAGCAAAGGGGAAGTTTTGGTGATGACTGTGAGCTATTTATAGTTGAGGCCTGCCTTTGTGTGCTTTGTCTCAGGCAAGATGTGGTGCTGTATAAATGTTTATAGTGATTTGTGAGATGTTCTGTGATTTTTGATGTTAGACGTTAATTTATTTGTCAGTTTCATTTAAGGGCAGTGGGGGAGATTGCTAGTTATTGTTACTAAAAGTGTGATTGGATGATTTTCTTTGCAGCTTCTGGCTACGAATGCACACAACTTCTAAATATTGCCAAGAACTGTTTCCAGAAATTTCTATCGTTTCTCCCCAAAATCTTTCCTCTCATTTCTGTTGATCGTGGTTCTCATTCCTTTTGCACTGATCTTGGAAAAGGACTTGAATCATGTCTTGGCTCTTGTTTGAACATCAGTCACATGTCGTATGTCAACTCACAGGTAGCTTGATTCTTGTCTTTTCTAAATATGCATGAAGTAAATTTCTTACGTGGATTTTTTGACAGAGGTTGGCTATGTAATTTATGATGAGAATTCTATATTCGTTAAATTTTAGATCTTGTGGGTGCATTCTTTTGATTTTTCTATCGTCTCTTCTTCTGTAGCAACTGGCAAAGAGTCTGCAGCAGGAACTGCTTAACTTTACACGGAGGCTTCATGTATCAGAACTGGAGAGAAGAGATCTGCGTGCAGCGTTGTCACTCATTGAAAGAGGAGTTGTTGGCAAAGAACAGAAGGAACTCACTGATCAGGTATTGACTGCACTTAGAGTCTGACAAGTATGCGGCTAATCCTCTGCCTCTGATTATGTTTGTAAGTGGAAAAAAATTGACGAAATTTTGTCTCAGTTGTTGTTGTTGCTGCTCTCCATTTATATTCCTAGTTTTATGTCTTAGTACAAAGAGCTGTGTGTAAATTTAGTGTCTGTAAATTTTCTCGCAAATTCTAGTTCACGGCAGCAGTTCCAGTAGACAAGTTTAGAGAAGTCTGTGGGGAGTTGGCTCGTGCTTTGGAGCGTGAAGAACAGCTTCAAGGAGTTCTTGCAATACAGAAAGAGCAGCTGGAAGGACAGGCCGAGCGCCTTTACACGTTCAACGACAACGGAGTTCGTCATGAGAATCTTGCAGCTTCTGGTGGCAGAGTTAGAACAGACATTTTTAAAAAGCTATTTGATGTTGATGTGTATAATTATCTGATGAAATGTATAGATTAGTTTCTTTTATTATTGCTGTTCTTATTATTATGTTGAATTGTGTGTTTTTTTGTGGGTCTTTTGTAGCAGTTGTCCGATCTTAGAGTTGAGCTGAATTCGAAAGATCTTCTCGTTCAGCGTCTTACACGACAGATTGCGATCATCGACGAAGAGAAAGCGTCGCTTCTGAGCAACGTCTCAGACGCAGAGATCGCGCTCCAAACAGCCGCTGAGTATTTCTCCACTTCACTTGTTTTCCTTGTGCTTCATTGATGATGATGATGATGATGATGATGATGATGACGACGACGACGACGACGACGATGATGTCATTAACATTAGGTTTACTTATTCTGGGTTTCACAATTGGACCTGGTCTTCTCTAGCCTGAACTATTCACTCCATGGTTTAGACTTCCATCTATTCACAAGATATATTAAACCTAGAATCGAGTTACCTTGGATAAGTATTTTATAGAGGACAAGTTGTTTATACGCCATTACATTTTGGCTGTTGTTTAGAATTAACTCGAGATGAAATTGAACTATATTTGGACTTGATACTTAAGCCCTGTGTTTTGGCATGTTGAAATTTTAAAGCTTTTGGATTGTGACATTATTTGGATTTTTTTTCAGAGAGAAAAGATCGGTCATCTGTTATGTGAATACCTTATCGAATTGGTTTAAACAGGTTTGCAGTTTCTTTCTTGAATTTAAGCTGTCAAAAATAGTTTCATTAGGTACATTTGCTCTGAGTAATGATCTATGGCACCGCAAGCAATGATAACTATAGCAGTTAGGCAATGGTTGATAAGTGCTTCTGAGTAGTCTCTATGAAAAGACCAGCAGTTTTTGAGAAGTTTTTATGAGGAACACTGTTATTTTACCCAGATGGTCGTTTCTTTTGCAGCAGTTAATTAGCGACAGTCGTGCATTGTATTAATGCTTAGTTTTGCCATCTGTGCTGTGTTCAGATGCCTTCAGCCAAGAATGGGAAATGGGACATTGAAGCGCTTTTGGATTTTGAACTGTCTGATGCAAAGTCATGTGCTCAGCTGTCTGCCGTTCGCAGTCTTCTTGTCGCGTTCATCGAAACCTTGAACTCCTTGTTTGAATCGCAGTCTTTCGGTTGTGACAGCTGCTCGTTCAGGAAACAGCCCAACGGAAATATGAATAGAAAATTTCATCCTGAGATCAGATTCTCAAAGAACCGAGACTCATTTCGCCCATTTGTGTAAGTGGCTGTTGCTACTGTTTGCAACAGAGTTCTTTAAAATCATTTCATTTGTACTTTGTAATAGTGTTATAGTGGTTCTCACACAGGGCAGACCACACTGAACAACTCTAAACCTTTTATTATTATTATTATTGATATTATTATTATTGATATTTATTATTATTATTATTGATATTATTATTATTATTATTATTATTATTATTATTATTATTATTATTACTATTACTATTGTAGTTTTTGTGTGTTATAGAAGATGTTTCTTGTTGATTTCAGTGTTGATTCTGATCCAGGACCTCTGATGGTTAGACTCAATGTGAAAGAATCAAAAAATTCACAGAAGAGAGTGACAGACAAGAAGCCAAAATCAAAGTACTTGCTTTGTACTGTATTTTAATTGCTGTAAGTTTTTTGGTTTATGTGAAAAGCAGACACCAGATATGCTGTTTCTAATGTTTCTTTAAGATCTCCTGATTCTTAAGCTCAATGTTATAAAACCCATCCATTTACTCATGTTATCTACTGCTGAAAGACTTAAACATGAGGCTATAATTGAAAGTTTCTTAATTTAGCATTTGAAGAGCTACTAACTTTTATGTGATGTTAATAGGAAGAGTGGTTATGGGGTATTGGTGGAAATTGCTATTAGAGAGCTGGTGTGAAGTTAAGATAACATTAAATTAAGATTTTGTGTTATGCACAAATGCTTCCTTCTATAATTAAGACAAATAAGGTCATCAATGGATCTGTGCAGAAGGATTTCATCTCAAATAAATTCAAGGTACTTACGGGCTTTTAAAAATTCATTTGCAGGCTTCCAAGACATCAAGGACTTCGGGCATTAACTCACCGGGTGATGTCCTCACACCGGGCGATGTCCTCTTCGCAAACTGGAGCAGAGTCCATCAACTTATCCGCTGCTATAAATTCCTCAAAACTCATCTCATAAAATGAATCTGTGCTGTAGACATAAGAGTGCGACCGTCGTCGTTAAGCCTCGAGTTTCTTTTTATTTTTCTGGCTCTGAATTAATTCGGTTTAATTGCTGCTGCATTAAATAGTAGTTTGATGCGTGCTTTCTACTGGTTAGCTACATATTTAGCACTGCATAATTAATTATACTATTTATGCTGCTGAAGATTTAGCTGCTGTAGGATATAACCTGTCATTTTTATTGTGATCCATAAGACCTGACTGTGGTGGCAGAACAACTGGTGAGCATTTTGAATTGTGCAGGTTCAGTTGGTGCTTTCGTATAACTTATGATTTCATTGACTGAAGCATTTGGTAGAAATGCAGTAGAACATAGAAATGGTGCACACTAGATCTTTGAAATATTTTCTTTGGCATAATTTGAATTTATGTATGTTTTAATGAGAACTGAGTTGGTACTTATGTTTGATTGGTAACTTTTGTGTTTATTGTTAATGTGTTGCTTATGAGAACTTGTCTGTCTTATGTTTGCCTGCACTTTAAGTTTGAATCTGCACGTGCATAGCTGGTTAGCACTTAGTATTTTGTAGAGCCTAGATTTTTGTATTTCCAAGATAGTAGGCCTAATGCTTTTTACCTGATTTTATTATGATTGTGAACATCATATCCAGTAATGTTTGCATTACGGTAAATATTTACAATAAATATATTTACTTCGATTTGAGGCTTGTTAGAGTGAATCACTTCACAGTTAAAATTGACTTTTTCATATTTTCTGAAAGTAATTAAATTAAAGAAAATATGACAGCCAGATTTAATTTTAACGCATGGAGGTATTTTTGTGTTTCTATTTCATTAGTCATTACATCTTTTATCTCATTTTCTTCATACCTGTTTGACTTGGCATATCCCCACCCGTGCCTATCTAACTGACGTCTCCTGCTTGACCTGGCTCTGATTCAGATTGGATTTGCTATATCATAGGCTAATGCCTTAGGCATATGACGGTGGTGGTTCTATAGAAGTTTGTTGATTGAGTCCTGTCTTACCTTTTATCAATCTCACAATATTCGACTCGCTAGGTTACGCAGTGTAACGGGTCCGTGTGAAGTACAACATAGAATATTTTAATTTTTACCATGAATTTTTGGCCTATCGATACATTTAAGGCTCAGTCAAACAATGTTCCAAAATTAGCGCTATATAATCATTTAACATTTCGTGTTATTAGTCTCTACCAAGATGGCCTTCTCTCTGTATTCTTTGCTAGAAGCAGCGTTATTATGCGTAAATGCAATCTGTGTTTTACACGAAGAACGATTTCTAGCAAAGTGTTAGTCTTCTACTTTGATATTTTATCCTTTAGTAGCGGTTTTACTAGCTGTTTGTCGTTAACTGTTCATTGGCAGTGTACTATTGAGCAGCTGTGACGTGTCCCATACTGTGATAGTCTTTAAAATCTGATAATAATAATAATAATAATAATAATAATAATAATAATAATAATAATAACGTGTTTCAAGTGGTTTAGGAGGCTAAGCAAGCCTGTGTGAAAACTACTTTATATAATTGTTCCAAGATATTTTATAATAGTTTAGGCTCGTCCCTTCCATAGAAGTCGTTTCTGAAAACAGTAAAAGCCCAAAATAAAAAAATGTCATCGTCAGGTGACCATCATGAAAAGTTCCATCTGTCCCTCCATCCTTCATTGATTCATATCACACTATCACTCTTCCCCTCCGTCCACTTGTAACGCCTCAAAATCTATCAATGCAGAACCACCACACATTTTTTAAACTGCTAATTATATATATATATATATATATATATATTGCCTCTTGTATGTGAGAACCTGGTCTGTTCTGTTCAAGTTGGTTGGAGTGCTGATCAGAGAGGATTTGAAGACTCGCCTGGAGTTAAGACTCAAATTCTAAATCTTATTCGATCCATTCGAACAGTCATGAGAAGTTAGTTTGAGAACATCTTATTTTGCGTCTCTTGTATTTACTTCAGCGTTGTTTGATTTCATTTATTGTGATTCTGATATTCTTGAACGTGGCAATGAGGTGTGGGTGAAGATGCTTTGATGTATTGTGGTCATTTGGGATTTCTTCGTGGGGCTGCATAATGGCATATTTCATTGCCATAATGCTGCATAATGACATTTCTTTCTCATTAAACAGAGGTCAATTATGTCAACAATTTTTGGGCTATTTTTGACCCCTCTCCCCTTGTCAACAACTGTCAACTTTCTGTGACCTCCTATGATTATGTGAAAAAAGAAGGTTATTTAGAAGGTTATTATTTTTTGTGCTGTGATGACCTTTTCCCCTTTTTTGCTCCTCAAGTGTTAAAATGATTACCTTTTTGCTTGTCAGGCTTTTTCTTCATTGTAATATATAGCATTAAATTTCCTAATTTTTTTACAATATTAGGCCTAACCCTAACCCTAGCCAATGGCTTAGTCTTTACAGATTCAAACGAAATTTTACAGACATAAAGATACATCAATCTATGTCATAAGTGCCAAATTTCATAAGAATATATTCACTCCTTTGACCACTTTTCAACATTTGCGATTTGCCCTTAATGCTTATATATTAACCTACCGAGAATGGTATTGGCAGACGTGTGAATAGCTAGTGAAGAGGACCTAGTAATCGAGATTTTTCAAAAATTAGGGCACTATCTCTTGTATATCAAAAGTTCTTGGCATTCAGAATTTTGCCTGTGGAATTCTCTATTGCTTAAATTGGACAGTTTTAACATACCAAGAATGGTATTGGCAGACGTGTGAATGGCTAGAACTTTTGACTGGCAAGTGAAGAGGACCTAGTAATCAAGTTTTTCAAAAATTAGGGCACTATGTCTTGTATATCAAAAGTTCTTGGCATTCAGAATTTTGCCTGTGGTATTCTCTTTTGCTTAAAATTGACATTTTTATCAAAGTGCCCAAATGTCTAAGTCACCGCCAGTGCCAAATATTTCCCGCTTTTGTCAACGTAAATTTAGTTACTCTGAAACTGATATCTTGCCCGTATCACGTACGGGATTAACGCTAAGGAGGTTAAGCAGCTAAGAATATACAGCTACTGTGGTACTACTTCTAAAAGTATAATATATAACTGATTTTACTTACTTACTTGCTTCATTCTGAATTCATTGACCAATCATTGTACAGATCTGTTTAATTGAATTGATTTTTAAGTGATCCATCATTTTGCAGATATTTGATTAAGTTATAAAAGGGGCTGTCCATTAATTACATCAACAAATTTTGGGCAATTTTTGGCCCCCTTTCCTCCTTGTCAACAACTGTCAAACTTTTTCAAACCCCCTCTCCCTATTGTGTTGACCTAATTAATGGACACTCCCAAAGCTCTTGGCTAATATTTGACCTTAACCTTTTTAATGCTCTGAACATTGACCCTGTTTATTAAGTGGACCTGTGTTGTCTCTTCTAACTGAAGCTTTTATAAACATTTATCAAAGTTGAGCATAATGGCATTTCTCATTAAACAGAGGTCAACCGGGACATTAATAAAGCATTCTCAAAATTTCAAAGGTGGCATACTCTTTTAAGATCTTTAGTTAATATTCAGAGAACTCAACAGACTTGAGTGAGGTTATCAAGAACTCTCCAGTTCTGACCAGATAAGCTTCTAGTTCTGCTTCATTGGATCAACTGTAAGAGACAGTATTCATAGTGTAAATGAGCTTCACAGCCTTGTATTTGACTGACCTAGTGTTAGTGTTTGTGGATTCTGAGATATTTTCTTTTGTTTTTGTATTTGAAGTTCCTCTCATTGGATTGAACGTTTTGGTGATTGTACTGAAACTTGCATTTGGGTGACGACGACCACTCTTCGTTGCCGACTGAAAATCTACAAATTGCCGAGGTTAAAATTCTCTGCGCGACCAAATGTGCTTAGGAACTTTATGTGGGTTTTATTGAAAGGCTTTGTATACTGACACACTTACTGAGCAGGACTTGATTTTAGTATTTGATATTTTGAGTTCATTAGCTGAATTATTTCAGCCGATCCTTGTTTTGCATCTGAGTATGGACTTGCGGTGGTGCAATCCTTTTTTGGGTGAATTGCTCGCAGAAAATTATCTTAAGTCTTAAAATAATCTTATGCCCTCAAAACACTGGTATGTTGTTGTTGAAAAACATGTTGCCCCTCTTTCAATTTGCCAAAAGAGTGATTTGGGGACTGTGTGCAATTTCAATCCCCAATTAAAAATGATCGATTGTTCTGCATTTGGATGTCAATGTCAACTGAAATAATTGCATCGATTTTCAATTAAAACTGAGTGTCTAATGTAATTATAATGACCTATTTGCAGCCCAACGCATGCAAAAACTCAATATTTGGACATCTAAGTGTACTGAGGTCGGAGGCTATGCAGGTCATCAGATGTAAGAACAAAAATTGTCAACCCCCCTCCCTCCCCACTGGATGTGAGACTGGGTCAGTCAGTTGGGTGTTAAACCATTGACAAATCAAAGACTGGTGCCATGCATCACTCTGCTAGACAGGTGGCGTCTGTGTTTATGAAGACGTGTACCCAGTTTCCTCATATGGGAAACACACTTGTTCCAAACGAAGAGAACACAAAGAAGGCTGTCTAATATTGAGCAAGAAGTGTAGGCTATTGTAGGCCAGTGGCACTGGGGTAGCCAGGGTACCAGAATAGCCCCTATAGCTACTTAGGTGTCTACAGAGGCTGGCCTATTACAAGTTTGAGGATAACAACAAGTGGAGTGAAAACAGTAAAATCCTGATGTTATTTACCATAATTTACTGAACTTTGAAAATCCAAAATTAGAATTTGTATCAGTCGTCTACTTTTCTCTGAAATTGTGCGGCGTTCTAATGTGAGCAGGCTGTTTCTATAATCTGCATAGCCTCAGTGTTGGGCAATTGCCTAATCAATCATGCTCCAAGGCAGTCTGAAGCCGTTCAAGCTAGTTTAGGGCCCATCCATATATTATGTACACATTGAGTGCAGGGTAATTGGATTTAGGAGATTTTGCATACGGGTAGGGGGATGGGTCTCGACTGAATGCATATGTGTGTGTGTGTGTGTGTGTATGTGTGTGTGAACACAATATGAACACAATTACTTTCTCATGGGCAGGCAATGGGAAACGATTAAAACACATGTCTTGCTTTTCTTGTCTCTGAAAACTTCTTTAGCCCACCATACGCCTTGTGACTATGGCTACAAATTAATTTTTCGAACAGGGTGGGGTGGGAGGGAAACTAATTTGTACGTACGCATAGGAGGGGTTAAAAAAAGTATGGGTGTAGCATGGGAGGGATGTGAACAAATGGCTTTTTGCATATGTAATATATGGATGAGCCTGCCCTTTACAAATTAAGCGCATTTGACATCAGTGGTAGTTGAATACAATGCAGTCATGAGTCATTAGGGGGGGATAAGGGATATTTTTACACCCCCTAACACCCCCCCATTTGAGGTCGACCTCCCTCCAATTGAGGTCGACACCCCCATGTGACAATAGTATGCATCTACTTATTACAATGGAAGAAAGTATTAGAAAAAAAGGCCATCACCACCACATTTTGACACTCGATGAGGAAAAAAGGGAAAACATGGTCATTACCACAAAAATAATAACCTTGTTATTGGGACCTGTCATTGATCTTGTGGGGGGGGGTCAAGAGTTGTTGACGTAATTATTGGGGGGGGGGTTAAGTGAAAGTTGACAGTTGTTGACATGGGGAGGGGGTCAAAAATTGCCCAAAAATTGCTGACATAATTAATGGACAGCCCCGAAATATCCCCGGGGGGAGGTGCTTTGTTGTACTGGTCGACCTAAGGGATTTTTGGCGTTGAGATAATCTGGCAGGACTGATGCGCTGTGAATTCTTTGATCGACCGATTTCTGAAGAGCAGAGATTCCCGGATGACGAAGGAAGATCCGTTCTTCGTGGACTTTCGTTTGACGAACGGGTGCAGGTGTTCCAGGCGAACGCAGGGAATCGAGATGGGCGTCGACAGGAACGGGATCTCCAGCAGGTGGCTGAACGCCCGTCCACGACACATCGAGATGTCGACGGAGCGTCCGACTGCCCCGAGGGCGTCGCACGGGGCCGGGAGAGACAGGTTCCCGTACGGTCGCCTGGCCAGGGGGAAGATGTGACGCTTCGGCCACAGTTCCGTCCCACTCCAGACAGGTGATGCGTTCCACAGGTGAGTCTTATTCTCGAGGTAGAAGAAGATGTCGACGTACGGCGTCCTGTACTGACAGTGTAACACGAAGCGTCCATCCGTCGGGTAGAACTTCCACTGCCAGTGGTACACGTCCAGTCCGGTCACGTAGACTCCGTAGTCCGGGTCCAGCTGGGACAGTGCACCGGACAGTTTGACCTTGTCCTTGGCGTCGACCAGGACGTCGACGTCATCGTCCCACGGGATGCGTCCGTGGTGGCGGAGGGACCCGATGAGCGTTCCGCCGGTCATGAAGTAAGTGACGTTCGCCCGTTCGACGCCCCTGACGAACGCCCTGAGGGTGCGGTCGAGCAGGGCGCTGTCGGCGGCGTCCATCGGGGACACGAAGAACGCGTCGAGCGTCCACCAGCCGCGCTCCAGCTCGATGCTGTGGCGGGCGTTGAGGGCGAAGAGAAGAAGCGCAAAGACGGAGCCGACGAAGAGACAGCGGACAGTCAGACGTCGCAGCGACGACGACGACCGAATAATAAGAACCCGATGAAGAAGACGATCGACGGGCGATCATGACTAATTAAGAGATGAAACACTTGGTGGCAGGGCGTCTAGACCACCACCACCACCACCACCATCACCGCGCTAAATCCACTATAATTCATTGTCGAAAATCTCGAGGCAACGAATTCGCAAAAAAACGCATCTTACGATTCAGTCGCTTTCAAATTGCTTCTGGACAGAAGTCTTAACTGGGATCGATGACGTTGGTTTTACCAAACGGGCAGAAGGGGGGATAGGGGTTCATCCCAGACGCAAGCTCATGATTTCTGGTATACACTGTATAGGCTATATAAACCTATAGACGACCGTCGACGTCCTGTGATTTGTATCGCTTCGCCAAACCTGCGTCATACCTGGTGAACAGTTGGCATTCAATTACTGTTTCAGCGTAATTAGCATATACAGCAGCAGAAGATGTAGCCAGGTAGATACTTAGCACGCAATGCACGCAACATTAGCTATGCAGTTCATTTTCCACGCGCCACTAGACATCGGCGCCGCCACGAGGGGCCGGATCCCCCTATACAACACGGTTTAATCTAGGCCGTTTCCGGGGGTTGTCCTTCCTCCCGGAAATTTCAAATCCCCTCTCGGAAATTTTGGCATAGGTCTTCTACATCAAATAACAGCAGCGCCCTAGCTGACTTGCCCCCGGCCTTGTCAGTTTCCCCACGGAGTTCAGAGTATAGATTAAACACTGCTAAGCAGGGCCATGTTAAGGCGGGGGCTGAGGGGGCTGTAGCCCCCCGGCCCATCATGAAAATAGGCCCACCGATTTTCGAGATAACCTTTTTTGCTTGTCAGCACGATTTGGAAGGGAGATAACCTTTTTTTGATTGTCTGAGATTTTCAGTATAGGCGACGGCCTTTTTTCTCAGCCCCCCCCCCCGCCCTCGATCGGACCTTAATCAGGACCTGCTGCTAAGCAGGATAGGGCTAATCGTGGGCTTTGAACAAAACCGTCGAAATAAATCCAAAGGCCCGAAATACATCAAAGATCTAATTGCAAATAACTTATAGGCATCGAATGGGCTTCAAATGGTGGGAGTTTCAAGAGAATTGGAGGACACAAAATTTTTGCGATAAAAATACGCCTGGTTTGAATTTCAAGAAATTTGAAATTTGGCGAAAAAATCGTGTCTGAAATTCGCTCAGATTTCGTAGGAGAATTGTAAAGGGCTTTGCAGTGATGCGCCTTTGCACCGGGAATGCTGGCCCCGTATTCGCTTCGAATTTGTCAATTTTTTGCTATGACGATTTCTCGCATTCTCTTAGTAGGCTAGTAGCCATGACAATGACTAGGTAAAAAAATTAGCGATAAATCGAAGGTCCAGAGCTTCCCTTCTAAATCTAGTAGTTCTCAAACTTTCTGCAGATTGGGTGAATGGGGAGCGTGTTGTGTAAGATTCCCCAAGAAGGGCGGCGATAATAAGCCGCCTCGATCCCTGGCAAATCAGCTGCACACACACACACACACACTGATGAAAACGCGTAGGCCTACAACAGCGTTGGAAGACAGGATTTAACAGAAAGGGATTGAGGATGAGAACAGCTGAAAAAACTCATTCGTAGGAATCAAGCTGACGCAAGCACTCTGGAAATTAGGCTGATTACTATAATGTGACGACTCTATATTCTATAATATTATGTTAGAAATTGATTTTTATGGATTCTCATCGGCGATTTTAGGCTAAATTTGCCGTGTTGTAAGCATGTTCAGGTCTTTGTATAACGGTGATGACGTTGACGACGACAACGAAGATGTGATTCTCGTAGGCCTACTGCCCTACTAGCTGAAAGCTTTAGTTTCATGTGCATTCGCTAGGGGCGCAATCAATTGCAGTTGCCCCATTATTCGCTAGTGGCGTAATCGATTGTAGTTGCACGATCATTCGCTAGGAGAAACGCAACCGGAAATGCACTACAACAGCTCACGAGTCACGAAGGTTTCCTAAACGCCCTAGTCTTCGTGTCCATTAGCGTAGGCAATACACTGTAGATGGCTCTGCCCTCCTGGCCGCATATTTCCAAATTCTATTTCGATAATGCACCAAGGCAAATTCGACGCTTCTAATTGGTCCATGCGATCACGTGAAGCTTAACTAGGTCCTAGGTCGCACCTATTAATATAAGTCAGAAATTTTCTTCTCCTCAGTCTACTCTAGTCCAAGGAAATGGTGTAGTCTTTGTTAGAGCAACATCGACGTTACCATTCTGCAAACGAATTAAAAATAAAAATTCGCCGGTTTTATGACACAAAAGCGGCACTCGACAAGGTATGCAAAAGAAAACCAAAGTCGTCGTCTATGCATTGAACACAGTATTCTAGATGATCTCTGATGAGACCGTAATAAAAAAAATAGTGCTAAATAAGTGTTCAGCTTGCGCGACATTCAACATTTGAACCGTGTTCGGTCATAGACTTTAATATCACATATTATTATAATAAATCTATGGATTTAATTCCGACAGAAAAAGTCTTTAAATGATCGTTCTGCGTAATAGGTAGGTTCTGAAAATAACGGAAAATAATTTTAAAAATCTGTTGTAGCATAAAGATGTGATATTACGAAATGTTATGGCCATAATAAATAGAACAGACTTTGCAGTTGAAAATTCTGACAAGAGAAATGACTTCTATAGCGTCATTAAATGATGCATTAGTCAATGGTCACTGGAATTTGCTAGAAATAGAGCATTTGAGATTAAATAATATAAGAAACTGGTCTTTGGCAAGGTCATAGCCAATCTCTAGCATAATACATGCATAGGATGCATGGAACCAAAGGCACGCGTAACTAAAATATGTTGTTTTTTGCACAAAGTGTTCAAATGACCGGGAAAAGTCTGTAATCATTTGGCATTTTCTTTCAATAGCTTATTATTCAAGATTGTCAAGTCTGAAGCTAAACTAAGATTCATGTGGATGTGAATTCTATGTGATTTAGATCATTACTTACTTATTGAGTAAGATGATGATCTGTTTATAAATTAATTATGATTTAATATTCTTAAGAGATGGTTTTAAGCAAAGTTTTCAATTGGCTTCATTGCAGAGACAAATGTTTAGAGGAAATTTTGTTGAAAAGAATTTACACAACTAGTAAAATAAAATGACAGCTCCCACGTGAAAATAAGAGTGGAATTATTTCATTTTATATAACAGTATCAGGAAAGAGGACTCATTATTTTATTATTTTTAATTAAAGAGATTTGATGAACAGATATTGGACTCATCTAGAGTTAACATTGTAGATGGCTATGTGAAATTTTACATTTTCATTTACAGTAAACAGCTACCAATGTTCCCATTGCAACAAATGCTACTCGAGTGAGAGACTGTTGCGCGATCACATGAGACATCACGGTAAGTGCATGTAGCACTTGTGGCATGCTAAGTCATTTTGATATTGACCTTTCACCCATAAAGCCCAATATTTCGGCTGCATATTGGTTATATGGATCTCCAGTTTAAAAGGGTCAAGTCTTACAATCCACTTTTAATTAGAAAACTGTAATGCATAGACTTATCATGTAATGTAATGTAGCGTTGCTGTAAAATGTAGTGTGAAATATTGGTTTGTATTAGTTAAATTTTGTAGGTTAAATTTGTTTATAGTGTTTCATTTTGTATGTTCCTGTTTCCTATGTTAGTTTACCGCTACAAATGTCCATTCTGTGATATGACATGCCCGAATCCTAGCTCTCTGCGAACTCACATTCATTATCGACACACATAGGAACGAAAGTATCACTGTCCTTCGTGTGAGTACAGATGCGTAATTGCGTATGGATGGGCCGTTGAATTTAAAAGGACTTTTGATACTCTTTTAATTGACAGTTGGATTCTTCGGATGGAAACCAGTCTTCAATCTCTTACTCCCACAAGCATTTATTTTGTTCAACTACTGAATAATTTATCATTTAATGTTTATTATGCTTTTAACAACATTGAACTGACACTATAGAAGCTAAAGTGGTGAGACTTGAGACTAAAACAGATTTGTGGGAAATGGAAGGAAGTAGAAGAAGAGGAAAAGTAGAGGAAAATGTAGGGACTCGTCCGTGATATAACCAGGAGCCAGTGTTGACTTGTTTGAGCATGCTGGTGGTGGTGGTTATGATGATACTTGTATCTCAGAACTTATGGCATCTTCTGTTTTTTAAACTTCACTTTCTTTCTTTGATTATTTAGTGGGAAGTCTGCTGTTGATATGCGCCGTCACGTGGAGACGCACGAGCGCGACTCGATCGACTGCGTTGTTGACAGATGCACTTACCACGCTCGCTACTTCTGGGAAATGAGTCTTCACACAAAAAATGTCCACCAGGTGACCAGTTTGAAATTTCCTTTCAGAAATCTTCTGCAGTGATTTTAAAATTTGTTTATTATGCACTTTGCCTCTTTTCTTTCCCTCCCCCCTTATGTCTTTATTTGCAAAAATTGACAGTTTAAGTATTTTTCAGGTCTATGTTGCCCCCAAATTCATTATCTATTTGGGCTCCAACAGTGGCGGCCCTAGGATTTGGCAAGTGGGGGGGCCGTTGGGGGGGCAACTTCTAATCATGGGGGGCCAACCATTTGTTGTTTAATGTATGTAGCATTAAGTATAGGGTCCCAACTGGGGGGGCTACTGGGGGGACCAGGCTCTCAATAGGGGGCACGGGCCCCTGGCCCCCGGTGGAGCCGCCACTGGGCTCCAACCAGACCCAGCTGAGGGAGTTCATGACTACTGATTCAGCAGTGTTTTTTTAGACTTATTTTGTCCTGTTTTTCCGATTTCAGCCGGCCAAAAATCTATGCCACATCTGCAGCAAAAGATTCTACCGAGGAGATCAACTCACGACTCACCTGAAGAAAACTAACCGGTTCAAGTGGCCGTCCGGACACACGAGGTTCAGGTACGAAAAGCTAACATCGCATGCTGTCTTTGTTGCGACCTATAAAATTGAGGAAGAAGAGAGAATGCTCTGGGAATAATAGGGATGTATTTAATTTATATATATATTCCTTCATCATTTGGAAATGGATTTATATTTGTAAGGCTAGCTATGGCAAATTTTGGTTACTTATGGCAAATTTTGCAAGTAATTTTTTGCACCTAAGGGCTCAAAAAGCTGAGAAAATACCGTTATAATAATTAATGAGAGATGTTGCAAGAAGGGGAGAAAATTGTGTAGATCTTTGCCAATTTTTACTGGACAGGCTAAAGATTGAATTATGATATCTTTATTAAATTCCGTCTTTAATTTTTGCAGGTGGCAGGTACAAGCAGCATGGAGATGGATACTACAGACTACTGACTGAATTATGATATCTTTATTAAAGAGCCTGCTGAATGTCAAATCAGGCCTAAAGAGTGACGACTCTATTAAGATCACCTCTGGAAGGATGACAGTTGACAGCTAATGCATGCACTAAAAATGTCTATAATTAAAAAGCTGATTTACTGTTTTAAGGAGTTGTGATTTGTCCAAAATTTGAGATATGTGAAGGTAGCTCTTCCTTGATTTTTGGTGCTTTTAATGTTTATAAGGATGAAAATGCTTATATTTCAAGTGTATAATTGTTTCCTCATCCACCTCATAATTGTACATTGTGCATTGCTTACTATATAATATGTATGTGCTAAACATCAATGCACATTGGATTAAGTGAAAAGCAATAGACAATAACTGAAATAGATGTTGCGTGTGTTGTCATGCCGCAAAGTATCATTGGTCTCGAATGAGCGAGAGAAATAGCAAGGTACAGCTTTGGTGTCACTTTCTTATCAGGTCATTAAATTGTTGTCTAGGTGTTTTAGTTATGTTGGTGTTGCCGATTGTACATAATCAATTTTCTTGCAGTTTAAGTAGTTTGAAGCAATATTTGAAATTGATCAGTTGTACGGCAATTGAGTGGCGCCAGCAGCTCTGAGAATGTTATTCTTGATGGTCAAATGACATTTTTAGTTATAACTGCAGACTTATAAGTCAAAGTGCATGGCGTTAATTTTGAAATTCAATTGCAGGTTAATAATAATTGCGCTATAAAATTTAATTATACTGATTATTAAGTATGTTTCGGCATACTTTCGAAATTTATTCTTTTGTAGCCTTTCACTTTAGATGACATTTTTTGAACAAAAGCATTGGGAAGAGAGAGAGAAGATTTAACGGTTTGTAATTTGTCAAACATACGTTTTATAATGTTTGTTTTTACTTAAAATATCTTTAACAGCCGCAAATGTCCTATGAATATTTATAATAAGGTGTACAAAGTAGGCCATGACTTATCCACTAATAATCATCGTCTCAACAGCCAATAGCAGGCTCGAGTTGCTTAATGCATATTTATAAGTATTGCCCATGGAGGTATTAACCGAGGAGACGGCGCTACGTCATTTTTAGCCCAGGCTGCGTGAAGCCAGCAGCGCGTAGGCTAAATACAGTATAGTACCTTCATGGTTAGCCAACCCAAATCATGTGTTAGCGGCCATCTTGGTAGACCCAAACTGTGGCTGCCGTCTAGGAATTTCCCAGCTATTCGGCTTTAACCGAAATGACGTAAGGCGGTCTCCAGGGATAATACCTCCATGGTCTTGCCATAGCACGGTGACCAATCACAATTGTCGTCTCAACAGCCAATAACAGTTGTGAATAGCTTATGAATATTTATATTTCTGCATAACAATGACCATTGTGACCAATAAAAATCGATGAATTGTTGGTGTGTTTTGTTATAGGTTAAAACTGCGGCAAAAGTGAGGCGCTCTATCTGTTTCGATGACTTCAGGTCTGTTATTTATGTTGTACTAAATAATATTAATGAATAGTTGGTGTGTTTTGTTATCGTTTAAGACTGCGGCAAAAGTGAGGCGCTCTATCTGTTTCGTTGACTTTAGGTCTGTTATTTATATTTGGTTTCGATAATAGCGAATAATATAGTGAATAATCTGAGATCGTGTCTTGGTAAATAGAAAAAAAACTTTATAAGGGCATTTCTCGCATAATATATTGCATTTTTGCATTAATTTAAACGTTCCTAGCTGAAGATAAACGATCGGGCAGTAGTAAATTGATAAGTTTTGCACGCACGATTTATATAGCACCACTATCGGAATAATGTTTACAATCCAGTCTAAAGGGGATCGATATCTTTGTAATTCGAATATTTGTCCTTGATAGAAATTACAGTTTTCACTTTGTAGCTTTGTAAGGTTAGCGCCTAGTAGCCCGGAAATTTCCAAAGCATGTCAATTTATAAGTAGCCGTCTGAACAGTGAAGATTGTATTATCACTCTTGCAGAACATTGTGGTCTACCCTGAAAGCGAAGATGGCCGAAGACGAGACTAGAACATTGTTACCGTAATTTGGCTGCATCTTGATGTGCTGAAGAAGGACAATGATTGAAGTAAGTATTTTGGAAATTTTCTTTGTGTTTGTATTTTACGGCTTGTATATATTTAATTAATGTTTTTCGGCTTAGGTAGTACGTCTTTTATTTGATGTTATGTAGGGTATCTACAGCTGTGTTGATTAGTTTTGAGTTTTGACTTGAAAGAGCTGAACAGAGTCACAATCAATTATAATTTACTGATTTGTATCGGTCAGCAAGTAGCAGATATCAGTGACACCTTATGGAGACAGACGATTTCTAGAGTTGTGTTACGCTGTTTGATGTTCAGATTGTTCTAATGTGATAAATAGTAAAGTATTAAATGAGTAAATAGTTGGTTTGTGATTGCTCATTCAAGTGTAAGTGTGTATGTGGCTGATTCTATTTTAGATATTTTTTGGTATAACATGGCACAGAACAGACAAATAGCACTGATCGGATACCATGTACTAGAGACGGACCAGAGAAAGATTTGCTGTTTGATGAAGAAAAGATCATTAAGCCAGGTACTGAGTTATCACATTGTTGCGAATGCACGTTAAGTCCGTCACAAAGTGAAGAATCATTAAGTGCGTTGCTAGTCATTGGTGGACACATAGGTAGTTACACAGTGGCCCTGTTCAGATTTGACCCGCTACCGTCCATCTGGCCGGCTGGATGGCAAAAAAACCTACTGCTATTCCATCACACCCCCTATCAGTATTCTGAAATTGTCATTAGAATGATTATATTTCAAACAACAGTTTTTGAAATAACATCTCCATTCCTCACACGTGTTGTTGTATATATGGCTCTCTGATTCTTCTGTTTACATTTCTTACTTATTTGAGTTGAGTTGAGAGAGTTGTACTGGTTTTCCATCTCGGTTATACTTATTGTAAGGAATGTTCTCTTTATTAAAATATATTAATTGAATCTAATGTCTCGTTTTATCTCTCCCCCTGAGCTCAGCATCTAACAGTGTCGTGAGTTCATTGCATGGTATTAGGAAGACCGAGAAGAATCTTTGTTCTATGAAATTGGTTGCAATATGAGAAAATGGGATATTGATTGAAATTTGTGGGCCTGCATAAAAGAATTCTTTGTACAGGTGTTCTACAGATTCTTTCTCTTGAAATGCAGTTTAGTTTAGATCATTTAAATTGTGTGTGTGTGTGTGTGTGTGTCTTGCATTTGGAATTGATTGCGTTTCGTTCTGTTTTTTTAGCAGACATTGATCCGTCGATTGGTCGTTGCCGCAACTTGCAAGATGACCGTCGTACCAAAGAAGGTTTGTCAATGTGTTTGTCAATGAGCAGAGTCATTGGTTTGAAATGAAAAACCATTTAACATTGAATTTTGATGAGCTGAATAAAAGTGACCAACTGGTCGTGTTAACCAATCCCTAAGAAATTTGTTTAGACTTGGTCTGTGTTAATCCTCATCCGAACAAGGGGTCTGGTCAAACCCCCACCCCGTAAAGAAATAATGCATAATTTATTATTGAAATATAATGTTTTGCCTAATTGCTGTTATGACTTTGTTTCTACGTAGTGCGGCTGCTAAAGAGCATTTAAACAACACAAATTATTTACTAGTCCAGATGCAATGAAGATGATACTTGCTGATATTGACAACGATAGTTTTGATACGGCACCCAGATCAATGCAAAGAAGAGCAAGATTAAATGACTAAAGTGCACAGTTACAATAAATCTAATTATTATAAAATAGGCAAGATTTATTTTTACCAGGATAACGATCAAACATTGGTGAAAGACTGCTGACATTATATTCTATAAACCAACATTATATTAAGGTACTATTCATGAATGAAGACACAGAAAGATTGTTTTATTGGGTTTCAACAACAACCTTCTTTGCAAAGCAAGCAAATAACAGTTAATTTTGTCGACGAAACCCCATATTAAAAGACGACCTCATATTAAAAGACGAGTCTGTTGTTGAAATTATGTGTTTTTTTTTGCATGTTCGGATGAGGTGTTAAATATCAGGGTCCAGTGGTGGCTGGCTCTAGGAAGTCAGTGGGGGATGCAAAGTTTAAAAAGAAAGAAATGATATTTGTGTTTTTGTCATTAATGATTATGAGAGAGTTTGGAGAGTTAACTTGTTGATGTAGGAGTGTGCACAAATGACAATTTGAAAAGGTTTTGGAGCCACTTTGGCACAATTAGAAACAAGGAAACAAGAACGAGGTAATGTGATGTGATGTGATTCTTTGCCAAATTTCCTTAGATCTCTGCAGCAATTTTTGCTAAGTGGCAATTGTATGCCTCTGAAGAATTTCTTTACACTTTTTGCCGGCCAACTGCAGATTCTCTTGTATGCTTCTGAAAATCTGTTTCCTTACACTTTTTGCAAATCACAGATTCTGCTCCTCCGCATGCTATATTTCACATTAGGCACACCACTGCTGAAAGTCTGTGAAAAAGGGTGTAGGAGCTGTCAAATGCACACTAGGGCTGCGCCGAGTAACGCGATTAATTTTTTTGGAGTCGAGCACTCACAATAGAATAACTAAATAAAGGGATAGATAAAAATAGAATAGATAAATTATATAAATAAAGAATGACCAAAGAATTTCATAAAAATTTGGCCTACCGTTCTTTGTTACAAATTATTAATCAGTCTTATATAGGTTATTCTTAATCGTTTTGCCCCAGTTAGTTAAGACGTTGCACACAGTGGGCCAAGTCAGTAGCATTAAAATAGTTTATGTTCTTTAGCTTCTCTTATAGGCCTACTACACGTGAATACACTTGAATATCCAAAAAAATTGATAAGTAACTGTATCTAGTGTTTTGCTTTGGTTAAATGAGGGCCATGAGGCAAATAATATGCATTATGTGACGTCTAACGTTTGCAATTCATGTATTTTCGGTTTTACGCGAGTACCCGAGTACTCATTAAGCTACTCGACTCCTACTCGAGAGTAATAAACTACTCGGTCAGCGCAGCCCTAACGCACACATAGCGCACATACACAGCCAGTCCTGTAGCCAGGACCCATATATGACTGCATGCAACAATATTGCTATTGTAACATTATTTCTATTGTTCTTTTGCTATTTTTCTTTGGTCGGGGGGGGGTAACCAAGGAAAGGGGTTTTAGCCCCCCACTGGTTTCTCTAAATCTCTCTCATTGTAATTTTTTGCGACTGAGGTACAGAGACAGGGAGACAGAGAAAGACAGAATTGGTCATCATTGCTGCTGTGGCTTGTGGCTAGCTATTAATTTATTAATTTGTTTTTAATTAATTGTGAAAAAGGTTTAATTCAAAAAAATATATTTAAAAATATAAGTGTTTATTGATCTAAAATAATGTAAAATAACGATTCCATTAATTCATTCTGTTAATGTATTTGTATTAATTATTCATTGCATTTGTAAGGAAGATATGGATGATTATGGATGATGGTGATGGGTGATGGATGATGGTGGGATGATGGTGATGATGAATGATGGTTGAGGTGATCTACGTTAGTGTAGATCTTTAATTTAAATGTTTAATTAAATTAATTTGAAAATTAGGCAAGCACCGAAGGCCATCGCCCCGAGGGGCAATGACCAGCACTTGCCTACGCAGCATTTTATCGCTGCTACCAATTTATCGGGCCCCCCGAACGGCTTGGTGGACCGACCGGCACTCGGGATCGATCTCGGTACCGAGGCGAAACCGTGTTTGGTGGCAGCAGTCGAAACCACTGTTCCAAACAGGCCGGCGTCTAGAGCAAACAAATCCCAATATTAATACCCAACGCCTGAACAGTCACTCCACCTGGCGAATACTGCAGCATTATAGAACAGGTATTATAGTAAAGGTGTACTAGAGCAGAGACAGCAGGCTGTTCGTCCGGCTGTTCGTTGTACGCAGGTGGTCGACGACGCAGCTGAGTATGTGAGAGCGTATACGTTAGCGTATACTGCGTAGAGCAGGACCTTGTTTGCGCAAAGTCAGACTTGCGGTCGATTAGCTGAACAGTTTCACTGATATGGGCGATGTCTGAACGAATAACGGGAATCTGTACAAGAGTTTTACTGATGTCTGGACAAACATATACGGAACGGAAGAGCGAATAAAGGGGAATTGATTGATATGTGATGGATGGATTTAATATCTTTACTTTTCAAAACCGTACGGTAAGAGCCTAATGTTGAATATCAATAGGATTTAAGTTTAATTCTTTCCCATTTGAAGCATATTCCATGAAATAGAAGCGACTGCACAGCTACAGGTAATATTATAGAACAGATAGAACAGGTATTATAGTAAAGGTGTGTTAGAGCAGAGGGTATCTGTATAAGGACTGTTCAGAGAGATACACAGAGAAGAGAGGGACAGAGAGAGACAAGGACGGAAAAGACAGAAAAAAAAGAGAAAGACAGATATATATATATATATATATATATATATATATATATATATATATATATATATAGAGAGAGAGAGAGAGAGAGAGAGAGAGAGAGCATTCAGGCGGCATTTTCGAGAAAACCCTTTTTTGCCTAGGAAATGTTTTTCCCTTGTGAAGAATTTTAGTTGCGATAAGGTTTCCTGCGACAGTCACGAAGTTCTGCCCGGGCTGCACTGCCTCGCCACACGCCATGCGGTCCGATTGACCGGTGACGCATACACTGCGATGCGAGGCGGCCGTCTGCTTAGAACAGTACAATCGCTACGCGCCACTGGTTGTACGCGCATGTGGTCAGCGATGCGAGACGAGAGAGGCCGCCTCGTATAGAACAATACAACTATAATCAGTCAGTTAGAGTATACATGATCTCAGTTGCATTGAATTCTTGCTTAAATGTTTGAATCTGTTTTCTTGGATGGCTTCTTCTGGCAAGCGGACGAGATGGCTTAGGTAGAGATATTTGCAGATTGCTACAAAATTTGTGTTCTTATATATATATATATATATGTATATATATAAGGCCTATACAGCTATTGGTGTATATACCTATTGGTTGGTATATATGATTTGTTCTCTGTCAGGCGATCATGAAAACGGAGTTTCAAGAACCAACGACGGCATTCAAACGGCGCTATAGAAGTCGTTATCGAACCGTTGACGCTGCAGAAACATCTTACGATTACCGTGGAGCCAGGCAAGCTTAAATATGGTATAGATGGAAAATTGAATTAATGTTTGTCTATCTATGCCTTTGGTTTTATTACTAAACCACTTGGTTTTCCCAAAATGGAATTCTAGGTTTAATTCTTTGCCATTTGACATAGCTCTGTCCCCTCCCCAGGTGTAGCTACAGGTAATCTGATGACAGCTCTGTCCCCTCCCCAGGTGTAGGGCAGAGCTGGGGAAATTCCACCCCCCTTCTTTATAGGCTAACACGAGCGTGCATATATATATATATATATAATCTAGCTTATTTTCAGCCTATTATACCTGATATGAGAATTATATGTGAATATGCCTGAATGTATATATAATATGAATTGAATGTTTTAGTGCCTGAGAGAGAAGTCTGAAAGAAATCTGACCAGATGCAGAGACAGAGTTAACTACAACCATATAGGACCTACCACATATATTGATTATATTGATTTGATTTAAAAAAATTGAACACGTATCATTAAACAAGAGAAACGACTGTGTTAAATTCTAAATAGAGACCCATATCAAGACCCATATTCACTATTATTATATATACAACAGATATATAGAACCATTATAGGATATTATATAAAAGACCCTATAGAATCTTACTATAGCATAGACATAGATGCTAGTATATATATACTCTAGTCTAGTGTATATACATTCTACATACTAATACTACATACTAATACATTCTACTACAGTATTCTATTCTATATAGGGTCTAAGATTGTATTATAAGATTCTCAATGTATATAGATTCTCATTATGTATATATATATATAGAGATTATATTCTATGTGTATATATATATAGAGGGAGATTATATATAGGATATTCTAGTATATATATAATCTATATATATTGTAGTATATATATATAGAGTGTATACATTATATATAGGATATTATAGGATGTGTGTATATATATATAGGATGTGTATATATATATAGAGGAGATTATATATAGGTATATATATTCTATATATATTGTAGTATATATATATATAGTGTATAGATATTATAGGATGTGTGTATATATATATAGAGATTATATATAGGATATTCTAGTATATATAATCTATATATATTGTAGTATATATAGAGATTATATATGATATTATAGGATGTGTATATATATATATAGAGATTATTCTAGGATATTCTAGTATATATAATCTATATATAGATTATATAATTCTTATAGATTATATAATGGATATTCTAGTATATTAATCTAGTAGTATATATCAGTATATAGAGATTATATATAGGATATTCTAGTATATATAATCTATAATTTGTAGGGAGTGTATAATAACTATAAATGCTTCTGTTAGTGTATATAGAAAGGATATTCAGTATTTAATCTATATTATTGTAGTATAGGGAAGGAGTGTATATAGAGGAGATTATATATAGGATATTCTAGTATATATAATCTAGATTATATACATGATCTAGATTCTTATAGCATAATAGTTACAACCACCACCAACAAATTTAATCACAAATGCTTCCACCCCTCAGTTTTTTAGGTAGCACAGGGGAGCCCTCATATACATAACAACAACCACCACCAACAAATTTAATCACTAGTCCAATTTAAATAGTCATATGCATCATCATCGAAATTTTCTTAATAGAATCATCATCGTTTTCTTTGAGCTGGGTCTTGTCCATTGTTTCCAAAGTACAGTAATCGCAATTCATCCAACGCTAAAAATAAATAATAAAATAGGCCGAAATATTTTTTTGACTACGATATTGGGGATATTGGGGTGGGGGTCGGGAAAATCTGGAATCTTGGGTAGGGTCTAAGATACCATTGTAACATTACCGAATAAAATTGGGGAAATAAAATTGAGGGGTGTCGACTATCTCTGGGAGGGGAGATGGGATGGCTTTGAACACACAGGTAGGACAGAGGGGAGGGGACAGAGCTGGGGAAATCTTCCACCCACCACCACCCCCATTCCACCCCCCCCCCATAAGCTCGACATATTCCCTCCAGGTCGCACCCTGGGAGGGAATAAATTATAATTACAATAAATTATATAGTGTCAACATTCATTCTCAGGCGTCGAGACTATATTCTGAGACTATATTCTCACCACAGCAACAGCAACATACAGACAGATATAATGATAGGCCTAATATTAGAATTACATTTGCGTCTGTCTTGCCTCTGAGAACACGGTGGAAAACCAGGCCCAGTAGCAATAATGGGTCTTATAATAATCGAGGTCTTATAATAATCGACCTCATTCTACTTTTAACATTTTTGAAGTAATCTTGTTGAAGTAATTACTGGACTTACGCGATGATGAACTGCATGGAGCTAGGATTTGTCGATTAAGTCGGTTTAAGCCGGTGATGAACTAATGGAGACGGATAGGGAGAGCTGTCATGATTTCAGTGACTGAAATTAACACCAACATTTATATTTATATTTATATTACTCGCACAGACAGAGCATTCAATAATGAAAATCAGTTTCTCCTCTTTGCATACAACAATGCAGTAGGCCTACTCAGTGCGGCACCTGAACTGCCACAGACAGTTACCAGGTGCGTGGTGACACGGTATACCGCCCCCATAAGTATATTTATAATAATCATTCATATATATATATATATATATATATATATATATAAAATCGGTGTGCATATCATACAGTATCATACAGCATATATACATCATACAGTATATATAACATGTAATAGGCCTATATAAAATTTATATATAGGCCTATCTATATATTATAGCTATATATTATATAAGCTCCTAATTTCCTATTTGTTGTGCTTATTATATACTTGGACGGCTGGGGTTCAACCCTGTGTTTTATACAGCGGGTGTTTTTATGACACTAATGTTTTCTGTGTCTCATCCCTCCACAATTCCCCTTCCCCAAAGACCTGGCTTCTGGATGGCATATAATTAATTAATTCCACTCGATATTCAACATTACTTTAGTGAAATCAGGCTTTGAAAAATATACATATTCAATCAATCCATCCATGCATCACATGCAAATTTAAATTCCGTTTTACGTTTGATATTTGTCCAGACATCGCCCGTATCCCGTATGAATGAACAGTCTTATTCAGCTAATCGACCACTAGTCTGACTTTGCGCAAGCAAGGCCCTGCTCTACGCAGTATACGCTAACAGTATATACGCTCTCAGTACCCTCCTCTTACATACTCAACAACGTCGCCGGCCACCTGCGTACAACCCTCTGCTCTAAAACACCTTTACTATAAAAAAGGTAGTCGCTAGGTGGTGCGACAGTGCAGTCGCTTCTATTTCTATTGGGATATGTTTGCTTATATTGCTTTCATGAAATATGCTTCAAATGGCAAAGAATTAAAATTAAATCGTATTGATATTCAAAATTAGACTTACCGTACGGTTTTGAAAAGTAAAGATATTAAATCCATCCACCACATATCAATTCCCTGTTATTCGCTCTTCCGTATATAACTTATTCGTCTATTCGCTCAGTTAAGATGTTTGTCCAGACAGCAGTGAAACTCTTGTACAGATTCCCGTTATTCGTTCAGACATCGCCCATATCAGTGAAACTGTTAAGCTAATCGACCACTAGTCTGACTTTGTGCAACAAGGTCCTGCTCTACGCAATATACGCTAACAGTATATACGCTCTCCGTACCCTCCTCTTACATACTCAGCAACGTCGCCGGCCACCTGCGTACACAGGCTGTCTCAATACACTCCCTCTGCTCTAAAACACCTTTACTATAATATCTGTTCTATAATGCTGCAGTAGTCGCCAGGTGGATTGACGCTAAAAGTATACGCTCTCCGTACCCTCCTCTTTCATACTCAGCAACGTCGCCGGCCGCCTGCGTACAACGAACAGCCGGCTGTGTTAATACCCTCCCTCTGCTCTAGTTCACCTCTAGCCAGTGGCGGCTCCAACGGGAGGGCCAGGGGGGCCCGTTCCCACCCCTATTGAGTGCCTGGCCCCCCCAGTGACTACCCAGTTGGGACACTGTACTTAATGCTACATACATTAAACAACAAATGGTTGGCCCAAATGATTAGAAGTTGCCACCCCAACGGCCCCCCACTTGCCAAATCCTAGAGCCGCCACTGCCTTTACCTGCTCTATAATATTGCGTCGTGCAGCAGCAGTAGTCGCCAGGTGGAGTGACTGTTCAGGCGTTGGGTATTAATATTGGGATTTGTTTTGTATAGACGCCGGCCTGTTTGGAGCAGTGGTTTCGACTGCTGCCACCAACACGGAGAGACCCCGGTACCGGGGATCGCCTCCGAGTGTCGGTCGGTCCACCAAGCCGTTCGGGGGGCCCGATAAATTGGTAGCAGCGATAAAATGCTGCGTAGGCAAGTGCTGGTCATTGCCCCTCGGGGCGATGGCCTTCGGTGCTTGCCTAATTTTCAAATTAATTTAATTAAACATTTAAATTAAAGATCTACACTAACGTAGATCACCTCAACCATCATTCATCATCACCATCATCCCACCATCATCCATCACCATCATCCATCAATCTATCACATCCATCATCTCTCTATATCTAGATATCCCCTTGCAACAGAATATATAACAGAATATATACATTATACATATGAATAAGCTATGAATTATTATTTTATGATTATAATTTTATTTATGATTGCTTATTACAGTGTTATAATGAATTGAAAATACGCAAATAACTAACTAGAGGACACTAAATCATCATATGATGACACTAAATCATCATATGCAAGTAAAATATGATAACTCAATCATATGAAATGATAACATGAATAATAACAAATAACGCATCAGGAATAAGGCAGAGGTTATAAAAATGATAGCTTACTATTATTATATTTTAACATAGAAAACATTTGCTCATTTCAATATTAATATTTAAATTCATTTAAGGTCTTAGGGGGAAACCCAGAATAAAACCTTCAACAAGGGAAAACCAGTGTCACCCAAGGATTTAATAATAGTAATTTTGTAAGATAATAATAATAATAATAATAATAATAATAATAACAATAACAATAATAATAATAATAATAATAATAGACGATTTCTTTGTTGCTTGTCAGGCTAGTAGTCATAGTGGCATAGCACCTTCACCCTGAGCCGTAGCTAGGGTTTTCGGCGCCCAGCGCAAGATTCATATTTTGCGCCCCTAAATTCTAAATTTCGTCACACACTTTCACACTTTACTTATCCATTTTTCCCCTTTTATTCTACAGAGCTATATTTCATTCAATTTTTTCACATCCAAAATGCGCCCCCCCACCAATCGGCGACCGGGGCAGCTTGCCACTCCCACCAGCCTTTCTAGCTAGAACCGCCACTGGAGAAAACGAAGCTGAAACAATTATACACTATGAACCGATAAATCCAAAGTTTTTACCAACCTGAACATAGGTGCATTGGGGCTTTTTTCAGCTATATTTCTGCAGAGTTACTACGAAAAATCTGACAAGGTTACAGCCAAGACAAAAAGACGGTGTGGGATTTATTGGCTCACAGCACCTATTTTGTTTGTACTTATAGGCTTATAGTACCTAAGCTTATTTATCGCTGTGTGATAGCAGCCATATTTAAAAAATACTGCATGCCTTGCAGTCCAAAGTCTTGCCATTCCCCCCTCCCTCCCCCGGAAAAACAATGAAATGACGTCCCTTGGTAGAGGTAGTATTAGATCAAAGGAAAATGTAATATACTATAGTGTATCATTTGAGACGACGACCTTTTTCTCTTGCCAAGACTTTCTAGCAGAAAAATGTCAAAGAAGAAAAAGTACCTCCACCCCCTCTACCCCTCCTATTCATGGATCCTGGCTTTGCCACTGTATAGCATGCAGGTTCCAATCCTCTCCTGGTTATTACTCCCCCGACGCCCTGAGCTCATTGTCCAAGAAGCGAAGGGAAGTCTACCCGGTTACCTTGTCGTTGGTGGGGGAGCTGGCGTCAGATGGCCGAGAGTCTGTGGATTAGCAGGATGGGTGTGGAGCCGAGCTCACACCACCGACAAATCAAGCTATACAGGCTGCACTGATTGCTCCAAAACCGGGAGGCGAAACAAGAAAAACACTGTATAGCATGCAGGTTCCAATCCTCTCCTGGTTATTGCCCTATTAACAGCCTCTTTGCCTTGCATAAATGACTTGGGAACCAAGCAAACTTTTAAAAACGACCAAAAGAAACGACTATCGACTGATGCCAAGTGCATTACCAATTGGCGCTATAGAAGTTCACTAATAATAATAATAAGAGGTCACACAAAGTAAGCTATGAAAAGCTATGTCTTTAGTAGTATGATTTGAAAATACTTGTTGTTCCAAAAATGTAGTAAGTACATCTATTTGCACAATTTTATCAACTCAGAAATGCAGGAATTAATAATAAACACTCAAATTTAAGTCATTTAAGAAGTTAGTTCAGTAGCATTTCTCCTGTGTTGAAAACTGTCATTCTAGACCTTTTAAGTATGGCCTAAATAATGTGATCAGATGGTTCCTATCAGTTGGTGGATTAACATATTTTATGTCCGGTTGACATATTTCCATGGAGGCCCACTGGATAAAAATTGTCTGCATGCATAGTGTTCATGAAACTACCGGTAACTTCATATTTTATTCAAAATCTCGGAAAGTGTGAAAGAGTGAAGAATTTTGCAGGCAAATATGGTTGCATATACACAAATTTCAGTTCTGTTTGTCATTTTTTTAAAACCGAAAGTTTATATTCTGAAAATAATGTTAATAGAAAGGTGGGCCCATAAATTTTAATTTTGCAGGTGGGCCCGGTACTGATGTACCATTGGTACAGTGGTAACTCTGTAGCAGTAAAATGCTATGGAATTATATGTGTGAGCCTGCAAATATTAACTTCTACAATACAATAATACTCTAACAATTTCTAAACAGAAATATGCCAAAATACCAACGTTATGGTTTGGAACAAACTCCCACAAGGATGCCTGCATCAGTATTGTGCATCATTCATCTCTCTCTCTCTCTCTCTCTCTCTCTCTCTCTCTCTCTCTCTCTCTCTCTCTCTCTCTCTCTCTCTCTCTCTCTCTCTCTCTCTCTCTCTCTCTCTCAAACACTTTTTCACTTCATCTCAATTCTACAAGCAAATCATATCTCACCATTGCTGTGACACTGCCTCCACTGGGTCCGTGTCAGGTCCAGCGGACGACTGCGAACGACTGGAGATAGAGAATGATCTTTTTCCAAGGCTAATTCAATCCTATGGGACGAGTAACCTGACCGAGGTAGCCTCAGCTGAATCTTTGCGCAAGATCCTAAAAAGATATTTATTTAAGATAAGTTTTGACTGTTAAAGTTCTCTTGTCTTGGACCTTAGTCTTGTCAATTGCACTGAATAAATTGTCTGGTAATAGTAATAGTAATAATAATAATAATAATAATAATAATAATAATAATAACAATAATTACAATAATTGTAACAGTATTGTAACAGTATTCTCTGGGGCCTGCCCGACTACCAGCAAAGTCGGCTGCAGATGGTTCTTAACGCCTCTGCCCGGATGATTTTCGGAGTTAGAAGAGGAGAGCACATCTCCTTTTTCTGAAAGAGTAGCTACATTGGCTTTGCATCACGGAGCGTGTTGCCTGCAAGAGGTATATCCTCACATTCCAAGCCCTACACGATCCAGCTCTCCCGGACTACCTGGCATCTTTGGTCGTGAGACCATCGTCTACCGACAGGTGTCTGCAACTAAGGTCCAGTCGAGACGTCAGACTGGTCGTTCCTCCTCCGTCTCAAACGGTAAAATTCGGCGAGAGGTCATTCAAGTGCAGAAACCCTATTCTTTGGAACGCATTACTTACCTGGTCACGTGACTAGAGAGCCCAATCTTGATTTGTTCGCAAGGAAACTTAAAACGTTTTTCTTCAAGACCTTGTATTAGTGTAAAGCGCTCTAGCCTTTGACTCTTTGTTCATGTTTTTACGCTATAAAAATTGACTTGTTAACCTAACCTAACCTAATACTAATAATAATAAGCAAAACACCAAAAGAGCTGTCCATTAATTATGTCAACAACTGTCAACTTTCAGTTCTCCACCGCCATAATTACATCAAAAACAGAGATCAATGACAGGTCCCATTAACAAGGTTATTATTTGTTGCGGTGATGGCCATTTTTTCCCTGTTTTGCTCATCGAGTGTCAAAATAAGTAGTATTCCATGAAATTTCCTATTTTTTGATTATTTGTAAAAAGTGAAATTGTTGACGTCAATTTCTTGTGACCCCCTCCCTCCCCCTGTCAACAACTGTCAAACTTTGTCAAACCCCTCCCCCTCAATTGTTGACGTAATTAATGGACAGCCCCAAAAGTCCAAAACACGTGTAAAGCCATCAGCAGCTAGGCAACAATAACAATACCATAAGCATTTCCTCCAATATCAGAATGGCTCAGTTCCTTTATTGACTTTTCCAAAAGGAATAAACAAATTGTACATTAAATGTTTATTGTTTGTCCATGAATGGTCGTTGTGGGTTGTTGAAGCCACCACTGGCGTTTTTCAGCAACAAGTAAGTAACAGTAAATCACAAATAAAGTCTTTAAAACATGCACCAAAGTCTATTCTAATATTACTCAATATTCCACCCCAGACCCTGCTGGGGAGCTCAGGATGATGCTCCTCCAAGCCTCTCCTAGTCAGACTAAATTGGAGGTGCATGAGAGGGCCAGTGGTTGTTAGGGCTCCCATCTGAAACACTGAGAATCATTTATCTGACGGTTCTAAGATGATTGCCAAATAGCTGTCCTATAGTCGGCAAATTTGTTCCAAAGTTCAAGATTTGAAGTTAGTATTACCATTTTGTGGCAGCAGGGGTCTATCTCAGACCTCACAGACCCCCACTAAGTGATATATTGACCATTAGCTTTGTCAGGTATTTATCAAAAGCGACCCTTCTTGGTAGGAAGCTTCACATCCTGCTAACATACCAGAGCACAGCCAACCTTCATACAGACCAGTGGACGTGTTAATGCATGAGGAATCAAATCTCGGTAATCCTTTACTTCAGCGCCATTTATTATTTGTCAGTAATTTCGTGATGCATCTGCATTACAAGTTTTGCAGAAATTGAGGAACAGTTAAAACTAAGTTCTTAATTTATGTCAGTTATCATTATGTACTGGTTACTTTCATGCGGTATCCAGTTCTTACTTCTTTCTCAACCTATGTCTAAGTAGATATATACTATGTTATTAGACAAGTCTATAGGCTTATATATATATATATATATATGTGTGTGTGTGTGTGTGTGTGTGTGTGTGTGTGTGTGTGTGTGTGTGTGTGTGTGTGTGTGTGTGTGTGTTATTCTGTTTATCTTTTATGGAAATTGTAGAGAAATTATGGAGAAATAAATAAAGATGTCATGTCATGATAACAGGGGAATGTTATTATTATTATTATTATTATTATTATTATTATTATTATTATTATTATTATTATTATTATTATTATTATTATTAAACAATTTATATAGTGCTATCTGCCTGGCGAAGGCCATAGTCAAGAGTGCTTTACAAAGACATCTGATATGAGATTTTAAATAGGTGCGTCTTAAGTTCTGTGCAAACCTATCTTGTGTCGTCTCCCTGGTAATTTCCTCGGAGAGGGCGTTCCAAAGTATGGGATTCCCCCTCGAGACGGATCGGTACCCAAATTTAGCTGTCTCGTATGGATGGGGGACAACTAGCTGTATTCGGCGACTGGATCTGAGTTCCATCCGCCAGTCAGATAACAGATCTCACCAGGGGTGCGCTGCGCCCCCTGATTTTTCCAGAGGCGCAACACACCCCTGGAAGATAAGCCTGTTTTAAAAAATTGTTTGCTGGTGACGATTTTTGAATAGAAGAAGGAGAGATGACGAACTTTTTTGCTTATCAAGACTTTTAGGAGGATATTCAAGTAAAGTTAGTGACGGCCTTTTTTGCTCGTCAGGGTTTTTCAGAGACAAATTTTCCCCTTGTCACAATTTTTATCTTGAGAAAATCTGCAACCCCTGCTGAAAATTCGTTCCAACGTGCCTGATAGCTGCTGATCGGACCACTAAACGTCTCTATCAAACTAAGATCAACGGATCAGATCGGAATTCTAGTATAACATTATTTTAGCAGCGGATTATTATGAACCGGAATGTTCGTAAATTCCATGTCTAATTCGCTCGATGTCTGCGTCAGAAATTATGTCTGCTTACACAAGTTTAATTAAATATAGGCATTAATTAAATATAGGCATACACGCGTTCATTGAAAAATTATAAATGACGCTAAAGTAAAGGATTACCCAAATCTATACCCGTCCTGGTATAAATAACGGTATTGAATCTGGGCCGATCGAGCAGTTCTCTACCGCGAGAGCCACCGGCTTGTCATGACCCTAATTTTATGCATTCCACAAAAATAGAAACATCTAATTCTCTAACCTTGTTTACTTGCATACAATTTCGTAAACTGTGAGCATTTTCAAAATCAGACCACGTGGACTCTTCGTTTCAAAACAACTGACCATAGATCTCTAAACATAAGCGGAATCCATCATCATCATCGTCGTCATCATTCTTTCACTTCGTTCTGTCTTCAGCAATCCTTTTTAGTCTTGCGTAGTTCTTTTCCTGTATGTGTTCCTTAACGTCGTCCAGCCAGTCTCTTCTAGGTCTTCCTCTGGCTCTGTTTCCCTCATATCTGCCCTCTAATAGGACTTTTGCTTGAACCACGCATTATTTGTCCAGCATACTGTGTTTTCCCGTTTATAATTTCTGTCAAGTGTTGTCACTTTTCTCCAATTTTCTTTAGTACCTTCATTTTCATTTGCTAATTTTCTCTTGCCAGGACTAATTTTTCATGTAAATTTTCTTCTGTGTTTTCCGTTTATTTTCTGGCATGTATTTTATTTTTCACCTGCTTCATTTGTTAGAGCTAATTTTCAAAATTCTTCTGAAGGACCACATTTCAAAGGCATGTATTTTATTTTTCACCTGCTTTGTTAGAGTTCAGCATTCGCAGGAGAATGTGTTAAGTTGTTAACCGAGTATACATAGCATCTCAGTATTCGAAGTTTTAGAGTTAGGTCTAGGTTTCTTCTTAGTATTCTTTTTGCGTCCAAAAGGCTTCTTTGGCCATAGGAATCCTTGCAATGTGAAATCTCGTCGATTTCTATAGTGCGTCCAGTTAGTACAACGGTAGCTGCTTATTCTTAGGCGATTAGCATTTCTTAAAATAGCTAGGGAAAGGTGAATGATCAGCCAGCTGTATTTTGTGATGCTACGTTGTTATAGCCATGGAGGAAGTCATTTAAGAAAAAGAGCAATTTGACCTTAGATCTGAACACATGAGGAGATAATGAGGAATTACGGGAATTTGTTTGAGAGTGTCTACAGCTGCAGAGTGAACACAAACACAAACATTGCTTACAATATGTAACTATAGCATCATCAAAGACAGGGTCGGATAGCACACTCCACTCCCCCAAGCCCTCGCTCTGACTGCAACTGTGATGATGACGACAGCCAATCGCTGGTCGCCTAATCCCCGACATGCACTCAAATGTATAAATTACACAAAAACAAGAGAAAAAAGATTTTCAAGCATTTAAACAAGAAAACATCCATTTGCACAAGAACACAATTCACAATAACCTCAAAATATTATTCACAAATAAAACCCATTTCAACCCTTACATCAGAAATTAAGCCCTTACATCAGAAAACCAAACCAATGCCTAAAGCTGCCCCCACAGTCGAGAAGGTCTAAAGATAAACCTCAAGACGAGCTACAATAGAATCCATTTACAACAAACTCGGTTGCAACATAACCTTGTCTAAGCATTGATTATATACAGAGCAGAGCAACCCCGCCGGCCCCAGTTTGCTTCTGGACTTCTGAACGCTTCTGCTTAATACATAGAAATCGCCATATAAATGACGAGTTACTAAGTGTGCAATCTGGATACACCGGTAATTGAATTCTAGTGTAACATTATTTCAAATTCAAAGCATACAACCAGTCCAAACAAAATAAAAACAATGTGACAAATCTGCAAAGTGTTCTTTGGATATTTAAAATGCATTTCACAATAGGTAGAAAATTCTTAAATGAAGATCATAATGCACGACCAGCAATGGCCAAGTTGTATCTTCATCGGCCAGTTGCACGTCGACAAAATACTCTAGGAAAACTTTGAGTGTAGAATAAAGAAGAAAGCAATTCAATGAAAACAACAACATAAATGATGACATGATGACTAAAGAGTATTCCAAACATCAACTGACTAGTATCAACACAATGACTCTCTGAGCAAATCTGATGATACAAACCAAAAGATACAACATAATAAGTACTACTACTACCACAACAACAACAACAATAACAACAACTACAATAATAATAATAATAATAATTTATAAGTTTTCAATTCTTGAATTATGAGAAGCCATATTTCAAACCTGGAATGATATAACTGGACCTAGAAACCAACCACAAAATAGCGATTTAATGGTCCAATGTGAAGTTCTTAAAATATCTGCTATAAATCTACTCAACGGAAGCAGAGAAAGTCCCACCGTTAGTTGGATAACTGCTACAGCTTCATTTCATTGGTCTAAATGTCTTGCAAAGTAAATCCAAACTGAAGCACCAAACTGACCGAAATGACCAAATGTCCCTGAAGTGCATTCAAAGTTTACCCACTTGATTGACAAATATAGCTTAAATGTATTACCTGATTTTGTGGAGTGCTTGTTATAATGACTTAAAGTTTAAGTGCAAGATTATGCAGAATAAGCTTATTCAGTCTTTTAGTTCCCACACATTGTCGGGAACATTCAAAGAAACTACCCAAACCCTTCTAAAAAAATACAGTGATGAATAAAGTTAAAACAGACTACAGTGGCAACATCACTGGTGTCAAATTCAGCAAATTTGCTCAGCTTCAACATAAAATTTTAATCAAAACGAAACACAAAAAAGGCAAAAGAGCCCCAAGCACTGATCTTAAAGCCAATCCTCTATCAACACCTTCAAAACCTCCATTTTAAGCAAGAAGCAAGCGACATCTATCATCAGTGCTGCCTGAAGGAAAGATTAAATTTTAAAAATATAAATACTGCATCAGCCCATTTATCATTTACAATGATCTACACTTGGAATGATCATGCCTCTCGATCATGTCTTTGAGCATTATAGGCAACCAGTTAAATTTTATAGGTGCAAAAATAAAATGGAAGACTTGAGTGGGTGTGCATGTGAGAAAGTTTTTCCTCACTAAATAAAAAACACACCCACATTTCTGAAAAGGATAAGTGACTTCTTTACCAAGACATGGACCATGAACCAATCCCCAAATTGATAAACATCAAGAGGAAAAATTTGTAAACTGTTCAGAATGAGGCATCAAAATTCTTCCAAGAATAAATGCCAACATTATGAAGAAATTGGAAGAAACCCTTTGGCAACAAACACAGATAACAATTCTAACAGTGTGCTAGAGAAATTGCTAGAAGACAATCAAAATTCACAAAGAAGACATCAAGTTCTTATACAGTACAATCTCATTATAGGGAACCTGGTGAGAGCAGGATCTAAGCAAGTAAGCACAACATGATCAGAATGGTTCTCATACACTTTGCAGGCAGTTACGTTGTCCTTTGTATACAAATTCTTCCAGACTAGAAATAATAATAATCAGAAAAATCCAAACTGTTTGAAATAGAAGGAAGCATCGGGATTTGACATGGGTCGCATTTTGTAGTCTAAAAAATATTCAATAGATAAATAATCAAGGTCTGTCTGCATAATACAAGATTTGTTAAACCCATTTAGAGAATGACTCTCTCCCATTTATTAATTATTAACACGATACAGATGTTTGGCCATAACACTGTGAGCAAAAATCTTAAGTTGAGAAAATTCCAGTCAAACTTTTAAAAACCTCTCTATACAAAATACATGCAAAAACTATCACTAATGTCTACCATCTACAACAAGAAATATCATCAAACAACACAGCAAGCTGCCATTCCAACCAAACAATGACAAAGTCACTGTTGAAGCAAACAAAATTACAAAGTCCACACATACTACTACTACTACTGCTACTACTTCTACTGCTGTTAGGCCAGCAATGATCTACACCAGAAAGGAAAAAGTCATATTCATGCATACAAGACATGGTAAACAAGAAATAGGAATTGGGACAACAGCATTTGATTCGTAATGTAAAATGTACAAAATGGGAAAATGTAAAACAGGTTACGATGCTACCGAGCACTAAAAATTCACGCAGATTACAACAACAGTCGGGACTGTGGAGACAAATGATTAAACGAGGAGATAAAAGGACGACAAAACACAAATGTCATTGCACGGCTCGCTTCAAAAGACAACAGCTTAAATTTCCTGCAATTCTAGGCTCTGCCGCGGATAAAAGTCTCCCTTGAAATTACGTGGGAGTCTTGAATCAAAAATTTTCAAAATTTCCAGATCTCACATCTGCAACAGCAAAAAATGCTACAAAAGCTGATCTGTTGGCCCTCTGGTTTTTAAGTTACAGTTAACTGATTCCCAAAATTTCCTGATATGTAGTGCAAGTGATAAGAGAGACTGGTTTTGAAAAAGATGCCGATATGATAATCACAATCAAATGGAAAATACACAAATTCAAACACGCTGACAAAAAAATTCTAAGAATTGGTACGATAAGATGTCAGGAATTCTACAGCCGGAACTAGTAATCACGCTATTTTAAAAATTCACACCAGAGAAGGTTTACATTTGGTTAAACCAAAAGACTTATTTTGAATAATTTATTAACAGAAAAGGTGAGAAATACAGGCAGAATATTTTCAATCAGCAATCCTGTATGACAGTACAACTACACCCCCCTCCCCCAGCCCTCCGTCTAACTTCGAGGAGTGATCCAACATATTTGAGTAACATATTCAAAATATCATCACTCCTAAAGTTCAATATATTGTTTTGACTTCTTTGATAGATATTATCATGGATTAGAACAATAAAAAAATGAAGCAATTGCTACACTATTTAGAACATTATGATCCTGTACAAGATCTGAACAAAGACCAAAGGACTTAGTAATAACAATAAAGCATAAATTCAATTTGCCAAAGCATGATTTAAAACAAATATAAAATATGACCATGATAAAACATCCTGCTCATAATACAAAGACTGCTCATAATATAGATTTCTTGACACACTGGCTAAACACAGTGACCTCCAGTCTGACTAAACTAATCAATTCAACAAGCAAAACACCATAAACAAAAGCTGCAAAAATCCTTGATTAAATCACCAAAACCCCCCAAAAAGCAGGTGCAAAAAATTCTTACCGAGTTGAAATATATTGCCCACCTGACTCAGATATTGTTATTAATTTAAAATTTAAGATGTAGGTTTCACTATCACACAGCATCCCTTGGTACATCTCTCAAAGGCAAACGTCCTTTGAACCATTTGAATACAATGACAAAAACTTTGACTAAACAATTTGAAACCCTTAACATTTCTCCATTTACAGGAAAATTACGCTTACAATGCCACAAACAAGTAAACCCTTGAATAACAAGCACAAAATTTGATATCAACACTGCAACATGGTAACTAAGTCAGAATACACACAAAGATATGAAGTAGTGAGGCCAGACATATGCACACATATCTGCGGTTCAAGAAAGATCCGACAGATTCGAGTATGACCACATGAGGAGACACGGCTACTACTGTATGTGTAGCCGTCTGATGAGTAGAGCAAGGAGAGAAGCCTGAGCCAAGCAATCTGCCATCTTCTGCTGGGAAATGTCGTCCGGTACAAATGCAGAGAACACATCGTCCCAGAAACCGAAAACACAGGAAATGCGATCAGAAAGTGGCGCCGTTTTGCAGACGACGTTTCAACTCAGAGCTCTTCTGCTTCGCCGGACTCTTTGCAGCAGCACTCGGAGGAGGAGGAGGAGGAGGAGGAGGAGGGGAAGGAGCCTGGCGTCGAAGACTCTGTCCGCCATTGGTCGCCCAGTTCCTGGCGCCGCCGTCACCGCCACCGCCGGCCTGGAGCAGCTGGTCCTTTGCTTTCCTAATGTTCCTGCTGAGTTTCACGATATCCGCTTCTTTTCGCTGTGGAAAAAGATCAACTGATTTAATAGAAAAACTAAACACAATTTATGGTGAGGACTCTTCAATGACAGCCTTAATAAAGAGTTAAGTGACCACATAAAGCATTGCTCTGAATGAATGACTATTTTTTGAATTCATCAAAGGTCAACTCGACCTTATGTGCATTCTATATGCGAATACATATGCATTGATAATTAATCAGTGTACTTCTGTATATGAATTTAGGAATGTACATGTGAATTCGACCAGACCATCACAAAGGCATTGCTTATAAGCGAACTAAATGTCTTACTTTACCTTATGTTAAGTTACCTTATAAGACCTAACCTTTCCATTGCCATACTTCATGGTACAAAGACATGCACTTTGCAATGGCAAGTCTTACCTTGCCTTGTTTTGCAAGAATCGCACAGCCGTAGATGCAGAGAATACTAGAAAACATCTGAAACAGAATGCAAAAATAAGAAGAACATTCAATGAATAATATTCGCCACACACTTTTTGGTTGGCTCATTTTCAACTTTATTCAACTCTTTTTGTGAACATCCTCCCCCCACCCCCATACAATTCACAGCATATTTACATAGGGTAATGCAGTCATCATAGGTGCTACACATGGTTATAAGCAAAATGCATAATATGACAAAGACGTGGTAAATAAAACAAAACTGTGCGCAGTCAATGCACGGAGGTACGAAGAACGGATGACAGTGCAAGAGAAGCAACTTCTGTGGATTAGCGCAAAACTTTAGTAAAAATTATTAGAAAGTGTAATTCTAACAACAAGTACAGAGTGTACCTGAAATATCAGCCAGTACAAGACATACAACATCTGAGTCTGTTTGAAAATCTGAGCTCCAAATTTCACGCATACAATGAATTCCGTGAATGTTATCGCACTAAAAAATAACAACCACAAAAACCTATTTTCCCAGACTGCATCATTTCGGCAATAAAACAATGACAAAGTACAAGACTTAACACAGACCAAGACTCCTGAACAAGAATAGATTCTTGACAGCACAATACACACACACACACACACACACACACACACACACACACACATGTTTATAAGAAATAGAAGATACATTGCAATTAGTATATGTGATGTGAAGTGAAGTGATGATGATATATATATATATATATATATATATATATGATAGTCATGTGATGATATATTGCTGCTAATACTAATAAAGCTGGTTCAATAAAGATGCCTTTTAACATGTCCATTGTACTGAGGGACAGTAATATTATACAGTACAATCCTACAAAGACAACAACTTACCAGAAAACCCAGCACTGTGTGCCGACCCTTTTGCACTGAGTATCCGTCACGTACGAATAGAATTGTCTGAAAGACAAAACACAGTGTTTGGGACAGCATAACACAATGACAAATCATTACCATGGCATGGACAGTGTTGCCGATATGGAATTTCTAACAACAGAAAGCCATCCCACTTAACCCAAAGAACCCCACAACATCGGCTCTAGAAAAAGTTGTCCCTGCTCCTGAAAATTCTACCTGAACCCCAGCAAATAAAAACACTGATAAAACTTGAAGGACCTGATACTGAGGAAAACCGAGACATCCCCTTCATAAACAAGAGCAGAAAAAAAACAGAAAGCATTCAGAACGCAGCTGCAGCAAAATTCACCGCAGAATCAACACTCCAGCCCCACCCAACGCCTGAAAAACAAATCAGTTACTACACACACATAACCAAACTCGACCTGATAGAAGGGGCCGAGATGACCGCGATCAGAATAAGACGACCGATGCACAGCGGATGACTCGGTCCAACCACGAATATGTGCTTCAGAAAGAAGGAGTTCAACTCTACCAACTAAATGGACAAGAAAATATTCTCAAACAAATCTATATTCCAATCTCAAATAAAGTCAAATTAACCTGGCAAGTTAAGCTTCGTTGTAACCTCCTTGGATATTATGTTTTTTGGATGCTATGATCATCTCTGAATGGCCTTAGTCAAGTCAGCAGAAAGACTATAAGCTGTTATGAATCTACTAAGTTTCAACTCTTAAAACAGACCTTTCTTGCGAGTAAAGTACGCAAGCTCCAAGAACACAGTTAAAGTGCAACCCCTGCTTGTCCCTAACGTCCCAGTGTCCTTAGTTTTTCTGTTAAAGATTAGAGGAAAGTCTCCTGGCATAAATGACAGAAGAAAGAAATGCAAAATAGCTTCTTCACCTGCCACATGATGACCAGAATCGAAACGGCCACGACTCTCATGTACGTTGAGTTCGGGTCGAGCCATCTGATGTGAGTCCAACTGCAAAAGGCAATTTGTCCAAAACAGATCATTCAAAATTCTCAAACCAAAAAATTAAACCCAGTTAAGACAGAATCCATCAACTCAAATCCATGCGATGAACTAAATGTCTAACCTAGCGGGAGTGAACTGCATCAGAGCACGGCGTATCTTCCCAGTGGTTGAGTCAATGTCTCTGAAAACAAACACCACAAACACCGCAAAGCTTTAATATCTCTTCAGCAATGACCCACTGAGGCCGACGAGCCTTAGCAGCAGGAGTTAGGCAACCAAAGGAAAAGAACTTTAAGCAATTTGTCTAATCTGAGTTTAAGAGAGAAAACGACTTAGAAAAACATCATCATCTCTTATTTCATTTTAAAATTACTGCCAAACAATAATCAATTAATGTTTTTAATCAACCAATAAAAATTAAAGCCATTCGAAGCACCCCACTGATATCGGGAGCAAAAACAATTAGAAAATTTCCATTGCCACTCAAATTGACACTGAGTCAAAGATCCAAAAGAATAAGTAAGTACGGGTATCTCCTGACTCTAGATTCTCTATATTGACTCACTTTATGCTCTCCCATCGGTAGTTCCGCATCTCCAATTTGCGACAGATATACATTCCAAGCCAGATGCCGAGCCCATTGCATAGCAGCACATCAAGCACAATGGCGTCCCACCAGCACTCGGCGAAATTCGGAAGAAGGTGAGCAAAAGCCATCTGGTGATGGAAGACAAAACAACAGGAATAGGTTTAATTCAACCAATTAAACACACACACATGCACACATGCACACCCACACACGCATATTCAGACTTGGAAAGTAAAAGGTTATTATCACCACGAAACAACAACTGGGAAACGAGAATGTTAAACAAAGGTATCCAATTACTGCAAAATTGTACCCTCCTCTGCCAACTGAAAACTTGAATTCTGAACTCTAAAATGACCTCTAACCTCTGACACTTCCCACATAACACTGATTGTCCAACAGATGCCATAGTGTCTCACAAGCAGCGCCTTCATTGCCCATCCGCAGAAATGTCCCACGGCAAATACATCCATGTGCGACCAAAGCCTAGCGGTCGTAATTTGGGAACAGTTGACAGCATATTCCTACCATAAAAACATTCAATGAAGACCAAAATATTAACATCCTTATATACTGATTAGGAATGATGTGCACAACTGAGTATTCAATATGTTTTCATGAAATATAAAGAATGTCATTGCAAATGTTACCTTTTTCTTTTCATATTCTTGTAGATGTAATCAAAAACCCTTTCATTATATATATATATATATATATATATATATATATATATATATATAATGCCAATATTATTATGATATTTGATTTAAAACATTATGGGAAACTGTTGAGAGGTAAATTCCGTGAAAACAACATGGCTGTCAAAGAGTTAATATTAGAAGCATTTAGAAAACAGTTCAGATTGTATGTCAATACACAGAAGTCATATTCAGAGGAGTTGAATGGAAGGCTTTGATAGCAATCAAATATGCCACATGTACATTGAGAGGTACAGCAACAGGATTGACAATATCAAGAAGACATGACTGTACTGACCAATAATCTAGCAATCATAAAAGCAACAGAGCATGTATTTCATGAGACTGAAATAACACGATGAGCATTTAAAATGACTTTTGTATCTGGGTTAAATAAATCCAATTACTCTGCAGGAGGCATGAAATAAACAAAAAGAACTAAAACATATTCACTCAATCCAAACTTTTTAAAATCAGTAAATGACAGCTTAAGGACAAATGCAAATCTAAATAACAGAATATCTAATATGAAAAGATCAAAGCTCAGTTGACATTGCATCCAACACAGGACACCAAAAGCGGAAATAATCAATTACACATCAGTCGCCGCGAAACTTACGACGTAACCACCGTCTAATTTCAATTACGACAATTTCAAAATGCACGACATCACTAATTAAATAATTGATTTAATTCTATCGATTAGTTTGCAGCACTTGCAGCAGAACAAAAACGCGACTGTTTTACATTCCCGCACTCATTATTCTTCAGTGTATCTTTTAAGAAACGTTTCAGTCCATGAACTCAGACCTTTACCAGTCCAACATGCCTAAAAACTGCCTGGCAATATCTGGCACAACAAAGGAAAGCACTCAGTCAAAAGGTAAAGGATAGATAAGGGCAAAGAGCACCTAGTCAGGTAATTTTCTGTACCCACTACAGAACTTTCTTCTGTCCATGAAAAAATAGATGAGGAAATAGGAACAGATGTATCGTGAAGACTAAACTACAGATTTACTATTCAGCTGCCTAACAGTATTCTAAGGTTTCAATCGTAAAGATCATTGAAAGAAAACAAAATGTCTGCATCTGGCAAAGCGTTTCGGAATTTTTAGATGTCCTAACACAGATACCTGTCAGGCCTTAAACTGCAACCAAACTTCCAAGCACCTGATGCCATCTTTGGCGGCTCACCTTCTCATCAGGCTTCCAATCTCGAAGACCTGGATACAGCCAGTACATGACCTCCTTTACATCGGAATATTTCTGATAAATAGCAAAGACTAAAGATAGGAAGTAGATTAGGCTGATCCCTAAAAATCAACAACAATGCATTTCACTCATAGTACAAACTAATTCCATAAAAGCAACATGAAGCTAATTAACTCACAAATGTCCTATCAATAATCATTAGAAGCTAAAGCTGAACCAGTAACCATAGCAGTCATAGAAACCCAGTCATTGCAAACAGTAACTCCAAAGCCTCCAAGCAGTTTTGAGGTAAACCTGTCTTAGTACATTAGGAATGAAAATAGTAAGGAGGTTAATTTAAGGGAGACTAAAACATACATCATTATCATGCCTAACAATAATGGATATTTTGAATCCATACACAATGCCACTCTGCCATAAGTGATGCAGAAATGGTCATAAATATTAACGTAATTATTTCGTAATTCGTCAGACACAGTACACCGCAGCAACGTTTGTTATTTTCTGCAGCAGGAAAAATGAATAGAGCGCCCTCTGTCGGCGGATTTACCAAAAACAATCCTCCAGACGGCTGGATGCGGCCTCGTGAACGGACCTGCTCATAAAACACACAAATTCAACAGATCAATGAACGGCCCGAGTGTCATTGTATGGAACACGCAAATGGATGTCATGCTGTCAATAACATCCTTCACAGGACAATCCTCAATGATTTTGTGAAAGTGATATGCTGCATGTTGAAGCAAACATGAGCCTGTCTGGACAAGGGAGAGGGAGGGTGGGTGGATCTAATGCTAAAAATCATTTAAATGAGAAAACACACATCAGCCTGTTGGTTAACTGGCAGCACTCGGTGTGAGCATGGTGAATAGTTGGATGGGAGCTCATCTAATAAAAACTCATGATTGCTATCAAAGAGTGCAAATAATAAAGAATCTCTACAAAAATAAAATAAACTTCCAAAAGCCCAAATCTTCATTCGACCAAATTCACCAAATTCTGCAACAAAATTGTTTTCAATACCGGTACCTTTAAAGAAATTTATTCCACTGTTCAAAATGCAAATCAGAAACAATGACAACAGCTAATCAATGACATCAAAGTCAATAGACTCATCAAACATTACATACAATTACACTGACTGACTGACTGACTGACTGACTGACTGACTGACTGACTGACTGACTGACTGACACTCTTGCTTACATGGCACCAAAATTTGACCATGTTGCATCAAATTCAAGTTCGTTAGTTTGTTATACGTCTGAAATGCTAACATATTTGTTGACAAATGTTATAAAATTTTGGTCCTGAATGTTTACATGGCTACCAAACATCAGCTCTGTTGACTGCTTTGACTCGAGTATTGAATCAAAGCATCATAAACAGTAAATACCATCATTAATCCATAAAAATGCAGATGCCTGAGTACTTGGTCATTTTATTAGAGTGCAAAATACTTGGTAAATAGCAAACGCTTAGATTTGAGCAATGAGCAGTGACTTCTACAATTTTTATGGCTTGAGTATTGATATCAAGTGATAATATCAATTATCCATTTCACAGCACAGAATATATCAGTCAGTGCCGATTAACATTATGATGGGATTCAGGAAAATTACAGCCTTCCGTCAAAATGCAAAAATTCTGGGGTTTACAATTTTGGTAAGTGAGTAACTAAAATGCAGATATCTCACAAAAATCGGAGCTTTTCTAAGCTGCTTGATACAAAAGCATATGGATGAGATGAGAAAAAAATACATCTCTACATTATGGTAACGCCACTGGCAATACAAGAACTGTATCAAGTATCAAGTATAGACTACCTATAGAATCCAATAAATCCTAAATAATATCTGTTTCTCATATTTTGCACTCATCTGAAATTCCCACCTAAGGCTACAGATCGAATGTCACTAAGACTGTTGTTTCATATTGGGAGTAAAGTTGCTGACAGCATTGGTGAATGGTCTCAGTTCCAGGTAATCACTGCATGTCAGGTAACACCCAACCCAGGTAGATCAGGTAAACCACATTTATACCAGAGCATAATTAAATTTTGAATAGACATGGAGTGTCTGTGAAACAAATATTGAGCATCAGTTCAGCCATTCATTCATTAAACTGCACATTTTCCTTTCTCATATCACCCTAGAACACCGTCTGTCAACAGCATTCAGCTTCCCAAAACTACACTAAATAAAGGGTCCATAGTTTCACATAAAAAAACAATGAACATAAAAAACCTATATAGTCACTTAATAATATCAAAGGCATCAGGATTGTTGCAGATTTATCACTACATCCAAGGAAGGCCCAATTAATAATAGAAGAATGACAGCCCTAGTCTCTAGAGTTTAAAAATGCTGTGTTAACTTCTATACCTTTGACGAACCGTACATAGCTCCTATAACCACATAGCATAAACAATTGCACAGCACTGTAAGCAGGCAGGTGTACTCAATATACACAGATGTTCTTAGTATAAAAACAATCTAAGCAAAGAGATTAAAATACTCAAAGGCATAGAAAAGTCTATGTTCCAGAGTTTCATAAAAATCAACAGAAATGGGCGGACATAGGAGAAAGAAGAAAATTTGAAATGTCCATTATTACCATTTGGAAACGTGAGGACGCTGATGATAAGGAAGAAAAAGACAACACAGCAGAAGCCGCTCCAGACATTAGCCTCTGGGACCAAATCGCTCCTGCAACAGATCAACCAATCAAAGCTCTCATAACAACTGGCCAATTAATGCACTTGACGCATATAGACCTCTAGTTGCTAGGCCTATAACTTTAGATATCTTCAAAGGAACGACTAAATCTTCGGGGTGAATAGTCGCCTTAGGGATAGAACCCACTACTGAAATATGCAGAAATTCATATGTATTTGAAACATTTTTCTATGTCATTGGCTATTTTGCTATATATATATATATATATATATATATATATATATATATATATATATATATATATATATATAGGCCTATAGGCAAGCAGTATCTTCAACCCCGATATTCTTATGAAATTCAACACACTCTAACAGAGGGGTCATCCACATTTATGCCTTAGTAGATCATTAGTAGATACTTAGTAGTACTATTGCCATTGTAGGCTAAAGATATGCAAAAATTAATAAGAGTGATGAAACGAATTCAATACTCATTTTCTTGTGTCCCCATCGTTAAACAAGCGATTGAATTCAAACAAATGCAAGAAGAGTAATGAAACGAATTCTATCCACATTTTCTTGTGTCCCCATCTCCATTGCATCAAACCGTACTAGAGTAGGAAATATATTCTGTATCACTTTGATTCTAGATCATTCAAAATGCCACGAAAAATGGTCAATCATTTGAGCCCACATTATACAAAGTCTGTCAGAAATCTATTAAAATTAAAATTATTAAAATAAAGTTTTTAAAATATATTTTTATTTCGTTGGATACTACTCGTCGAGACCTTTCCAACGGTATAAGTATTTCTAATATAAACCGTCTGGAATGGGTTCAGGTGGCGTCCCACGGTTTTACCCTATCTGTATTCTAAACTGACCTGGTCAGTGCCGAATATAGAAGACCGAGGGCTGAAATCGTAAGAAGAGTGATGGTGTGTGGCTTGTAAAAGAATTCCAGTGATATATCGTCCACAGGATGTTCGTTGATCGTCCAGAAATGGTCGCTTCCGTCCTCAGATCCAGTGCTACAGCAACTCGGACTTCTGCTACGACCAGCCATTTCCCTTCCGATAAATACTGGCGCTATAATAATATGCAGGCGCTATATAATTATGTAGAACAGAGGAATATAGATCCGATATCGTTCAGTAGCTTCATTACACTGTAGAACTAAACGTAACGGATTTATTGAGGCAAAATATAATTTATCTACAATTTAAAATAAATTATTTAAAATATATTAATTCTTTACAGCATTTCTACGACAGTACAACAGCACGCTAAGCAGTGTAAGCACGCTTTCAAGTTTCAACGTAATGCCGACCAAGAATGAAATATCAGAATATAGAGCTAGTATCCATGACCATACCGCAGTCCCGTGACCCCCGTCCCTAAGCTTGATTAATAAAAATTAATTCCCATTGAAAATTATTCTAGAAATAATAAGTGACGAAATTCATTAGATAACGATTCAGATTTTACCTTTCTAATTCCGCGAGTTGACGGTCCCCGACTATAGATTCGCTATTAATATATAGTCATTGGTTTCAATAGGCCTCTTATGACATCCAGCGCATTAATGTAGCGATTGCTCCTTTAATAAATTACGCCCTCAGGGCGCTGGATGGCGTCGCACTCGATATCTTCAAGGTCACTCGCGATTTCTGGGATTTTACAGCAGTAGCAAACTAGCAACCCATTTTGTCAGTTATTACTGATTACTGATGTCGCTATCACTTAGCTAGGATTAGGGTTAGGGTTATAGCAATTTCAAGATAGAGTACGCGCATAAGAAAGAGCAGCTACCACTGTACTACTAACTAAGCTCTCTGTATAAATTTACGAGATTTATTTACTTAGAGTCAGAATAAATTTTAGCAATGACGAAATTCTGGCCAGTGAAAATGCGTGTAATTTGTAGGAAATTATATTTTCTAATTTATATATTGGTTTATATATCAGCTGTGAATTACAGAGCCTGTGGCCAAATAATTAATATCAGCCAAAAATTAAGATTTGTTCTACGACAGTGTTTGCAAAACTTCCTGTCAAAACTAAGCGTTAAATTTCAGTAGGTGCCGCTGTTGATTTTCATGTAAAAGGGGAGAAGAAGATTGCGAAGCGGCAGCACAGACCTCGCAGTATGGCCGCCGTCTGTTGTGATGATGGTCCGTGTATCAACCGTTCGGACGAAAGCGATCGGAATTTATATGGCGCCGTAGCCTGGCAGATCGGGGCCGAGTCGCCAATGGACGACGAGGAGGACGAAGCGGTCGAAGACTACGAGAGGGCCGCGGGACCTCATGGGGACCGATGCCTCGTCGTTCCTAGCTCCTCCCTGCAGTCGATTCTGTCGTCTATCCTGGAGGAAAGATGCAAATTCGGGGGACAGACCGCAAAATCCGTTTCAGAAGGTGACCAATACCTCCGCTTACAACTCTTTACCTTTAGATATTTCTATCAATTCTCGCCTGTGATTTGAATCAACGTTGTCAGATTTTTATAGCGCTACAATGAAGATCGGTGTGTCGAGTGTTATATTGCCATTTGACTTCGATGTTATAGCGCATAACGTTGCGTGATGATTTTGAGCTGCTTGTGCATCGTCAGGTTTTGGATGAGAATATCAGAATGTGAGTCTAAGGTCAGTGGCTTAGTTAACTTACCTGTAAGTTATATGCAGTTTTGCTTTGCTTTCAAAGGCGTTTGCCTGAATTGTGTTATATAAATCGCACAAATTTCCTGCTTATTTGTTTACAGACAGAGAAGATGTCCTTTGGAGTGCAGAGGCTTTTTGGACATCTCTTTTTGCACGACACTTTGTTGATTCACCGGACGATGCATCGAAAGATGACATGCTATTCTACGTGCGAAAGAATCGCTCCAAGTCGAAGTTTCGAATTCCTCAGGTAGCTATAGCATCAGCTAGCAACGGCATCAGGTAGCAATAGCTTCAGGTAGCAATAGCTGGTTTATTTAGATTTTTAGGGTTTAGTTTATGAAAAATAAAGGTTTTCTGTGGTGTTTGATGGTTTGAGTTTGTCTGCATTTACTTGTTTTCCAAATGTGCTGTTAGACAGAACTGGAGGTTTACCGCAAAGCATCTCAGTCTAAGCCGCTGCTTACCGATCGGGAAATTGACTGGGAGGAAACGGTCTATCTCAATATAATTATGCATCATGTAAGCTGCTATTTTTATTGATATGCCTACTGCCTAGGACAAAATTGTTGTATGCTGGTGCAATGTTCTGATTTGAAGAATAGAATAGAATGTTGGGACAGTATTTTATTTATTTATTTATTTACCGACAATTTCTAGTTATGAGTGACCCTGTTGATGTACTATAGACATATACATCCCAGTATTTCATTTGTAAATATCATGGAGCACAGGGTGTTAATAATGAGATGTCCTAGAACTAGTTTTGATGTCTTTCAAATGGAAACTTCTCCTGCTTACATTCTGGCAAGTTGTTTATTGGAATTTTTGGCTCCATTAGTTAAATGCAGATTCTCTTCTGCGTATTGTAGTTTGAATATTACGTGACCTGTGGTGTATGCAGTCGCACAGGTGACAGGGAATTCCAGGTGCTAAAGAAACTGACTCAGGTATTCACTGACTCAGTAAGGTCAAGCCTATGTATTGTGATGCCTTATAATATTGAGGGATTATTTGATCTCCATCACTTCATGTTCAGTTTCTCCTGCGTACGACTCTGTCCGGTCTCAATCTAATCGTGTCTTTGAATGTTACTTATGTGGATTTTACTGTTATTAAATATTTAGTATTGGCACTCTTGTAATAGTACTTTTTCCGCTATTGCACTATATAAATTGTCATAATATTAGTAGTAGTAGTAGTAGTAGTAATAATAGCAACAATAAATCAAACAATGATAATAACATGTGGCTTGCCACTTTGATGATTGGGCATCACATAATAATAATAATAATTAATCTTATCTTATTTATTTATTTAATCATTTTCTGGATATTTGAATAACTTGTCTTCATTCAAAAGAGTCTCTGGAATTTACGATTGGACTGCCTATGGCCAATTCTCTATATGTTTTTTCATAGCGAGTTTACGCCTCTCCGAGTCGAAGGAAAATGGACAGCAAAGGAACAGAAGAGGAAATAACATATCCCAACATCTTCTTCACAATCGACAACTTTGAAGAGGTGAATTTCACATGCAGATTTCATTTTCTTATTCTGTGAAAGTTTAGCCCATATTAGCATCCTGTTTTAATTAATTTCTGAGTCCAATGCATCATTTATTATGTTCAGTTACGGACATTATAATCGGGTCTTCTACTGAGTAAAATTGTAAAGACATTGCATTCAATTAGGTCAAGTTTGAATCTTGGATTATGATTGGATCGGATTGGCCATAGACAAGACATACAAAAGTGCCTGTGGACATTATGCCCAAAATTACATTGTGGCTGCTTACTTTATGTCGGTGATTGATTCCCGTGATTCTTATGAGATGTGTTGAGGTGTTCAGCCTAATTAATTTTGAGTGGATTACCGTCTGACTGAGTAGATGTCTGTTCCTTTCAGGCATTTTCAGATCAGATTGTGAGAGACAGTGAGCTTGTGTGCGTTGAGCTTGTTGCCAGAGATCGCAGCGGTGTTCTTCAGGGTGTCATCTTTGTCAGTACCGTTCGATACGACGTCTTGAAACGAGTTTACGATGCACGGGTACTTATTTGCATTGACCTCTTGTCTTTTCACAATCGACAACAAAAAATTTAAATGTAAAAGTAATTTCTTGAATTTACGGTGTAAATTCAAGAAATTACTTTTACATTTAAAATTTTTGTTCCTATGTAATTTTTATGCATTTAGAAATGACATCTGCTACTGAAAGAAGCTTTTGACTGGAAATTCTGACGGTTTTAATGGCATACATTTTTTAGTCTAAATTTCCTCTTGCCATTTTCTGTGAGTGCCATTGCTCCCCGGGAAGTACTGATGATAAACAATTGCTCTCAGTTATAATTGAAAACAAATGGAAAACTGCACCTGTCCATTTTTTTTGCAAATTTACCAACAATTGTTATTTCTTGTCATTAAGTTAGACAGCAGGAAATTAGAATTTCAAATTGTCAGAATTCTTCAGCAAAGCATTGAAATGTTTAGAAAATGTTCTCCAGTTATTGTGTCCATTTGTTTTTGCAGCTATTCTTTTGCCTCTTTGTGATGTTGAATGGTTTTGGTTTTTGACATTCTTAGGCCATTTTTTAATGTTTTTTTCGGACTCTAGCCTCATTAGAAGTGACCAGAGAAGTTGCTGATTTACATTTTGTCCATTTCAGACGAGCCTAACACATCGAATGGCGCAGAGGATGTCTCTTGGTTGGTTCAAAGACCACAAGAGGGTCGAATTCGTACGAGTGCGAGGTCCCCTGGGCAAAGGTCACGCTGAATTGGCCATCAGTAGGGTGAAAGGGTCTGGTCCAGACACACCCCTACAGACCCCAAACACAGAAAACATCCCTGAATGCGGCTTTGAAGAGGTTGGTGAAATCAGAGGCAGCTGTTGCATTAGGTTCTTGTTTCAAATGAAACAGACGATTAGTTTTCATTGTTGCAGATTGTTACTCTGGGAAATTGAATTGAAACGTGGTCGACATGGTGCTCTAATCCTATATGCTGTTGTATAGATCATATTTTGTACGTATGCTTTGACCAATTGCAAAATGCATTGTGTTGTGGCATCGTATGAAATGTTGGTACTAGCCGGACTGTGGAACGTGACGTTGAGCGCTGTGAACCCGATCATGAGTTTTGTAGGAGATAACTGGAGCTGTGCTGCTGATCTTGTGTCATACGTCATTCGTTATCATCGTGTTTTTTTCCATTTGCACTTGTTGTAGTTATTATCATAATTATCGTTTTGTTCGCTGTGGTTATTTGCAGAACGAATATTGTCATCGTAGGATGAGTGATCCTAGTTCCAGCTGGAACTACTTCCTGCGTGGAAGCCTCAAACGCAGCGGCGTCAGGAAGTCTCGGTCGGAAACGGAAGACGTGGATGCCGTTGGTGCCGACGGTTGTGCTGAGGTGGAAGCCAGTTGCATAGAAGATGGTAGACTGTTCCTTTGGAATCAAATATTGTTTAAGTTTTCTTATAACTGAAATGGCAGTACATGTTTAGACGTCAATCACAGAGACAAGTCTCCTTCCCTCCTTCCTTCACTCCCTCCCTCCTTCCTTCCCTCAATGTCGCAGCATTTCTCATCTTCATAGTTATCATTGTGGCATTAGTCGCAGATAAACAAAGCTTTTTATGACTAAATCTTTGCTGTAGCACTGCCTAAAAAGAAATAATTGGATTAGCTTAATAGAATTTCAACAGGTGTGTGTGGTGAAAATATTAGCATATTTCCTGTGAACAGAAATCAGATGCTTAGTCTGTTTTGCTAGCACTTTCTTGGCTAGTTGTGGTGAATGTTGTACATCTGCAGTTTACTTCTGGCATTAGTAATGAATGGATTGGTAGTTATCAAATAATATTTAGGATATTTTTCTCAATGTAGAATTTGATGATGGCGTCGACCATTACAACGGGTTTTTTGGAAAATCCTTTGGTCAGGCGTGGCACTTCTACAAAGAGCAGAAGCGTGCAAGTTCTGTCGCACTCCATTCATTCCTCACTTATATCACTCTTCCGTGGCACAGAATAGTTGCAGGTACCTTGAAATAATTAATATTCAGGCATTTGTTTTAAATTTAACGCATATCAAGCTACCTTACGTGTTTTTTAGAATTTGGATGATGTCGTAGCAATATTGACTCTGTATTATTTTCTGTTACTTTTAGATTTGCTTGAAGTTCGACAGCAGCCAATGTTTTCCTATGAGTTGCTCTGATACAGATTAGTGTCTTTTGCAGACAATTCTAGTCTTGATTTGCATTGGAAGGCCATCTTGCTTTAATGTTGTTTGTTCTATGTGCTGATTTTAACTATGTTGATTTAGTATTCAAAATATGTTATTTTTTAGTTTTTTTCTCCCTGTATCTTCTGTTTTTAAATACTTTTTAGCAAGGATAAAATCCAAAAAGAGCGTAAATCATCCGGTTTAATAGTGATCTGGTTTCCTTGTAGTTTTAATAGACTCTCTTGTCTTTTTCCAATTTGAAATTGCCAACTCTAATCTGATTTTAAATAATTTGCCTCTAATATACATGACCTATGGTTATAAATAGTGCTGATTAGCAATATGGTATCACGATAAATGATAAAACACTGTGTGCATGTGCTTCGAATGGCCACAGGTTTTAGCTGTTTGAAATATTTTTTGTTTTACAGCTGATAATTCCATTTATATTGCCATCATGTGACATCATGTTAATATTGCAATATGACAACTGTAATGTTAAAGGAGCTTTGTGACTCAATATGTGTGCTCTGCTATCTTTCTTATATTCTGAACATTTTGCTTTGAGTTTCAGGCTTGCATTTTCCAGATGTAAGGTATTTTATGAAATCTTGATAGCCTGTTTAGCATCGGTGTCATGCTTTGCATATATGCTGTACTGTACATGCTCACATGGCACTTTAAATGGTTCACAAGGACTTATTCAAAATTTCTGTAATATTTTCAGCTTTCCTGCATCATGGCACTGTGTGACGAGAACTGTATTTATAAAAAAATAATATGTCTGTTTGACTTTGGTTTTGCCACATATTATTTTTATATTAATAGAACTTGAAACTATGAGGATAAAATATTACTGTTGCATGCTTTTCATCAAAAAATGTCCAACATTGTGATTGTTGGTTAGGCAATCAAAGGTGTGATTCATTGATTCAGTTTTATGTTTACTTGTAAATATATGATCTTCTCTTTCAAGTTGTTGTCATATTGAATAGTGATGTCACATGACTGTTTCTTTAGTGTAGAGTTAAACAGTGTGTCCAAGTCTCCTTCTTGAGCAGGCACAGGTTTTGGATATTTCAACTTCATAAGCATGTAAAAATATCCCCCAAAAATCTTAAAATAAAAGGAAAAAATGTGAAGCAAACTTTTTAGAACTCGAGTACTACGTGTGTTCAGATAAGGCTCTACAGATGGGTGTTCATTTGACACAAATATCTTACACAAGATTCCTGTTACGCATAGACGTGTGCAGCAGGAATCGTGGGTGTTGAATTTGGTGTTAAAAGATTGTTGCCGCTTGAATTCAGTCAATCCGATCCGTAGTTTTTTTTGACTGGCAGTTAGTGTGCAGAGCCCGGCTGTGTTTTTTCTGCGTTTTCCTATTCTGTTAGTTGGATCTGTAACACTGTTGTGCGCTTCCTCTAAATGCACGGGCGTCGATAGCGTTGTATATAAAAGCTCCTTCTAAGCTGTTAATAGTAGAGTTGTGATTAGCGTAATTTTCTCGAGTGAAATTCTTGAATTGTATTGTAATCTGTTATCTGTGAAAGGTGATTGCAAAAACCTATTTTAACACCAACTGTAATGTATTTATTGCAACTAGATCTTTACGATGATTGACTACATATTGTCTATTACTGTATCTCAGTGTTGTTGTACGCATTACTGAATGTTACGGTATGACTGTACATTCTATTCTACTTTTCTTGGCTATAAGAATTACTTTTGCTGGTGTGGAGGCCTGTTCTGTTTCTGTTATTTTTTTGGCATTTTTTTACAAATTGATTTTTAACATTCATTGGTTGTTGATTTTGCTTATTTCTTAGATGAGATCTACTTACTTGTTCATATTAAGACTGTAACATAGAAGAGGGAAGTATGTTTAGACTTATTTACTTTTATTTGTAAGAGAATAAAATAAACAACCGAAGATTGACAACAATTCTGGCAGAATTGCCCCGGGGTGAGGGAGGGGTAATGAAACAGATAAATGTCAAAGGGGCGAAGACCCCATAAAAGAATCAATGGGCAGTTTGGGGGTCGCTTTTTTAAACGATATAATTAGGACTTCGCAAGTTGAAGTAGCGGTCTATAATTTGACCGGTGAATTGTATTCGTAGATGTTATAAGGCTGAGACAGTGAGACACAAAGAGCCCGTGTCAGCGTCAGTGGCGTCTTTTCAACCGGGCAAACTCTGCCTTCCAAGTGGTAACGATTTTCAGATTCTATGGCGAAAAATCTATTACTAGCGGACAATGGACGGAGTGGCGCACCCTGGCGAATGGCCGTGCAGTCGATATGTCAACCTAGTCGAAGACACTGCCCGGGTACTCGCCTCTGCCCCTCGGCGAACGTAAGATCGGAGCCGATCGATTGAGGAGCCGGGCACCCGATCGGCACGCCCCGGGGTCAATTGAAAGCACTCGGCGAGAACGATTTTCTGTTAATCTTCCGCTCGCTAGATGGCAAAGCCAACCACATTATTGTTTAACTCGGATATGGATCAACACAGCCCAGGTGTGCATGGCCTTTATCGGGGCTCTATTGTGCCCGGCGATCCTCCCCCTCCCCCCATCCCTCTTACAAGCCAACAATCGAATTGCTAGTGTCGAGCGACACACGACGACGATGTTTGCATTTGGGGTTCGTTGGCCCTCTGGCGAGCGACTCGCTAACACGGTGCACGCGCCAATTGGTTTCGGTATCGTCCTACAGGTGGCGCAACGCAGACGATCGATACGTCATCGGGTGAATAGCAGACGACGCGAATGATGCTGCATCTTATTAGACGGGGAGAGGGGGAGTCAGGGATGTTATATAGCGCCGCTGTATTTTGTTGTTGTCCTTCCTGGTGACGTCATGTAATAACGTCTGTTTTAATTAAAGCAAATGCCATCGACAACATCGATTGGCAGTCGTAATAAAGAAAATATTGCTTCACACACACACTCTCTCTCTCTCTCTTAGAGAGTGACACGGGGACAACATTTTATCCCCATCCCCACCCCGCACCCAAACATTTCTCCCCGTCCCCACCCCATCCCCGCATTGTTTCTCCCCGTCCCCACCCCATCCCCGCATTGATTCTACCCGTCCCCGCCCCATTCCCGCACCAGACTTTTTCGTCCCCTCATTGTCCCCGCAAGTAAGCCGTTGACATACGTTAACAAAGACCCTTATCGTTATAAGCTACTACGTTTTTGTCTCAAAATTATAGCGTCATGTTTTCGACTGTTAAATGGTAATTAATATAATTAAAGATTTAAGCCAGCGAACAAAAAATATTAACAACAGCATCAGCACTGCATTGTGCAACCTTCTCGTAGTGTGGCCACACTTCACTCACTCAGTTATACGTTTATAAGGATATTCGCTCACTTTTACTTTTAATCAATTTATCGATGCGCATTTTTCCATTTATGACTTCGAGTGGTGAAAAATAACAAGCCATGTGCCCAAGACAATAGAAGTTAAAAGGGACACAGGAAAAGGAAGTACAAGGCAGTATTTTCCGCAGACTGCTAAGTCAGTTGGCTGCTCCAGCGCCGTGTATTAATTGCGCCCATACCTACTTAAGGAATAACTTACTGGGTTACTGAATACTCTCCATGCCGAAAAACAAGAACTCCTGCACAACGTCATCAATATTATTGTTATCATCAACTTGATAATACCGATACCGTCACCGCGGTATTACCGTGGTAAATGTCTCCGTTCCCGCGGTATTACCGCGTGACAAGAACCCGTTACCGCGGTAATACCGCACTTTTTGACCAAATTGTCCCCACTACCGCGGTAATTACCGCGGTTACCGCGGATTTCCCGCGGTAACCGTTACCGTGTCACTCTCTCTCTCTCTCTCTCTCTCTCTCTCTCTCTCTCTCTCTCTCTCTCTCTCTCTCTCTCTCCATCTCTCTTTCTCTCTCATCCATCCATCCATCATTCCATTTATTATAGAGCCTTCGAAGGCATCTCGTCGTCCCTGTCTTTTGCGGCGCAGTGTATTTCCGGTTCAGTGATTCGTGTCGGGTGCGTTGTCATTAACAACCGAGGCCGTTGCCGTGGCAACCGCGTCATCATCTCTTTGGTCTTCGTTGAGCGTCGTTGTTAATCATTTCCGCTGCTTATCATTTGGCAAATTGAATCGAGTCTCCAGAGATGATGACGACTACGACGACGACGACGACGACCGGCTGTAGTCGTCACTAGATTTGACGCATTGCTGCGTGACTGCCCCTTCCTCTGCCCATCCCTGGGTAAAGTAATTCTGTTCGTTCGGTAATTCCGGTCCCAAGAGTCTCGTCTATTGCTGCTATACAACATAAATGTCACTCATTCGACGCCTTCTTCTTCTTCTTTTCCTCCTCCTCCCCTCCTCCTTTTCCTCCTCCTCTTTCTCTTCCTTCTCTTCCTCCTCACCTGCCACAAATTCTTTTTGCAGAAAATTCTGAAAATGTAGTTTCTCAATCTCATTCGCTTCTAATTACTGTTTTTTCATCATCAACCTCATCATCGTCGTCGTCGTCGTCATCATCATCAACCTCATCATCGTCGTCGTCGTCATCATCATCAACCTCATCATCGTCGTCGTCATCATCATCATCGCCGAGTAGAAAAAATGCAGGTGCTGTGCAAATTTTGCCACCGTCGTCGTTTTCGCGTTGTTTATTTAGCGCCAATAACATTTGGAAGCCGGAGAGAGAGAGAGAGAGAGAGAGAGAGAGAGAGAGAGAGAGAGAGAGAGAGGAGTGCTGCAGTTCACTGATTCCTCAGCCTCGGTCTCACTTTCCCGCAATCGTGCGACCAGCGCCATCTACAGGCGCTTCATAAATTGACTGCGAATCTCGCATCGGATTAAATCACGTGTCGCTCCATAAACACAGACGCCCGAACATCTGACGCATATCAAGACTGCGCATAAATATTTACCCGGAGTAAGTAAGTAAGCATTAAGTCGGTTATGAAGACGGTCGTGTCAGAACCCGAGCGACACATCCTGCGCGGGGCGATATGTTTTAAATATATATATATATATATATATATATATATATATATATATATATATCATAATGCGCAGAAACCGAAAATTTTCGCCCATGGTGTAGCGTATACGCGCTGGGACCGAATCGTTTGCCCCGCGGTGTATTAATATGGCGGCCGACCACGCGAGCACTTCGTCTAAGACAAATAAACAGAATCTCCCGACAAAAAATTTATATAGCGCCTTTCTGGTTCGTTCGTAAACAGACAGCCCATTAACAAATTGGAGAATTTTATTTATGTGTTTGTGTTCGTTAATCTTAATCTATGGTCAAAACCGTACCAAGACCCCGAAGCAAGAACGGGAATATTAGAGGCGTCATTCCTCGGACGCATCCTGGATGACCCTTGGGCTCCCATTGGGCTCCACATTGTCGCCAAATATAGACCGAGATTTCTCTATGATAAAAACACAACTTCATCTATAAAATGATGCAGTATAGGCTTATATTAGAGGTTCAGGTATGGTATGGCTCAGATACGAGTTCTCTTCAAATCTCTCACGATATCTATAGGCCTATATGAGAGAGGAGAGCTTGTTTGCCTCTGTTGTTCTTATTCCCAATTTTCAAATTCGTTTGGTTCGTGGACAGACGAGATAAAAAGGAACAAATAACAAAAGCAAAATAGCTATAGACCTATAGACAATATTGCATTTGGTCGTATATACACGAGAGTGAGAGAGAGAGAGACAGACAGACAGACAGACAGACAGAGACCATTTTCTGCTGTGTTAGCCAGCGGCATTTTTCTCTGTTTCCGGAAAAACGCTTCTTATTTTACAGATAAACAGAATTAATGGATTGCCATTTAAAGCCGTTTCCAATTTGGACAGTCTGTCTTAATCGTCCATTTGCTTTCAATCAGATTTTAGACTCTCTTCCTAACATTCTCGTGTTTTGTCCATCAAGCCTAATATTTTAGTCGGTTACCTCCGCATCGGTGTAAATTCTTTAGGCCTAAACTTAGGCCTATTAGGCTCGCTGCACTAAATGACTGGTCAATATCGGTAGACCACGTTGGCCTATATATATATATCGATATATATATATATATATCACGCTTTTTCTGCAAGGCAACTTATGATTTGGAGCGCTAAGAAATACACCAAATAGGTCAAAGGAATAAACGAAATTCATCATTGAAAATTGCGCTATGTGAATTACCTGTCTTAAAGACTCGTTTCGATCATTGGTTGATGAAAGATGCAGCCCAGAACTAAGGAAATCGTCTCAACCAATGGAACTCCGTCGTCGATTCGATCATGGCTGTGCGCCCCGCCCACTGAAATAATGACTCCGCCCAATGGGGAAATCTTGACGCCTGTGATTGACAGGAGTGGTGCCGAGCACCTGTCAGCTCCGATTAGCAGTTAATCAGCGACCGACGATCGTCACTGACGATCATTCGAGCGAAAAGCTCCAGATAAATTGGCGCTACAAAAATCACTGCAGAAGAATTTGAGGTCTACAACTGAAGGATAGGCCGCTCGTCAGTAAATGACAGAGCCATCGCTTCCAATTTTGGATTTGCTAAGAATTCGAAACTTTCGGTTAGGAAAAAGCTAATCGAGGAGAGAATTTTCAAAAAAGGCGCTATATTAATTCGATAAGCAGTGCCAAACAGTGCCTACGGTAGACATGGAAGCAATGGATGCAAGGTTCTTCCACCGTCTCCAGGTGACACATCGCCTCAACGAACTGCTTCTGAAGACCGTCGCTCTCTCTCCACCGTCCGCCTCCTCTCAACCTTTCGTCGGAACCGAAAGGTCTCGCACTCCCGCCTCCTCCCGCTGCCACCCCCCTTCGTACGCCCTGTCGCCCTCCTCCTCCTCCTCCTCCTCACTCGATCGACGTCATCATCGTGACGTCATGTTCTACGGCGGAGGAATCTGCAAGTTGAGTCAACTGGAGTACAGACTTCCGCGTCATCGATTTCCGATCCAGTCCGGATCTGGATCCGGACAGATGTTCTTTGCCCTCGATTTCCTCGCCCCCGGCGTGGGAGGCAGACCGGTCTTCCCGGAGCGTCTGCGGGAGGGGGTCCACATGGGCATGTACGCGGTCGGAGACGAGATGAGAGGATGCTACAGGAGTCCAATCACCGTCCAAGATCCAGGTAAGACAAAAGGTGGTCTCTATAAGACACCTATAACCTAAGTTTAACCAGGTCTTAATTTATACTTAAATTAATCTAATTATATAGATTTTGTCCGTCAACATGTCTGTATATATATATATATATATATATATATATATATATATATATAATATATATATATTATATATATATATATATATATATATATATATATATAAAATATGTAATATATAAATATACTGTTTAATATAAAGTGTGTATATATATATATATTCACACATAGGCCTATATACGCCTAGCCAAGAGCTTTTCTTTTCCCGCTATAGGCCTAAGCGAGTTCTTAGCACTACAATGACAACGAGGGAAGATGTTAAAGTCTGAATTTATTCATGGCAATTTAATGAACAGAGCGCAGGGTGATTGAATCTCTGATCTCGCGTCATTTTGTATTTTTTATCTCAATTTTTTATCTGGTGCCAGAAATTAAGACTATAACAGAAGCTCATTACTATAAAATGATTAGAGAATACCAAAGGCAAAATTCTGAATGCCAAGCACTTTTGATCTACAAGAGACAGCAGCGTAATTTTTGGAAAAACTTGATTAGCAGGTGCTCTTCACTTCTCCGTCAAAAGTGCTAGCCATTCACACGTCTGCCAATACCATTCTCTGTAGTTTAAAAATGTCCTTTAAAATGTCCAATTTACGCATTAGAACAGCGGTTCTCAACCTTTATAGTGCCGCGACCCCTTCAATTCAATTCCCCATGATGTGGCGACCCCCAACCGTATAATCACTTTCGTTTATAATGTAAACTGTTAAAAATAATAAAACTAAAAAAATCAAAATGTTTTAAATCATTCTGATTCAATTGTCTGCAATGCCTATCCTCGGAATGGCAATTATATTAAAACAGGACTATAGTAACTACCAGTGGGAAATTTTTGTACAATTACAAGGTTTGCGCATCAAAAAAGAGAGAACCTCATATTTCCGAATGTTTCAGGCGACCCCCTGGCAAATGGTCATTCGACCCCCGAAGGGGTCGCGACCCACAGTTTGAGAACCACTGCTATACACAGAACCACTGCGGAGTGAAACTGAAATGATTTCCATGACAACAGATCTTTTGCAGAGATCAACTCGTTCATGCAACATAAAACAAGGTCTAACGCTATAGAACCCCATGCTTCAAAAATTTAATTAACTATCTTACAATGTCCCGCAGGCTCCATCTATAGAAAATCTACGAATATTTAAAATATAAGTCTATTCCTAATAGGGCATATATATATATATATATATATATATATATATATATATATATATATATATGCCCTATTAGGAATAGACTTATATTTTAAAATATATATATATATATATGGATAAAGTTCTAGGGTGTATAAATGAACAAATTTCAAGGCTTATATGTGTGTATATATACTAAATATCCACTAAGCAAACAACTGGGCGTGTTATCATCTCCCAACTAAGTTCTCTTTGATTTCTGCAATTTGTAAAACCTTTGAGCTTCTAAGATTGCGCTATATAAATCGACTACTAAAAGCCTCGGAACCTGTGCACCACAATGCCTCATAGCTATACTTTCCATCTATCCTGTCTGTCCATCTGTCTTTCTATCTGTCCGCCTGTCTGTCCATCTGTCTGTCTGTCTGTCTGTCTGTCTGTCTGTCTGTCTGTCTGTCTGTCTGTCTGTCTGTCTGTCTGTCTGTCTGTCTGTCTGTCTGTCTGTCTGTCTGTCTGTCTGTCTGTCTGTCTGTCTGTCTGTCTGTCTGTCTGTCTGTCTATCCATCCGTGGTATTTATATATACGGTCGTGCTGAAATTCCCCATTATCGCCAGGGCAATCTTTGTGATCAGCGGCGCGGCGATTGTGTCTCCATCTAGCGAGCGATTTCCGCGTCCAGATGGCCACCAGCCAATAAACAGACACCTGTAAGGCAAAGGGCGCGAATCTGTAAACAGAAGGCTGTGAAGACCGTCGCTTCAAAGAAGACGTGCGACGCTTCGCCCGGAATTCTCGAATAAACATGGGAGTCGGCAAAAATGGGTCCTGCCTAATTGCAGCATTTAGGGCATCGGAAAAAGAGGGGCATGGACTGGAAGGGAAGGGGTCTGTTCGAATAAACTCGTCTTCTTCCCCCCTTCCGCTCTTTCTCCCTCTCCTTCTCCTCCCAGGGGAACGGAAGTTCTAAATACGAACTGGAGCTGATTGGAAAACGATCATTTTCGTATAATGCAGCAGTTCGGCGGAATTAAGACAGTCTGTCATGCATCGCATTCTGTCATGCATCGCAGTACCCGGTCATTTTCGAGAACAATCAAAGGCCGTTTCAGCTTCGATCAGTGAAGCCGTCACTGCCCGTCAAGTCAGCGACGCACATCGCGACACCATGCGTGACCGCGAATAATTAGTTAATAAAATTACCAAAATGATTTCTTTATTAATTCGTTTCTGGAAGATGGGTGGCGCTTGATGCCTAGAAGAGGAACCCACATTTTTCCTGGGTAGGGGGATTTTTTATCTCACCAAATCCTGCAATTCAAAGATCCGTCTCTCTGCTGTGTTTTTAAAATCAATGGTCTTAGTTTTTCTAAAGAAAGTATTTGAATTTAAAGCTGACTTCCAATCTAAATTAATACGATAATTCGGATGCTAGCCAGAAATTACAGCCCATCAATAAATAAATAAATAAATAAATAAATAAATAAATCAACAGGTCACTCGTTCATTCATCCATTTATTCACTCATTCACTCACTTGCACACTCGTTCATTCATTTGTTTGTTTGGTGAGCTGATTTAGTCTCCAAAATTTTCCAATGTCTAATTTTTCTAGCTGACATCTCTTCCATAGGACTCTGTGGACTTCCGGCGGAAGTGGACGAAGACGGAGACGACGACCCGGAAGGAAAAGACCTGCAGAAGAGAAGAAGAACAAGAACGAACTTCACCGGATGGCAGATGGAAGAACTGGAACGAGCGTTCCTTGACAGTCATTATCCAGACGTCTTCATGAGAGAAGCACTCGCGATGAAACTGGACTTGGCAGAGTCCAGAATACAGGTGAACATACGATGACTGATTAATTATCTGGTAGAAGCGCTAAGCTGCGAAGGCAAAACGCAGGTCTAGAGAAAGTAATGGCAATGCATATATTCTAGATTAATGGCTATAACCACCTGCAGCGTCGCTGCTTGCCTATAGTACGGCGGAGATCATGGGGCGCCGGAAACCCTATACGCTCGTCCGAGTACGGGGCCGCTTTTATTTATGTAGCTGCTATATAACGGCGCTATATATAGAAGCTGCTCGTCTGTTATTACAGTATTTATTATGCGAAATACACTCGATAGAAAGACAGACACGAAGGAGCGAAGGTATATGCCTAGGAGTCGCTCTCTGTGTCTGCGCGAAGATGTTTCTATAGTTGTCGATTTAAAAAAGCCTCCAACCGCCAAAGATAATCGACTTCGGAATCTCTTTGACGACTTTTCACGACACAAAGTCATGTCATCCGTGACAATATTCGCGTCGATGACGCCAGTCATATCCAACTTATGGCACTGACAACGCCTATAGAAGAAAGACGCGTCATCGTCACACTACAGGGGTGTATAAGTTATTTATTTATTCGCTTATTTAATTTTAAAAATCAAATATTGATCAAATCGATTATATATATATATATCATATATATATATATATCATATATATATATATATATATATGCAGTTTCGCCGTTTGGTTTCTGCTATTATCTTTAGTTGTCTGGTCCGCGTATGCATGCCTGTATAGTGTATAGTTTTAAAAGAACTCAGTGCAAAACACTGTCTCTGAAAATCTATTTTACCACCAACCTCCCCCGACCCACCACACCCGACGACATCGCATTTCTCTAGGTCTTTCCCCTGCGGTCTCCCTCCACACTCACCGACGAGGCAATAATTTCATCCCGGTTCATAAAGAATGGGTAATGGATCCGGCGATTGCATTTCGCTCTGGAGTGGAGTGGACTGGAGTGGTAAGGGGGAGGAGAGGGGAGAGGGGGAGAGGGACTGTGGAGGGGAAGAAGAAGACGTCTGCAGTCTTGATGTTCTCCGTCCGAGTCCAGTCTTTATTTATATATATATATATATATATATATATATATATATATATACGGTGACGGTGTTGTCAAAGACGTCAGCTTGACGCGCCGCCATTTTGAGCATCGATCGTCTGCCTCCCGCCGGATAATCGTCTGCGCTGACGTCGTCGTCGTCTGCGCATGCGCTAACATCGATCGACGGATCGACGAAAGAGAAGAAGAACGGAAGAAGACAACGGAACGAAGAGTCGGGAACAAGAAGAACGCCGTGAAAAGCGAGCAGCCAATGGGATGACGAGACGAGACGAGCTAGGACACCATTATTTCAATATAAAGAAAGCCGTAATCGTTCTGGAGCTACATAAATGAAAAGATCGCTCTCAATGAAAATCCAACCCGCTGCCTGTCGTACATAATGCAAGCGCTTCGGATTGTCTTAGAGACAAAGCACCAGTTAATTATGGGATAGGAATGGGCGAAGCTGAAAGTATATCGCTCCATGGACTGAGATTACGTCTATAGATATTTGCCTCCAGATATATATACACAGCACATGGTACGATATCAAAACACGTAAATGCAAGTTCTTTGTCTTTGTGTCTGGTGGAGTGGAGGGGGGAAGGGAGGGGGGGTGACAAATGCAATGCTGAGGCTGCTATGAAAGGACTTGGAATTGAAAGCCATATCTCGCTGTGTTTCTGTTCTATAGACTACGGCAACTGAGACAGCGTCAAACGTATAAGAGCCGTTGGCTGTTTACAATTCATTTAGTGCATCAATATCTCATTCAGTGCCGCCAGTTTAAGTGAATGGAATCGCAGACGGAATGAGGTCGTCGCCAGGGCAATGCATGAACAGTTTAATCAACGAACGAAGTTTGCTTCTTAATCCGTTTTTCTTTCTCTTGTAATGGCGTCCCATTGTTAGGAAAAAACAACAGCATATGCACGTATATATATATATATATATATATATATATATATATATATATATATATATATATATATATATATATATATAGGCCTATGCTTTCATTCTAGAACTTATTTGTGCTTACATACTTACTTATAATCTGGAGGCACAATAGCGGGTGGAATAGAGAAGTCTGGACTCCTGTATCTCTGATCATCGACAGAATTCTTTGTTTTGACGATGATTATGCTTGGGCAGCTTCAGTCTCTCCCCCCCTCCCCACCCCCACCCACCCAATCTGAAAATCTCTCCCATTTTCCCCCTTCATGATCGACCTCCTTTCATCCGAAATTAAACTATTAGACGGAGATAATGAGCTGAAGATTCGCAAAAGGACGTCCGTTTTGTGGGCGGAGACTTCGAAATAAGCTCCGCCTTTCTCCAGGCTCCGCCCATTTCGGGTTTGTATACAATTACACGCAAAGAATGACGACATTGGGAAAAGAGGTCCATGAGCTACAAGCTAGCTTTGCTTTGCACCATGACCTCTGAACCCTTTTCGCCACTGCCATGACATTGTATATAACCTACTTAGGATAATACGTAACAGAATTTTGCCGACCCCTTAAGTACGTTATACGCAGGGGCGTAGCGACAGGTGGTATATCGGTATATATACCCCCCAAAATCAGGCTACCTTAAAATTTTTAATGTGTTGTTTAAGATTTTCAAAGTTTTTAAAGATTTATACCACCCAAATTACATTATACCCCCCCCGAATCAAATTCCTGGCTACGCCCCTGGTTATACGAAGTTCTTTCTATTATAATTGAATATTAGTTATATTTTAAAAAAATGGTGAGTTTTTGAATTTGCGAGAGGATTTTGTTGTTGTAAATGTCTTTAGGTCTGGTTCCAGAATCGCCGAGCGAAATGGCGAAAGAGGGAGAACACAAAGAAGGGTCCGGGGCGCCCCGCCCACAACGCCCATCCGCAGACGTGCAGCGGAGACCCCATCCCGGAAGAAGAACTGAAGAGAAGAGAACTGGAAAGACAGGAGAAGAAGAGGCGCAGGGAGCAGGAGAAGCAGGCGAGGATGCAGGCGAGGAGACACTTCGGAGGAGGAGGAGGAGGAGAGCGAGGAGAAGGCGAGGGAGGCGGAGGGGGAGGTAGCGGTCACGAGGTCTACGACGACGAATTCCTCGACGACGAACCGGAAATGGTCGACGTCGTCGGCCTAGAACTCAAGTCTAAGTCATCGTCATCGTCATCGTCATCATCACCATCCAGGCCCGGCGATGACGTCATCGCCAACAATGACGTCATCATCAACGACGACGACGACCGACGAACTGATTCCGAAGAAGACGAGGAGGAGGAAGAGAGATCGTCGCTTAGCAACGCCCGCCTGGATACGGTTGACATAGCAACGGACGACGTCGCCCCATTTCTCCATCCTCTTCCTCCTCCTGCTCCTCCGCCCAGTTTCACGATTGCCAGTCTGCTGGAGGACACGAAGGTCACCCGGGGTAGAAGGCCTAACTCCAAGTACCCTCGACTCCAGGCGCACAGGTCGATCGCCGGCGCGAACCCCGGAAGGCTTCGCCCGCTCTACGCCGTCTGTACGCAACCTGTTGGATTTCAGGTGGAAAGACTCTCGTCGCCGCCGCCAGATGGACGACAGCAGACGATCGAAAGACCGGAAGAGCAGACGACCATGACGTAATCGAACGATGGAAACTAATAATAATAATAATAATAATAATAATAATAATAATAATAATAATAATAATAATAATAATAATAATAATAATACATGTTTGATTCGTATTTTTCGGTTGACTCTGTTGACAGAAACTAAAAGATTCATCCCAAATTGTCAACTGATTGATTGACTGATTGATTGATTTTTAAAATTCATCTGGCATTTCTTTTGGGACTTTAGAAATATATTAATGTTTGTCATCTGCGCATGCGCATACAAATAAGTGGCTCAGATGAAGATTATTTGTCTGGTTTTGTAAATTTAAGCGATTGATCAGAGGAAGTTTAGCGAGTTATTTCTCACTTTAATAATTCATAATATAATTATATTATAATTATAATTAAATCCACTTTAAGTGCAAACTCGTTCTCCCGGCAGCTTCACCACACACAAGAAAGATTTCAAGAGGTATTCTCACCTGACAGATATACCTTATAAAGGAACCTGGAAAAGAGAGCTACGCGGGGTGGGGAAGAAGAGTGAAGGAGGGAGAAAGGGAGAGCCAAGGTGCCCTGGGCCTAGGAGCAAAGGACAGTGTCACAGAAACTGATTCGGAAGGTTCTCACCCGGTGAGGCGGGCAAAATTAATCTGACTATCGCTGCGCGCACGGAAGTATCGCATAATTCGCCCCATCAATCATCGGACCCTTGGGGGCATACGTGCGCCGGGGACGCTCCCTAACGACCTCGACAGCCTCGGGCCCCCGTGCGGGAGACAACGGGGGTCAAACGACCGTGAGATTGGGCGAGGGACGCCCGGCACCCCGTCGAGGGGTCTTTGTGTGGGGTAGGTCGTGCTAACTAGAGTATCAATTTCTTTGCTATAGACAACAGGAACGAGGAACACCAGGTGATTAGCAGAGCAGAATTCGGCGGATAAATGGATCGATCAACGTCTTTAAATGTATTAAGGAATCGGAGAGAGAGAGAGAGAGAGAAAGAGAGAGAGAGACTTTTAAAATATTTATAAGACTTGAAAGTATATATGGCAGTACATAGATTGCATACGAATGAAAAAATGCCACATGCCGATTCTTTAATATATATATATATATATATATATATATATATATATATATTAAAAATCTGCGTCTAAATCAAAATGACTATGAATAAAAATGACAACGACGACGACGACTGTGGTGATGAGATGATATGACGACTGTTATAATAATTATAATGAATCACAGAATGTATAGGTTATATTTAAACACTTGGGCTGGACGAAAACTTGGGAAGGTCCAAATCATGACATTTACTTTGGAGAATCGACTTGAAATTATTGGGAAAAGTGGGCCTAACTACGCTCAATGCCTCGTAGGATTTATGTAACGAAGGAGCTATATAAATCAAGCGTGACGTGACCGTCATCGACGCCCCCATTCTGCGTGACGTCATCAGTACACACGTGACAAGAGAACCAGGAATGACGGGCTTACGTTCTAACGTCGCGTCATCATCCAAGAGCTGTCAGCCGAAGGTTACGCAATGAATTTGACTGCCAAACACTTGTGTAACTATGAAGACTCTATGAGGGGGGAGGGAGGAGGGTGGGAAGGAGGGGGTTCTGATGAAACAGGCGAGCAATGCTTTGCATAGTACAGTCATAAATGAGATTGGATATAAGATTTGTTTAGAGTTTTTACTTATAAAGCGAACTTTGCAAACTAATTTCTATTAGGCGCAGTATAAATATATTCAGTAAAATATCTCTCTCTCTCTCTCTCTCTCTCTCTCTCTCTCTCTCTATATATATATATATATATATATATATATATATATATATAAATTCAGTGGCGTACCTATAGGTTATGGTATAGGTAGGGTAGATGCCCTTGGTGGGTGCCACTTGAGGACTTGAAGTTGGTGTCAATAAACTCTGTGATCTTGCTCTCTACTCAGCGTAGAAAGAGAAGAAACTGAGAAGATTGACTTTGATCACGTGATCATAGACCGTTTTCCATCAGTAAAAGCAAGACAATTAAGTGCATCTTTAGTTTTAATCCTTGGTGTCAATAAAATTTCATTATTTGTTAATATTTATTTAAGAATGTTGACCATAGGTGGATTCAGAGTTTAATATTTCGCTAGGCTAGCATTGGGGTCTGAGGGTGCCTCCAGCACGATGAGCCTTAAAACTTATGGTCATCTGTTATTCTGAAAATTCAGCGCGAACGTTCTGCAAACCATGCAACAATATCCTTCTTCGGCTGAACCGAGTCGAATGCATCGGGTAGAGAACGTCAATCGTGCAAAACCCCTCAAAGCAGAAAAAATGAGCGTCTCTTCATTGTCGAAATGTTTACCCGGGTCTCTGAAAATCGATGATCAGTGACCCCTGCACCTCACCCCTCTCCCCCCACTAACCATTTCCACAGAGTAAACATCGCCCAAGAGAAACACGTCTACTTGCAATGACGACCCTTTGTGTGAAATTATCTCTGCGCTTCGCCGCTAGGTGGCCGCATAATGATGATGTCACGGGCCCCGTCGAATATTTGTCGCGCAAGGTCCGACGGGAAGGCCTTCATTTCCGGGCGATCCAGAATCCGCTAATTTCATTACCCGTTCGGTAATTGCTCTGGATCCGTCGTCTGGATTTCTCCCAATGAGCCGTACGTCGCGCCCCCTAATCCCCCGGATATTATCCGCCGTTGGGATGGCCCCCGTATCCAAGCGTCCGACCCGACAAACCGCACAAAAACCGTCAGGAAATCCAGTCTAATAAAATATCGGCGTGGAAAATATTTGCAGCAGCGATCGACGCTTCTTCGGTCCGTATATACAAAGCCCCTCCACCCCCACCCCCACCCCCACAAAAGCGAACAAATTTATGTAGCGCCATCGGCGTCTGTGTGTTCAGTTAATGCTGAATGAATCGGTGGCGTCGACGCCGGTCGCCGATAACTTCATTACCGTCATTGTCCGAACAAATGAAAGAATAATAACAGGAATTTATATAGCGCCGTGATTTTCCTGCTCGACTGATTTTCCTGTTTGAATAAACCATCTCGGCGTTTTGAATTCTCGAGCGCGGATCAATATCTGGATCTTCGGATCAATTGATGATCATTACAGATCGAAAATGGTTCGCGAATCCACTTTCAATACTAAGCAACGCAGAGAGAGAGAGAGAGTGAGAGAGAGAGAGAGAAAGAAAGAGAGGAGAGAGCAGACAGACAGATACAGAGCCAGAGACTGGAGATCACGTGATCATTCTGTAACACAGGCTGACCCGCGGTCATCAGGTACAATATAATCCAGGTGTCAGGCCAGAAGAACAGCGGTTGTCATGGCACCCACTCTACCCTGAAAATGATATCAACAATTTTAAAGACTTTTTCACGTCTGCAGGCCGACAACTCCTTCAATCGACGCAAAGTTTCATAGAATGTGAATAATATAGTCGCCTATAGGAGTAGGCCTAAGCATGCAGCTACACAGCGGTGCTACACACCTGAAGGCGCTATTTAAATACACGAAGACCGCTTTCTTCGTGTCCGCTTCTTCTTCGGTTTCCGGCGTCGTCTGTTTCATTCGAAATGTCCAGCGGCAGCACTCTTGAGTGAAGTTCCGCGTGATGACTCGTAATGCGCCGGGTGCATCATGTCCTCCAGTGGCGTCCATTGTCAGCGCCTTCGAACGTCAGAACATTTCGATTTGCTTCTGGGTAATTTCGTGAAATGCGATGTTTTTCCAACGATCAACAAACAAAGAACTTCAATTCTCCGCCTAGAAACGACGACTGCTTTTCGACGGCCGAGAAATTCTAGACCTGCGTTTTACCTCGCCGTCGGTCGGCAAATATCGAATCCCCCGCCACATCCGCCGAATGTGACGGTTTCTGAAGGTCGCGTGAAGGGCACTCAGATTATCGCTGAATAGCCTCGTTCTGAAAAGTTCGGGAATTATTGATACGCAATCGAAGCGCAGACGAAACACTTGTGCGATCCATTTGTTTCTCCGTTTGTATGCGTAGCAAATTGCAGATACGTTTGACAGACATTCAGAAATACAAACACCGCAGATCTTTGCATATAATAGACCCATATATATATATATATATATATATATATATATATATATATATATATATATATATCGACAACAGGTTTTAGTTTTAGACATGGTTTGGAGCTTCGATATAGGACTGCGGCTCCATCTTCTTCTTCCCTTTCCCGCGGCGGCGTCGACGCAGTTGCGCGATTCAATTGATGGGCTTTAAGTGTTCCGACCAGGGACCGCCTAAGTGCCGAGACAATGCGACCATCTATTTGCTCATTTCGCTGAATGCGATGCCCGCCGCTTTCCAGAAGCTCAAGAAGTCGCATTTCAGCTGCTGCTGCTGCTGCTGCGGTGGAACAATGGGCCGGAGTAGACCTAATTGTTCTTCCTTGGTGACTTTCCTATCGGGAAAGACGACTTGCCTCGCATCGACTTTTCCTTCTCCGTCGATCGGACTGAGTGAAGCAGTGTCGGGCCTTGGGGGGGGGGTTGCGGGGCAGGCTGCGTGGCCACGTCCTAGAGTCGTTTTTATCAATTTCCTGTTGGGAGAGCGTGACCGCTTGAATGACTCGACCGAATCGCACGTGTTCTACGTCCTCCCCCCCCAACAGCGTCTCCCTCTCCATATCATCATTTAAAGACGTAGATAGGAAGAAGTGCCTTACACCAGAAAGAATACCTCGATCAGAAGCCACGGACTGTATGCTAGCCTACAATAAACAGAGCAGCGGAACATGATTTTTCTGAGATGCTAAAAAGAAGGGGTGCACAACATTTTGAGGCCGAGGGCCGAATTCAATGTTCTCAAATTGCTCGCGGGCCTAACAAACAAAATGGATGTTTTATAATAGTAACCTTAAAATACGTTAATAGGCCTATATGGGTAATTGAACTTCTCATACTACTGACAGTGTCAAAGTGAATCAAAATAAATTGATAACCAGTATTTTACATATTTTACTATCAACGTACCATTGCGCAGGCAGTCTGCAAGCAGCCTAATCATTCTTATCTATTGCAAATTAACCTCTTTAGCGTTAATCCCGTACGTGATACGGGCAAGATATCAGTTTCAGAGTAACTAAATTTACGTTGACAAAAGCGGAAAATATTTGGCACTAGCGGTGACGTAGACATTTAGGACAGGTAAAAGAGCACCTTGATAAAAATATCAATTTTAAGCAGAAGAGAATACTACAGGCAAAATTCTGAATGCCAAGAACTTTTGATATACAAGAGATAGTGCCCTAATTTTTGAAAAATCTTCATTACTAGGTTGTCTTCACTTGCCTGTCAAAAGTTCTAGCCATTCACACGTCTGCCAATACCATTCTCGGTAGGTTGAATTGTCCATTTTAAGCATTATAGAATACCACAGGCAAAATTCTGAATGCCAAGAACTTTTGATATGCAAGAGATAGTGCCCTAATTTTTTAAAAATCTTGATTACTAGGTGCTCTTCACTTGCCTATCAAAAGTGCTAGTAATTCACACATCTACAAATACCATTCTCTGTAGTTTAAAAATGTTCATTTGAAGCAATAGATAATATCACAGGCAAAATTCTGAATGCCAAGCACTTTTGATATACAAGATATAGTGCATTCGTCTCTCAAGAGTCTTCGATAATGTTTTAGTAGGCCTAATATTGTAATAACGTCGTTTCGTCTAAAAAATATATAATCTAACGCTTTTGGTACGTCATTTTCACAATTAATCTAACGCCAAAGAGGTTAAGGTCATCGTCTTCTGTATTTAGAGCGCCTCTACCATGACAACCCGCGTTATTCCATAATGCTAATAATGCACAGGATTTGTGCAAATTCAACCGCCTTTTTGGAACTTACTTCGTCCTGTTAGAGATCGATTTCAAGTACCATATTGAGCCACTATCTTTGGCATCCCTTAGTAGTATAAAGGCTTAATGTAATAGCATTGGCGTAAACTTGGATGACAAAGTGTGGGGCAGAACCCCCGTGTCTCCCCCATTTCCTATGGTAGCCTTTCAAAAAGTGGGGCCTCGAGTCTATGGGTCTAATAGTAGTTTACGCATATGTGCAATAGGCCTACAGTATTTATAATATAATTTCCATAGCAAATTTAGACTAAAGTGAATTAGGTACTTTTAAGTATTTATTATAATTATAGATTTTTCTCTTTCATCCTTGGGCGGAATATGGCCGAGTGGGTTGCACACTGGAGCGGTAGGCTGACGGAGCTGGTTCAAGCCCCGTTAGCGCCCCTAGTGGCTTTCACACAGGCAGTATCCTTTATAGGATAAGCCACTTAAAACCATGCTAAGTAAGTTAACCTCTCCCAGGCAAAACATGAACGAAAACAGCAAGTACAGTACATATATATATATATATATATATATATATATATATATATATATATATATAACATTATACACACTTTCCCATGCACTTTATTGCCCTTAGCTACCAGCGGGAGGGGCGGGCAGATACTTCCCAAAATGTTTGACCCCATGCAGAGGTCGTCTTCGATTATTGCGGACGTGGTGTAACCCCTAACCCCAGGACTCTCCGTCAGAGCCTCAAGTGCTGATATCAAGTGTGGTCGGAGCGAATGCAATTTACATCACTAGGTGGAATGAAATCTAAACGGGAGTTGGGAGTTTTGGCTAACTGCGTTCGCTTCATTGTAATTAAATATCTCCCAGCCCCAGGGAAGGGGTGTGCTCGTAAGCCCATAATCATCCCCCCAGTGGAATTCCTCGCGTGGATACAATCAACGGACATGACAAATATCTCGAGGAACTCGTGGCAGGATTCAAAGGTCAAGGGATGTGTAGTAAATGTATACTTTCAAATCGTTGTTAATACTTGTTATCCGCTGATTAATGTCTTCTGCTGACGCGTGGGGGTTGTACAGCAACCATCCCATTATTCCCTTCTAGAGTTCTATGCTGCTTTCGCCCCTTAACATGGATAATTGCCCCGAGCAACTGGACTGCAGGGATAGCAGCCTCTGATACTTTGGTGAAGTTTATAGGGCACAGCCATGACCGAGTGGCGCTCTATCAATCGGCGCTGCGCAATTTGGATCGAATGAAATCTTTAATCGCTTTTAATCGTTCAATGGCTCAGCCAGGATTCCGATATGTGGGGGGAGGGCAGCACACTACCTTTTCAGATGAAAAAATTATTGACGAGCAAAAAAGGCAACCACTCAAAGGATTTGCACAAATCCCAAGACCAGTACGACACCAAATAGGGGGGAGGGGGCTAAGCCCTCAAGGCCATGAAAAGAATAAATTCGATTTTCTTCATGCAGGGAATGTAAGATGTCAAAGCCTGCAATCATAGACTGTGCTCACTTTCACAAACCGGTCCAGTTGTTGAACTACACCCACCCACAAAACTTTGACCACCACAGCTTGGGATGAAAAGTACAAATGTTTACTGTACCTGGGGTTTGCCTTCGGTCAGAAACACCCCTAAATCGAACTGGAGTTACACTTTTTCTGAGTAATTGGTTCCTTATGCAATGTACCGTAGTTGCGCCAAACAATCATTGATAATTAATATAAATATAAACGTTTCCCTTTCAACAATACATGTTGTCTTATATGCAAAACGAGTACAACATAACATTATTCAGTTCAAATCAGCCAAACGAGAACCGGTTGTTCATCGTTACTTATGCTGACTGGGTTCAAACCAGAAACTACCTCTTCAATTAATTAAGCTGGCAATTAAAACTTCAGCACTGCACCTCGTGCTTAAGTCCAAACTAGGCCTGCTTCACTGCACTCCCCATTTTTCTTCAAAAGCTGAGCAAAGCTTGGCGCACGTCAGGGCAGCTGAAAGTGGATAGCCGCTGATGGCCACGGTCTTTTCAGCGTAGTCAACGCTCAACTGAAAAATAAATGCAAAGCCAAACTATTACCGGTACTTCTAAAGATATTCTAACAACAGATGCAAGCAACTATGAATACAAGAGACATAAAAGGTTTCAAAATCTAGCATAATCCTTTGAATACTTCTGGTGAATAAGATACTTTGATATCTTACGCTCCCGTGGGCCATCGCCCCCACAACAATCACAACCGGTTCGTTTTCAGGGACGAGTTCCCTGGGATCGATGACGTCAGCTTTGAACGACGTTGCAATTTTTGTACAGCCAGTCGGGAGATGATCTGTTACTGGGTTTTTTATCACCTGAAATAATAAGTAAGATCTTAAAACATCAACCAGAAAAAAACAGTTTCACTCATCTGCTGCACAATCAGACTGCAGAATTTGCACCAATAACATAATCAATCAATCAATCAATCAATCAATCAATCAATCACACAATTAAAAATAGGACAAATTTTTTCTCACCTTAAGCAGCTTTTGGTCACAACCATCAGCATGAACAGAAAACTTCTGAAGTAGCTGAACTGTGGAAAACAAATAAAAATAATTAATCATTATACTAATTTATTCAAGTTTTGTTAGAAACAGCATAAATATGCTAATATCTACTCAAAAATCATCGTAAGATAATCTAAGTGGACACAGACTAAGAAAGTAAGATCTCGTGAACTTATATAGCGCCTTCAAGATAGAATCACAGTAGCTGTTTGCTGTATTCTTAGATGCTAAGTCTAAATGTGAAGGAGCCAAAAGATAAGTAAGTAAGCAAGTAAAGGTGGGGTCAGTTAGGCAAAGTCACTTTATCCAAAGGGTCATTGCGGTCGGGACGTTGCGGCTATGTTTACCCATGAGACCACAAAATCGGTCGAATGTTCGAGGAATTCGGGTTGCCGGGTTGATCTGAATCAAAACGTTCTTTGCTGTATGGATGTACACTTGAAGAAACCCAGCCCGATTGAGAGGACTGTCCAAAAGCATTAATAGACACTACAAAGAAACAACAACAAAATTATGAAAACAAAATTTATTACAGAAACAAAACTGTCATTCTACCCCTCTACTATAGTATGTGTATATAAACAATAATTATAATACGATGGCTGATGCCTAACATAAATAAAGGAGATCAGGCCTGGTGCTGATCTCCGGTGTCGGGTAAACAGTGACGCAGGTGACTAAAGCCATTAATCTAGATTAGTTTGCCATTGCCTTCTACAGACCCACGTTTTACCTTCACAGCCACAGCTTCTACTCAGTTACCACTGCCTCTAGTGAATGAAGGCTGAGTCGACCTTAGGGGCTCCTGTGGAGATGAACCCGTTCCGTCAGTGTGTCTGTCTAGCATGTTACCAATATGCCATATTCCCGCACTCAACATTAATAGCCATCAAAAAGTATTGTTTAAATATTGTTTGATCTTTGCTGTTAATTAATTAAATTAATCAAACCACTTTAAACAGCATAAATATTACTACAGCAGAATTATATCAAAACGAGGAGAGTTAATACATTGCCAACCTGGTGAACAATGTCTGGTCGACACTGTGAGACGTCTCGTTTGAATTTCTGACCAATATTCTTATGTCGATCACAATTCAACAGCTCGTAATTTTTACCCGGCTAAAACAGAAAACCGTCTCTGAATGTTTCAATTCCAAATCAGGCGCTAAATAATCTTTTCTATCATCACTTTGACTGATCACCGAGTCTTTTGCAGTTGATGGTTTTGAGAACCATCAACTGATACAGTCAGAGTATTAAAACTGGCGCTAAATACGTGCGTTATTATTATTATTATTATTATTATCGAAGAAATAACTTGGAATTACTAGCTGTGTCTTTAACTTTGTCAAGTAAATGCGAAATACATATTTATAAATTTATTTATAACTGCGCATGTAAGCCGATAATAGAGTAAAGCGAATAAAACGAGCAAAATGTTCCATTTACTTTGACTGTTTCAAGAGAAGCGTTTTCCAGAATTACGATTAAACGTTTCTGTTCCTTTTTATCCGCTTTTGCCATTATATTTTAAAGAGAATCAAACAATTAACCGCTTTTAATGCACGTGGTTACACAACTCAAATACACACTGACACTGTAACACACACTAAAGTAAGTAGGTAGTTTTCACATTAACGATTTATATAGCACTGAATTTGGACATGAGAAATAGTAAAATCGCAGGTAAACGTTGTGAAATTTCAGTTAACATTAATTCTAGTATTAATTAATTATCATTAATTGCACAATTTCTACAGCACTATCCGCATAAAGACAAAGAAAATGTATTATAATGCACAACCTCACATTTTTTAAAATATTTATTTCAAATTTGCACTATGCACCTAAGAATCAGAATTACAGCTGCAATACCAAAACGTGCAACACAAATTGGGAAGATTTGCTTATATACTTATTGTAATAAGATTTAAAAAACAATGAGCTAATAGGTATATGCTAGCAGATTGAACCTATGTGTAGCCCGGTTAGCTCAGTCGGTAGAGCATGAGACTCTTAATCTCAGGGTCGTGGGTTCGAGCCCCACATTGGGCGTAGTTTTTATGGAACATGTTGCTTTGAGAAAATGGAGAACACTTTTTTACGTTATTAATTTTATAACAGACAGTTTTAAATAAGCAAGCTGATTGTCAATAATATATTAGCATGGAGTTATAACTCCATGTATATTAGCGTCCAAAATAATCACTGGCGCCTTATTCGCCAGGTGGCAGTCAGTACTTTACAAAATTAATAATCATGTACAACGGTCACTTGAGTGGAAAGCTAATTGTTTGAACTTGCTGATCAGTCTTTTTAGTTTTAGCCGACCTCTTAACCGCATCTAGTGTATTATTATTCATAATGACAGTCAATATCAATGCAGACTGTGGATATTTGATATAATTTCGGTTCGGTGGTCTTGTTTAAACGCAGTTTTCACCAGGAAATATGCGATCAGCAAACAAATTGACTCAGACACAGCCGCGCGAGTGCAATTATTACTACGCAATTACTACTAATTTAGCAATTTTTTATATCACGCTTCAAGATAATTATTAATTTTGGAGTTAGAGATCTTCACGGATTGTTGTCTATCCTGTACACCCTCGAGCGTGAAAATAGGCGTATCCAACCCTTGGATTTAGTAATTACTAGAACGAATCTATGGCGTCTAAATTGTAGCAGTTTCCACTATTGTGCTGAGTGTGTTTTAATCACGGTGAAACCATAAGTCATACTTTCAAACGGCCGGAATTATTCAATTTATACATAATATCATTGGTTTTAGTAAAAGTTGGAGCTTGTAATTAGAAGTTTTACGGTAATTTCTTTCGGAACAATTGTCTACAACTTAAGAAAGATGGCGGAAAATCGTCTTCAACTTTCCATCGCCTTGGAATAGATACCTCTGTGAGCTTTAATTTTTATTCTTTAACAGGCGATGATTGAAGAAGTTTTCCAACCTATCCTCCTTCGATGATCTTAATGGACTCGTCTTGATGCACAGAAAAATTGCGAAACTCTAGTAGTCTAAGACTTCTTTAAAGATCCACCAGTCGATGGTCGCAGTGAATAATCGTAGTCGTGATTGTCCGTGGTGAATCGAGGTTGTAATCCGTCGTCCGTCCAGATTCCAGGTTAAGGCGGATATGCAGTCAGGAATAGATGTGTTTTAAGTCTGACCTGAAGGTAGTAAGACAATCAGTTTGGCGGACCTGTACCGGCAGAGAATTCCAAAGTCTTCCGGCGACAAAAAAGCACGTTTTCCAGTAGTAGTCCTGCTATAGGGTATGTAAAGAGTAGTAGCATCAGATGACCTTCGAGTGCTGGTTTCTTGAGCAGTCAGTAACAATCGGAGATACATTGGCTGATGGAGCGTTTTATGCACAATGAGACTTATCTTGAATTCAATTCTTTGTTTGACAGGTAGCCAATGAAGTGATTTTAGGATCGTGTGATGTGCTCATATTTGGCAGTTCCAGTGATAGCCCTGGCTAATGAATTTTGAATCCTTTGCAGGCGGTTTTCGGATTTTGAAATACCAGTATACAGTGAATTGCAGTAGTCGAGACGACTCGATACCAAAGCGTTGGCCAGAGGAATAAGTGCAGAGGAAGGGATGAGGTGTCTAATCCTCCTTACATCTCGTATGTTATAGTGAGCAGAACGGCAGACGAAGGTAATGTGTTCTGAGAATGAGAGGTGATTATCAAAAATAACTCCGCAGACTGAGAGGGATGAATCGGTGAAGTGGGAAAGACATGTTGATGATAAGTCAATCTTCTTAAGCTGAGGTGGTGTAGAAATTGGGTTTTTCCTGGATTTAGGAGGGGACCAGAATCCAGAATGCTTGACAGACGTTCCAGGGATGGTAAGGTAGATGGTTGGTCGAAACTCAGGAAAATTTGGGTATCGTCTGCGTACAAATGATAAGCAGCATTTTGCATGTTGAGAAGGTGACTGAGAGGGGCAGTGTAGAGTGTAAAAGAAGAGGTCCTAAAACAGAGCCTTGTGGGACACCGCAATCGCTTTCTAGATTCTGACATGAGTTCTTGACACACACAGATTGCATACGATTTTGAAGATAAGACTTGAACCAATTTAGTGCAGCACCGGTAATGCCAAACCATTTTTCGAGCCGGTGAATGAGTATCGAGTGGTTCACCGTGTCAAACTCTAACTAAGAAGACCAACGGCGCTGCGTGACCCTGCGTCGTTTTCGCCTTTTTAATTGATCGCCGTGCTTTTAAATGAACGTTATTTTCACCGAGTGTTTCTCTTCCCGAATGCTGCGATGCGTTTGATCGCCGTTGTCTTAGTTTTGGCCCTGAGCAGGGGCCTCGAAAACGCGCGGGGCGACGGTGGTGGAGACGAGGGGGTCAAGCCTCTGGTCGGTGGGACCCCGTACACGCCATCGGACGACCAGCTGCAGAAGCCAACGGCGGAGACCCCAAAGGGACCCGTCAAGGGACGTCTTCGTCTTGAAGAGGGATCAAAGGGACCTTCAAGGAGAGCGGTGAGATAGTAAAACAGTTGTAAGGGTCTGATTTAGGCTTTATTGTTATTATTTCTGTAAGTCATTTTCCTCTAGGCTCATTTAACCAAGGCACCTCTGCTAATATAGACAGTATTTACATCGTAGGCTTTATAGGTCTTAAAACATTTTTTGTTATTGATGTGAAGGTGATGAGGTAACCCACATCATCAAATTAGACTAATTTTAATCAGATCTGACTATTGTGGCTCCTGTTTATTGTGCACCCTATATTGAAGTTACAATTAAATAACATTTAAATGTATTATTTTCCGTTAAATTTCCATTACCTGATGTCAACATTTTATTATGGAATTGTCTTTGCTGAAGACTGGGGGGAGGGTTATAGGCTTGGAGTGTTGCTGATTGCACTGGATGACACTTGTTGAGCCGATTAACTTTCTATCTTCTAAAATTTTGAATGATTTGAAGCATTGGACAATTAGCAAATTGTCCAATGCTTTCGACAATTTGCAGACATGGAATCAATAAAATGGATGCTGTTGTTTTTTCCCTTTTGATCATTCAGTTGATTTTTATATTGATCAATAACATTTTGGATGTGGTTCTGTGTGTAGCCCCTCTGCCTCAAGACTTTCTATAAAAACGCACCCATACTGCAACCGCCTCCATACCCCGAGCAGTTTATCAATGCCTGGTGTGATTTCTATAGCACCACACACAGAAGCTTTGTGATTGCACAGGCATATTAATTAACATTTACGTATGGAAGATCAATGATATCTGGAGGTGCTAATAATTTTTAAATATTCTTACTTTTCTCTGCATTTAAAATAATTGCTTCTTGTTTCATATATGCTGTTGTCCATACTGATTAGCATCTGCCTAGACTTCCACAACAACAGAAGAGAGTCAGTAGATCTATTCACAGCCCTGGAACTGGTGATTTGTTTTTCCTGCCATTTAAGTTGAAGATCTCTGCCCATGGAATGGTTTATTTTAATAGAGAACATTGCTCAGCATCCTATCTGCCCTTTGAAAAGAAATTCCAGTAATTCCCAGCACCCTCTCCAGGGCCTCTTGATTCTTTGCCATTGTCACAGCAGTAGCTGTCTTTCCAGTCCCCACCAGCATCCAGGATATAATTATTGTTCAACTGAATCTGTTTGTGGCTCGTCTGGATTAGTGCATGAGTCACTGGGGGCCTGGAGCAGACTGCCTAGCAGCAGTAACCTACACTTCCTTTGCAGCTGATCTTACTTTGCTGATGGTTTTTGCTGTCTGTGCTTTCAGTTGCTGAAGCTATGTGAAATGTCTCAACTAATTTATTTTGAACCTGGTTTCAGTTATTCCTCTACACTGAATAGCCGTGGTTTGCACTCTGTGTTGTATTCAAAGTTCAATCTGTACTTCATACTATACAATTTAGTGTTCTGGAACCCCTTTGGTACAATATATGACACAGTGCGTCTGTTTTGAACCACATAATTTGGGTTCTGGAATGAGAGGAAAAGAGAAGAGATGAAAAAGTGAAGGGACTCAGTTATAGAAGGTGCTCTCATTGTTTTAAAGTATTATGGGGATATTGTAAGAAAAATCTGGACCATTTGTAAATTCCAAGGCAGAAAAGGTCCTCTGAAGCATTTTTGACTGCTCAGTTTTCTAGTGTTCCTGCTTTGGACATCCAACTTCATATTTTGAAGTGAATAGATTGATAAATGTTGGATTGTCCACTTGGATGTACTAGAAAGTGAGTCTTGCTTTGGACATTGGGGAATTTTTAGCGATAGGTCCAAGACATTCTTATTACAATATTACTAAAGACCATGACCGACTTTGCTGCTACTTTTAATCTAGGTAAACAACTGTAATTCTGAGTGACTGAATTAGTTTTGGTCTCAGTGCTGGACTGTACCATTGTGGGTTCGTGGTGATCAGGTTGAATTTTTTTAGTTGATTATGCAGATGAGCAACAATACTTGGAATAAGCTGCAGTAAGTCATTTGTTTGCTGTGATCATGTGAATCATTGACATGCGTTTTCAGTTTTTAAAAAATTCCTTGGAAACCCTGCACCAGACAGACACTCTTTACTACTTGAAGAGCATTGATTGAGTAAGAGAGAAAATGAACAGCTGAGTGACTCAACAAGTTAATCAGTAACATCTATGTACTACTTTGGGTACCAAACATTGCAGCAGGGTGCAGTGCATTTGCATTGTATTTGATTATTGTATTTCCAAGTGTCTTCATAATGAGTATGTGTGCTTGTGCACTGGCTGCCACAAGGACCAGTCCCTCTTGACAGGGTCTCTCTCTGCTTCAGGTGGCTTAATTTACTTTCTGCACCTAATTAGGTCATGGAAATGAAGTGGAAACCTAAGGGAACCAACTTCCAAAAGCCATTCATTTGTGCTATTTCAATCTTTTTCCACATGAAATGAAGATGATTTGCATTAAACCAATACTAAGAAGAGTAAATTGATGGTCTGTAGTATCTGTTAATGTCCATGTCTTCCAAATGGGGGTGGTGTAGGGAGGGACTGAGGAATTTCTGTCTCGAATGTTCTGTTTTCTTGTTCTGCTGGTTTTAGTGTTGATTTTAAGCAGCACTTTGCAGCTGTCACTTTAGAGCCTTGTAATGTGATCTAATCGTATATATGGTTCACTGTTGACTGATTAAAACCAGCATAATAGGTTGTAATTTTCCTATTAGTGTTTGTTTGTTCAATGTAATTGGTTTAGATGGCAGATGTTAATTGAATTTTCCATTTTGTTTTCATGGGTTTTGACTGTCAGGTATAATAATAATTTTTGGTTTCATCTAATTTTTGTGTGATGTTAAAATATTGAAGGGTTTGTTTTTGTACTTTAGGAGATGTTGCTTGGCAAAGTGGTTCATTCGGCAAAGGATAGACTTCTACCGAATCAGAATCAAACAGGTAGTTGTGAAATAGTTGAAGCGCTCAGAGTCAGTGTGAATCATAGATCATCAATGACCTTCACTTTGCTTTTCTCGATCATGTTATATCTTTAGATCAAGATGTCAGCCATCAGAAGTTTTAATGCTTCTGGGGATTTTGTGTTCTGTAGCAGTCGACATAATTTGTGGAAATGCCAAATGCGACCATCACGAAGTCTGCATCTACAAACAAGAACTGGAGAAGCATGTGTGCGATCGCGTGAAGCCCTCTAGGGGCAGGTAAGAGCGGTATAACATTGCTTCAATCAATGAAATTTCATTCCAGAGCAGTTAACCGGTTGAAAAATCTTTTTTGAAAGCTTTTGGAGACTTTGTTCTATATACAAAAGTTGTTGTCTTCTTGTACAGTGGAACAGAAGCAGTGTTTGGACAGAATTTTAAGACAGGTTTTTCATGTCTTATGCCATTTCACAATGTAGGCATCCATCCTAAGATGTGATTCATATCTGATCATAAAGGACTGACTGTACTAAGGCACTGGTTTTCATGTAAGGCATGCTGACATGAATTTCTCATGAAATTATCACTTTTCTCCTTTTGTAATAGTTTATGATGATGATGAGGATGATATGTTATGCTTATATTTTTATTACAGCAGAAGACATGGTCACATTGCTCTTGGTCATGGTCATATTCATGGTCGGCCTCTTGACCACCATCATGGTCAAGGCAGCATATTCCATGCCAGTGCAAAGGTTTGCAAAAAGTTCACAGTTTTTTCTCTACAGTTTAAAATTAATTTATTGATTATGACAACTTGAAACCAATTACCGGTACATTCGGATAGATTTCTGCCTGTGTGTGTGTGTGTGTGTATATATATATATATATATATATATATATATATATATATATATATATATATATATATATATATACATATATATATATACATATATGTATACACACACACACACACACACACACACACACATATATATATATATATAATATATATAATGCCAAACCTGATGTGACAGTCTGGTTTTTTGCGCCATCCTGTATATATATTTAGGGCTAAGTAAATTACCGGTACTTAATTTTTATTGCCTTTGCATTTCAGTCTAAGTTTAAAATATATTTTATCTGAGTTTCTCACAAAAACGTTTAGCAATTGATTTCTTAAATGAAATTTTTGAAATGATCTCTTGTGCTTCAATGCATTTTCTGAAAGTCTCTGTTTGGATTTTAGTTAAGCAAGAGACTAAATGATACGGAGCTTGACCGACACAGAAGAATTCAGAAGCTGAAGGCATGCAATACATTTTCATTTTTCCTTAACAAGCATGGGCTATAAAAATTGACAACTATTTTACGAAGATCTTATTCTATCAGTCGTCAAACACTAAAAATGTGGCATTGTTGATATTGCCAAAGTGGAGACTGCATGAAATCAGAACCAGCTGTAGAATACATGTATGAAATTAGTAACGTTGCCTTCACCTACTTTACGTAATGTACGTTTGCTCTTTGTAATATATGTAATGTAATTTTCCAATGATGTTGACCCACCCGTTGTGTTTAGATTCATGCCAAAGAGTTCCAGGACCAACATGACAGACAATTCAAGATTGCTTCAGCCACGGACAAACTCATGAAACTGCGCACCAAGAAGTTCATAGATGGAGACACTGTTGAGAACAACACGTCCAATAAGTTGAACAAAGGTGGTCACGTGACCTAGTTACAGTTCTTCTGTTAGGTTGTTGTTCTTTGCGAGATCTCTTAAGGAAATGTGTACTGTTTTGCCTTATTTGAGGATTTTTTGTTTAGAATGATGAATCTGTTAATTTCCTTTTTAACTTGATTTTCTTATTTAATTTTAAAATGTGTGTTTTTGATGTCGTGGTGAAGAGCTGCGATTGAGCACAAAATGAGAATAATTTTTGTCGGAACTTTTAGGTTTTCAGAATCTGGCTTCGACTTTTTCAAATCTTGTCTCCTGTGCGACATTTTGCATTTGCTCTGTATGCATAAGTTACCGTTCGGTGTGCTGTGTTGTCGCTAGAGTGTCGGCAGAGGGACATGGATGGAGTTGGGAGGCGCTTGCTCGACCAGTTCAAGATGAATCAGGACAAAGACCTCGACCGACGGAAGGTCAAGAACAAACGCAGAAAGGAGAAGCGGAATTCTACGAAGAAGGAACTCCACGATGATGGTAAGATTTCGATAATTATTAATTTAAGAGAAATGCTTGGCATTTAGTTTAGTAAATTGGATTCAGTTTAACGGCTTTCAGTTTTTTTATTTTCTCTCACAGTATTACCCAAAATTGTTGAGGCTGGGACTCTGCCCCCTTAATATCCCACTGGTGGAGCTCACAACGCTCCGCAGACCCCCTGGTTGGAATAAATTGGGATGTGGGTGTCTGTCTTGATGTCCATTAGTGCAGCCACTAGGGGGGGGGCAGAGATCTGGGGGTCCTCTGGGCAGGCCAATTCAAGTGTGGTGTGGGGGAGATTCTAGATCAATTGACTGCATCTCGGTTGTTCTGTTAAGTGTCTTGGGTGTCTCAGGTGATGGGTGAAATGATTTTAGGAAATGTTTTGCCCTTCAGATGAATGCATCTGTCAGGCACCTGTCAGTTGGCAGTTTCAGCAGCTCGATGCTGACGCTGACGGTTGTTTGAGTCAGCAGGAGCTGGGAAATGTGACATCTCAAGGCTTCTGCTTTTCCCAGTTCGTCGTGTCCTGCGACCACGACCGAGACGGAAACCTCAGCGAGAAAGAATGGTGCTGCTGCTTCGCCGATATCCGTTGAGTATCACGTCACAGTTTCACGTACAATTTTAATTCCTGGCCTCCTGTGTGACTTTTTTACCCATGTTTTTTGTAAATAGTGTATAAAGCAAAATTTATACTGTTGAAGGGCCAAAGTGTAAAACGATATACTAAAGGAGATTTAAGTCGATTTTGTACAGAATTATAATTTATGAAACTGATAGTCCAAACGTCAAACCAGAAGATCTTAATTACAACCAAAGACACCGAATATAATCCTAAAAGTGAGTAAGTACTACAACGTCTCACAAAAATACGCATGGGAATGCACTTGAGATTTGCCTATTGGTCTATCATCATCTGCTTTGAATAAGGCTTTGATTCCAAATTTGTTTTAGTTCCACCATGTTTGGCTCTGATGAAGACTGTGCCTACCCTTCTGGTGAGAGGTGCACCAATGATTCTACCAGGTGAGCTACTGCTTTGTCTTGGCATTCACCTTTCATTAAAGACACAGGTGTTGCATCTCACTTCCTAATGAGGACCGGAGTTTATGATCACTGAAACAATGACCAGGAAAATGTTTTTCTTTCCTGGCACTACGATGTTATTTTAGAAACATGAGTCACTGGATCTAGGCTCTTGTGGACCCCACTCATTGTAATTAGTCTTGGATGTCAACCATGCAGACACTTTGTCTTGAAATTTGTAAAATCTTGTAGCTTATAGCACAGTAGTGTTCTAGTTTTCATACCGGTTATTGAAAGAACTTGATCGAAAGATAAAACTGGCCAGCATTGATTTGAGGAAATGGTTTTGAAATTGGACGTAACGGTAGTTGACGTCGATTCTGCCGATTTGTTTCCAGGTACGTTTGTGCCGGAGTGCGATGATGAAGGCTTCTTTAGTCAGGTGCAATGTCACTCTGGTGTTTGCTGGTGCGTCGATCGCAACGGCATACGAAGCAACGACTATGCAACGACAACCGGGAGTCCAGACTGCAGTACGTGTTACGCATCTGTGCACTGAGTTAACTCGCGTATTTATTAGCAGTTTCTTTCCACTTGAAACTCTGAGATAATACTTGTAGGAGATTTTAAAGATTTATTGAGAAAACGATTGAAAGGTATTTAATTAAACATACAACTTTATGAATGTACATTTCTATTCTGTCTGAAGCTGTACGTATATGCTTAAGGTTGTAATTTCTTGAAGTATTTGTATAATATCTACTCTGTAAGCATTGTTTGTATTTACAGTAATATTGTAATAGACTTAAATGGAGTTACAGACAGAACTAATCTGTTATATTGAGAGATTAGCAGGTAATTCTGTTTGTCCATGTTATACTATGGGATTCCTGTAGAGATCTTTTTTTCTTTAGCCAAAACTCTTTATGTCTGAAGTTTTTATAACTTAATTCTATTATATTAGCTGTTCAGAAGTAAAGGCCTTAGAGGGAAGGACCCTATTTTAAGAGAGCCTCATGAAATCAGGGGACCCACATAAAGGTTAATGGTTGTAAGTTCAGAAAGTTTTTCATTCTGTTATGTAGCCAATCTAGTGGGGCCCCATCAAACCCCAGGGTTGCAGAATTTTCCCACAGCCCTTGCTTTAGCCCTTGAGATGCTGTTGTGCATATAGTGGTTTTTCTAGCAATTTAAAACTACCGGTGTTTTTTTCTAGTTTCTGGCCAACAGGCGTCGTCACCTCCTGTTACGCAGATTTGAAGGAACTTTTGCATTTGATGACTCAGAAGAAGCCGACAGGTCCTGTGACTCATTAAGCTGCTGCTGCTTATAGTTATTTATAGTGAGACATGAGTTAAGTGTAACTACCATGTTCTTGTTTTTTTTAAAATATCCACAGGTTATGCTTTTGCCAAAGTTTGTGCTTTGTGTAGTATTTCTGTGTTGTTGTAAACATTGAATGTTTTTCATGTTATTAAAATTTCTATTGGTAGTTTACTTGTCAACACTTTTTGACAACTGTGTAAGGCCGTCTTGCATGGTGATACCTTCTTTGGCGGGTGTAAATGGAATTTCGGTGTTAATTGTGCTATTTGTATGTATTTTAATCTTGCAACCTCCTGCATTTATATTTATCATAAGTAGTTTAAAACTTGTTTCTACTGACTGTTGTAATAACTTTGAAATATTTTTGCTGCAACTGAACAAGGCTTAGAATATCACCCCTCAGTTTGTGTCATGTTTACCGTAAATTTTGATTAATTAACACAGTTACTATTAATTCATAATAAAATATTTGAAGTGTGTGTTTGCTTAATATGGTTTAATTATTTTCTAGTTGGTTGACTTTCTCTGCAGTACATTAGAGTCCTAATGAGTTTTAGAAATTTATATATTGCCATTTTTTTAAGATAACGAATGCAGTCAGATCAAATTAACATTGCATTTATGGAACTGTTTGAATTGTGTAACATTAAACGCCACTAGCACTCAATTGAGAGTGACTGGACAAGCATTACTATGACATGGGAATGAGTGCCATTAATAAGTGATGACTATACTTTTTACGTTCACAATGCTAGTGTTGATATTTTGAATGGCGTGATTTGTGTACAACTGTGTTAGTGTTCTATTGTTCATTGAGTGCATTTATTGTAACAATAGAATTTTTTTAATGAAACTTGTTGAGTTTCTGCATCGAATGCATCCACGTGACTTACAAAATGTGACTTTTGCATTTTTTAAAATACAAAATGAAGTTTCTATATAAACATTACAAGAAACTGTTTTGCAGTTGACTTTCTATAATAATGTGATTTAAAGTGGTTTAGGAGGAGGCTAAGTAAGCCTGTGTGAAAACCACTGTAGTAACTCTCCACATTCAATAACCTAGTTTTCCGAGATAGCCTTTGAATCTGTTTGCTGCCCCAACCGCCACTCCCACCCCATCCAAGCTGTTCCATTTGTCCTCAACTCTTGCACTAAATTTTTTTTTTCTTTCTGGACCCACCATCTGCTTAAACAATTTGAATTTGTGGCCTCTTGTGCTGCTATAGTGTGCCAATGTAAAGAATCTATCGTATGACACATCTACTTTCCCAGTCATTATTTAGTTTATTTCTATCAAATTCCCCCCTTCTCTCTCTCTCTCTCTCTCTCTCTCTCTCTCTCTCCTGCTTTCTAATGTTGTCAATCCACAATATTGAAGTCTTTTTTCGTAGCCTAAATTATGGCTTCCATTGACCATCTTTGTTGCTCGTTTTTTCACTTTTTCTAAGAGCTCTATTTTCAAGAATAGATTCCATGCTTGAACACAGTATTCTAGATGGGACCTTACTAATGACTTGTATGACTTTCAGAAATCTATTCTCTGTCAAATGCCTAAAAAATCAATCGAGAGATAAGATGGCGCTTAAGAGAGCTGGTTTCTTCTATTACAGGTTTTATAGACCACAAAATATTATAAAATTGATACCCTGTTTGAAATTGGACAATGCAAGGACTAGTACTACAGTAGGCTATAGATATGCAAAAATTCAGAAGAGTGATGAAACAAATTAAAACCACATATTCTTGTGTCCCCATATTTGTTGTGTCAAACTGTACTAGAATTGTAAATATATTCTGTCTCAAAATTTTCTAGAGCTTTCGAAATGCCACGAAAAATAATGAGCCATTTGAAACGACACTATACAAAGTCTTTCAGAAGTCTCTGTCAGGTTTTATAGACCACAAAAATATAAAATTGATACCCTGTTTGAAATTGGACAATGCTAGTGCTACAATAGGCTATAGATATGCAAAAATTCAGAAGAATGATGAAACAAATTAAAATGATCGATGTCATTTATACACATTAGAAAAAGCAATGGTCCAAGCACTGAGCCATGAGACACTCCATTAACTCTTGCCAATTCCGAATGCCCACCCATTATGCCAATATGATGGAAGTTTTACAGAGTTAAAAGGGTTTCTGAATAAATAGTAGTGTCTAAATGTTGAATTGCATTGACGTCTATTAATAGACGTCAAAGCAAATTCCCGTTACCAGGTTTCGTTTTTACGGCATAGAATTTAATCCGATTGTGCATATTAAATTCTGTGGCTAGTAGCCGCTTGGAAAATATTATATTTTAAAGAGAATTTGAACGAAATTTCACCAAATATAATTCTGACACGCGTGTACAGTGATGTCTCTTAGCTTCTTACTTCGTGATACTTCGTCGGCCGTAAGATTTTGACTTACTTATTATGTATATGAGTGGTTTGAATTTTGTAGCGCCTTTATTGTTATTTTATTTATCGATAGGGCTCGATTGTAGCTGTCTAAATTACTAGGGGATGAATGAATTATGCTAAATCGTGTTCTATTGTTATTTATTAATAACTGTACTTTGCTGTGGTTGTTTTTACTACAATCGTGTTTATATAATATAATATAGCAGAAAATCTATATGTGGGCTTCTATGAGTAGCCTCTCAGCTATGCAGTTTGATAAAGAAGTGGGGTTTTAGATATTTCAGAAATTGAGCCACGACTGCCTCGATGGACGAGAGGAGTAGCTCGAATAGATAGAATGACTTCTCAAAATAACTTACCTTCATGATTGTATCATGGCACTCCCTTTCATCAAATGGGGAGATGGGTGGAGTTGTTCAGGTTGTGCCCATTGGAAGACTGGTGTGTTATGGTTTTGGTAATGAAGTTAGAACATTCTTTTTCTAGGTGCCTTCGAGCTTCCACTCAAGTTCACGTTACTCACGGGGACCATTCGGATGTCAATATTGGCTTCATACATGCATTAGTTGCTTCTCTGGCTGTGATCATAATCTCAGAAATTGGTGACAAAACATTTTTCATCGCCGCCATCATGGCAATGACACATTCCAGACTGACAGTTTTTGCTGGAGCTGTTGCTGCACTTGGCTTTATGACAGTTCTTTCTGGTATGTTTTCACTTACAATATTTTTCATCTGTTTGAATTGCTTTGGAAAGTTTTTATTTATTTCTGTTAAATTTATATAAGACACTTTAATTCTTTTGTTGACTTTAACATCTTTTGGTTTTCCTGTCAAAAGTTCCAATAATTTATCTTGTTTTCGGATTTGAACTAATGGCAAAATGTTTTATGTAGCTATTCTAGGCTATGCAACAACTGTTATTCCTCACTGGTTCACTCACTATGTCTCATCTGGCCTGTTTGCTATTTTTGGAATCAAGATGCTGAAAGAAGGTATGTGCTAACAGGTTGTTCGATATTTTGATAACATTTCTAAAACCTTTGATTTTCTTACATAAAACTGGTTTATCTTGTATTTGAAACTTTAATTAGTTAAAAACAATTTCTTATTTGGCCTCTGGACCTCTGGTGGATTTTTGTTTTTCAAATGGAATGCACTTGTAGACTAATTTTGTATTGGACATTGCTGTAAGGCCTTATTAGAGCAGTTACTCAGAAGGAGTTCGTGTTGACTGAAATTTTGACTGTGAAGAAACCCTTTGACTCTGCGTCAAACCAAATGAAGCATCTCTCGTCCTTTGCTGTATTTTATTGCAGCATACAGCATGAGTGACAATGAGGGTCTCGAAGAGTACGAGGAGGTTCAAACAGAGCTTCGAAAGAAAGAGGAAGAGGAGGTTTGTGTGTGTGGCATGGTATTTGTGGGAAGGGGAAATCCCTGGTCATTGCTCACTGGCTACCCACATTGATCCACTCAAAAGGGCAGTTTCATGATGTCATTGGCTTATTTAACAAATTATTTAGCAAAATGAAACGCTTACTCTTTAACATCACATAGATATCTGAGTCAGACAGAGAGCTTAATGTTAGAATTTTCGTTCTCACTCGTTTTGCTGTGTAAATGTTATCAGAAACAATGGTTATTAGGTTCTGACTGTGTGTGGTGTGGCTTTGATGTTGTTTGTGAGATGCGGGACTTTCCTCTTTCAGTTGCAGAGGATGAGCGAAGTGGAAGATCCGGAATCAAGGGTTTCCCATTTCCAGAATCGGCGCTTCCTGTATTCGTTCTTCTCGAGGGTCTTCCTTCAGGCGTTTGTGTTGACGTTTTTGGCCGAGTGGGGAGACCGGTCTCAGATCAGCACTATCATCTTGGCTGCCCGCGATGTAAGCGGCAACTGCCCTTGGCAATCACATTGCTCACTGAGCCTTTCTTCTCAAGTGCTTCTCAGCCTGTGTTTTAGTTTTAATACTTGATTATTATATATATATAATACTTTATTATATTTTTGGTTTTGTGGCTTTCTTCAAGGTAAAATTTGTCAGTGGTCGTTCTGCAGCAAGACAAATTTGAAAATTGAATGTGAAAATTGAGCCAGTCTTGAATAAAATCATATTGAAGAACCAGTTAATTGTGCTATAATTGACAGAGTTGATGTTGGTATACCGATAAGTAGTTTGAGATGAGCAAGACTTCAGTTTCATTATGTGGCCTTTACTACGGTTGATTTAATTCCATCATAGTAATCTGTTCTTAAACTTCTATAGCGCCACTTCATAATGCACTGGAGCATCAACCGATGGCACTCCAAATCCAAATAATTAAAGATCCAGGTCAAAATGCTTTGCATGTATTGGTGGAATTTGGAGTGCAGATGTTGCAATGACTGGATTAGCCAGTTGTAGTTTCTGATTACAGGATGTCATTGGAGTGATATTTGGAGGAACTATTGGACATGCGTTGTGCACAGGACTGGCTGTGATTGGAGGAAGATTTGTTGCTCAGAAGATTTCTATGAGAACTGGTATGAAAGGTCTCTCTCAAGTTTTATTTATTAATTTATTGAGTGAAAGATACATTGAATACGATGAGTTGTATGATAAAGGTGATGCAACAGTGATGATGAAAATAAATATGATATAATTAGTTTTGCAGATGTAATAGAGTGCCTCCTGTGACTGTAGTAATAGTTGTTGTGGTTTGTTTCTAGTGCATTTCATCGGTGGTGTCGTATTTTTCATTTTTGCCATTTCTGCGTTCTTCATACATGACGACTCGTAGAGCTTTTCACTGGAGCATCATCATCTCTTCAAATAACATTCCACAAAACTCTTCGTACCACGGAACGCTCGGCGCATTTGCTGAACAAGGGGAAGAATCATGCAATGTTTATTGTTTTGGGTGGCGTTTTTCAGCTTGCATTGTTTTGTGTTGCCTACTGTTTTGTTTATTAAGCCTATTCCTGTCGCTGCTGTTTTATTAAGAATTTGTTATAGGCATTAGCATATGAGTTGATATTTTTAGTAAATTTGTAATTTAATTTTTAATCAAATGTTTTCTGAGTTTGCTAAGTATCTTATATTATTGGAGAGGATGATTTCAGTGAGCTTGGTTCTATGCACAAGCACATAATATTAATTTCAAGTGAACATTTCATAGACATTTTTTTGTTTATCAACATAAATTGAAAGACATAAAACTGAAAGTGTTTGTTATTTTTTTTGGGAAACGGAAATTGCTTTAGTTGTACCTCGTGTGGCCCATCCTAACCCTTTGGCCCGGCCATCCGTATGAAGCCGAAATATCAGCCTTGTGTGGCAAAAGGGTTAAAACTTCCAACAGCTGATTTTGACCTACTAAAGAGGAGTTGATTAGACAACATTCATTTAAATTGTAAATGTAACAGTCCATCTGCTTCTATAATATTATGTTCCTACTTGCCAGCTGTAAATTCATTAGTCACGATTCCTTGCTTAAAACAATGCATTCAGCATACTGTGTTATGAATTAGCATTTACTTCACGTCTGTTTTCCAGTCCTCATCTGGCCACATTACAATAATAATAATTATGAACTTTTATAACACCATTTCTAATACTCAAGGGTATCAATTACAAATTCTGAGGGTTTTGCTCTTATGCCAGTGTTGCTTTAATTTCACGTGATATAAATCTCTATTTTCTGGTCAACGCATGTTGGGGTAAATAATTAATCGGTTGGCGATGATTGTGCCAAATAAATTAAATTGACGTTTATGTAAAAATAAAAACGGCGCTATGGAAGCTCATGATTGGGTTTGTTGGAGATGGCGTTTGGGCGTCGTGTGTATCGAGGCAAATAGCAACGAAGGAGGCGATTTAAATGATTCCTGAGAAACTTTGGCACAATATTCACTTAAATTGCTTTAATTTAAGCGGTAATTTCACAGCAATGTGTTCGAATAAAGGCCCTATTTCACCGTCTACGATGGATCACACCGATTCAGGTTTTATATCTTTATTATTATTATTATTATTATTATTATTATTATTATTATTATTATTATTATTATTATTATTATTATTATTATTATTATTATTATTATTATTATTATTATCATCATCATCATCATCATCATCATCATCATCATTATCATCATCTCGACAATATCTATAGCGCTATAACGTAGCTTGATGCCAAAAACAAGAGCACTTTACATAAATTGAAATGAAATGTTAAATAATGTGTCTTCAGCGCAACTGAGAACCGTTCAAAGGAGGTAGCAGATGTCACTTTGTCTGGCAACGAATTCCAAAGAAGGGGGTTGCCACGAGTGACAGAACGCTCTCCGAATTTCACAGTCTTCGCATCTTTGCAATTGTGCTTCGCTGCTGTTTATTCTGTAGAGCATTTATAACGCTTGCTAAATGGTTCTTATGAAGAGACCCTAAATTAGAAATTTACCTGCTAACTTAACGTAGTCACGTGCATTTTATGGGCTAAATTTGGGTTCAATTTGTCATGGACCGTATAATTTGCTTGTACTTTGATAGAACCTGGAGTCATCAGTACAATTAGCCTTGAAATGGATTCTCAGAACTTTTTGACACCAACTTCTGCGAGGACGTCATCATCATCGTCATCAAAAAAAGAAGTATATTATCAGATATTAATTAGTTAACAGTAATGGCACACTTATATCAATTGATGATTTCAGTGAACATTATATAATTACGGTTTTGTTTATTCCTTATTTATGCCTTAGAGTTAGTTGTACTTTGCTATCGCTACATAGATTATCAGTATATAAAATTGGATTTCTTGTGAAATTTTCAGATGAGCTCAAGTTTAAGAGAACGACTCAGGAAGTCTAGTCGCTACTTTACGTCTCCACTGGCAACACCCAGAGGTACAAAGACCGCCAGGATGTCCAATGATAAGTCACCAAATGCCTCTCAAGATGCTCACTCCAGTGTGACTGCTTTGCGGCTCGATTCAGGCGCACTGTTTCATAACTCAGATTCTGTTGGAGTCCTTGAAATAACATCTTCAGCGCAACAAGGGCAGGTTCTACACACGGCAGAACAGACCAGAAGTTCTGAAAACGATGGAGAATTAAAGACCTTTAACAAGAGCTTCGAGAAGCACCCGGCATTGGAAGGTGAAGAAATCAATTTGGCTTTTGAAGCAACCACTGACTTGCCAACTGCAAAAGCAGATTCAAAGTCATCGGACCTTTTCTCGGTCTCACAAGTGGAATTTCTGAAGAAGGAAAAGTTTCAGCTGCTTAACAGACTTGCACAGAAGGAAGAAACGTTGCGAAAGTTGAACATGGTCAAGTTATATCGCACGAAGGTATGTCCAAAGACTCAACCATATATCTAGTCTATACTAGTCAGATTTGTTTGTAAAATAGCCTTGCTTTTTGTTGCTCTATCGTTTATATTTTGATGTCTGAATTTGATTAATGTATTCTTTAGTGAGATTGGCACCAGGGAAAGCAGTGCTTTCCAAACCTTTATTTATAATAGCCTTAGTAAGTAAGTAAATCCAAATTTCTTAATCACACTAGCTTATTCACGGGCACTCAAAATGGACGTATTAGGACTTACAGATATTACGTATTATGTAGGAAATTTTAGAGTGTTACTTGATTCTGTCCTATGATTTATATTTCAATCCTGGTCTAATATTGGCTCTAATTGGTAGCCTCCGCTTTTAGAACAACTTGAGCCAACTGGAACAGCTGATCAACAGGTGGCGCCAAGTCTGTCAGACAGCCATTCAAGATCTGCATGAGACGTTGACCCAACCTCGACCCCCGATGTTCGACCTTCTTACTCACCTGCAGATTGAGCCATCTAAAGTGGGTTACAATGCTGAAGAGGACTGTTTCGATTGAATGATATGAACATATCTGTCATGTGAGTTTCATATAGTTATTTCCTTTGATCCAACAATAGCTGCAGTGTGTTTGGGCAGATTTTTGTGTCATATTTTGATTACTTGACTATGATTTGAAGAATTTATTAATAAAGTTCTAATTAATTATTATTTTGTTGTTTGCAAAGACAGAGTTTTCAAGCAGATTCTGATATTTGGTTTACCATCCTTTGCAAGCATACAGTGTGTTTCAAAGTTGAAGCAAATGTCTGAGATTATACGTAATAGAATATACTGACTTGTTTAACATATATATTTAATCTGATGAATTTACAAATCTTTACAAATATTCCATTATACGAATACAACGTGTAAATTAATTACTCTTTACTCCTGGCCGAAAAGCCAACAATCATTATAATCAGTCAGTGAATGTCATCTTTGTCGAAGCTTTGTGATTGGTCCTGAACGATTTCTACTGAACGATTTTAGCTGGTTACTGCTAGCGCTGCAACCAAAGAACCAAAGAAAACCATAGACACATAGTTCAGAAGCAGCGAGCGATTCATTGGTTCAAGTTTTCCTCTTAAAAGCCGATTGTCAGTTTGATTTTGTTCCGTAAAACTGAAATGATGCCTGCAAAGACAGTAAACCAAATAATCTTATTTCAATTTGTATGCAGGGGTGCATCCAGGAATTCATTTATGGGGCACTTGTTATATTCCCCATTATGCCTTCCTCCCATCCATCCCTTCCATATTATGGGTTGATGCATGTTATAATGATTGAAAGAGAAGAGAAAAAACAACACTATTTATTCATGCCTTTACAACTTTTTGACATTTGTCTCTTATGAGAAATTGGCAAAACAAAATTTTGGGTTCACGTACCCCTATGCCTACACTAGTGTGGTTGCTGTGTGAATTTACTGGTTTGGGTAGAATTTGTGTTGATTCTGGAATATTGAAAAGCCTAATGATAAAGACAATTGAAAATCATCTTGCTCTTAGTAAGTATTTGGTGGCATATTTTCCAATGGACCTACTCCATAATGAAAACGTGACTTAAATTCACAAGTGCTGAGCAATGTCTGAATTAAGGCACTACATTGCTTTATTACTACATTAAGTTATATGCATTATTTTGTAGAAGCATGGACATGTAAACAGATGATTACAAATGTTATTTATTCCACTTATAATGTATTTCGTTTACAATTTATTATTGATAATCTAATTGTTATGCTTACGTTGAAAAGAAAGTCGCCAGTCCTTCTCCTTCATACACAGAAGCTCGTATCTAAGGCCATTACACCGTCGACTACAGCCTCGTTCTGTGTTACAAACAGGCAATCAAGCAAGCAATCAATCAAGCAACTTCTATGGCGCCACTATCATAATGCCCTGGTCATCAGCCGATGAGTGAACATTGACCAGGAGTTCAGACATGTATTGGTCATATCGTGGCATTGGGAATTTTTGTGGCCCCTTGAGTGCTAATATAATTTGGTGGCATTTAACCGCATATATATTACTGTAACTTATCATCATATACAGTATTAGCTCGTCAAATGAATTGCATAAGAACTTGGCCATGTCTTAGTAATTTAAACTTTGAGAAGGAATGGTCCAGCTCTGACCGATGGACCCCTCAGGTCAGCAATTTTGGGGGAAGGGGGTCGCCTTTGCATTGACTGAAATTCATAAAGATTACATTAAAGTTATTACTGGAAATTAAGCATACTGTGACTCGTGTTATAGAGTAGGAGACCTGAATTGCCAAAAGCTGTTGTATATCTAAAGTGCTTGGAAACTAGATAGCTTTAATAATGTGAACCAACTTTAAGGCAGGAGTCCATGAATTCGTCGACCGATATAACGCCGTCATTGTTTGCGTCCATCGCCTAAATGCCAAGAAAGAAATCGATGAAACAAAAAGTGACGCTGAATTAATTGCTGGGCTTTTTCCCAGCCGAAAAACTTGAGGCCATATTTTGCTAAACCTGTTGTCAGATTTTGTGCATACTTATGAGACCGCATTGACAATCCCCAACTGGAAATCTTATCAAGGTCATTGATACTCCAGCTGGGTTGGGGCGGAGTCCCTGCCCCTCTCCCAATTTAGGGTAATACCAGTTATCTTGAACTTTGGAGCAAGGAGCTTTACAGACCATAGAACATCTATTCGGCAGTCACCTTATACCTCATTATATAAAATATTTCTTATTTTCTTCAGCAGGACTCTGACCCTTACCCTTCAGAGCAATGGCGGCTCTAGGATTTGGCAAGTGGGGGGGGCGTTGGGGTGGCAACTTCTAATCATGGGGGCCAACCATCTGTTGTTTAATGTATGTAGCATTAAGTATAGGGTCCCAACTGGGTGGGCCACTGGGGGGCCAGGCACTCAATAGGGGGGCACGGGCCCTCCCCTCGGTGGAGCCGCCACTGCTTCAGAGGGCCTCAGATGGCTGCCCCTCTTGTGGCTGAACTAATGGGCTATGAATTTTACCCAGATAGAGCGCTAGTGAATAAGCTGGTGCACTGCGCCAAGTTACCGACAGCGCTATAGAAATTTCGTGTCCTACTTACTCACTTACTGGGCATAAACATACACACATCTCCACCTAGCGAATGCCCATAAAACTAGTAGATCGTATTTCCACTACAGCACTGCTCCTAGTGAATGCTCGGGCAACTACAATCGATTGCAGCTGTGTCGCCCCTAGCGAATGCCAATAAAACTACAACACTTTGCAATAACGTCTTCTTCATCGTCGTCTTCATCATCGTCGCATAATGAAGCTCCATGAAAATGCGTCTCGGAGACATTTCACCATTTAAATAAGTTCTAAAATGTGCCAATATGGAGTTGTAAGATGTGGGCACAACTCCCTCAATATTTCCAAAACCACGACGGATATAGACGTCTACGCCTAATTGCAAGTTCTTTGCAGACATCGAAAGAGATTCAATCATTAGCATCGCCACGGGGGGGCAAATGGGGGCAACTGCGACCCAAACCTGCCCCAGACCACCTACCAGATTCGCGCAAATCCGGTGAGAAAGTTTTTTGTGGAGGGGTGAGGGTGGGTAAGGAATCTGTCGTGGATTTGTTAGATTTAAAAATCCAAAGCGGCAATCTCAAGAGGACGAGACGCCCACCACAAGAGGATAGGATTTATTGTGGGGGTGGGGGTGGGGAGTCGACAGTTTCAACAGCTTGCCTTGAATAGTCTGTCTACGTGATCCTTGATGGCGCAACTGTCTACCGCTGGATTGGCGTATTTGCCCATGATGCTGTAAATGGAGGAGACGATGGAGCACATCTCGTCTTTGGAGATGACCCCGTCGCCGTTGATGTCGTATAGGGTGAACGTCCAACGCAGCTTCTCACTCAGCGACCCTCGGGCGAGGATCGAAAGACTGCGCACAAAATCCTGCAACCGTCAACACACACATTCATCATCATCATCATCATCATCAACGTCGTCGTCGTCGAATTTCTATAGCGCCATTTTATTAATGTTATTGACATCACTAGCAATAATAATAATAATAATAATAATAATAATAATAATAATAATAATATAGCGTGTTTAAAGTGGTTTAGGATGCAAAGTCGGCCTGTGTGAAAACCATTGGACACGAAATTCTGCAGTGAAAAATTCATAAATTTTCTTCTCAGGTTTTCTAGTATAGAGGTTGGACTGCACAAGTGCTAGTTCCCTATTCTCGAACCTGGCTACGCCATTGAAAATGTATGTTATAGGTCTACGGCAAATCTGCTTTTTCAACTCTTAAGCAACGCAATGAATTTCCGAAAAGGGCGAGTTCGTCGAAGACCTCTGTGACTTCGGTCCACATGACACGGTCCTGTTTCATGACTCTTGGCGTCTAATAAGTCGACGTCAAGCGAGACACGTCTTGACGTCAGCCAGCGTCACGGTGACGCCTCGAGAAGCGTCGAGTTGTGGCGACTCACAAGTAATAAAACCACTCGTAAACCCATGGTTATGAAACAGATGTGGGGCACGTCGACCATTTTCCCCGACGAGCAAAAAAAGTCGTGGAATTCGTTGCACAGTGTTTATTATAGGCCTTCTCTGGGGGGAATCCCCCCCCCAGTTTGAATCCCCCAATAATATTTTGACAAGTAGTATGACCTCCCCAATGTCTTTTACCCCCAAAAATTTTAACTCCCCCTCAATGTCTAGGTGGCTATAGAATAGCCACTGTTCGTTGCACAGTCACGTGCTTCTATGCACCGAACAGACGGTGCATAGGCCTATACATAGTATACATAGTATAGTATATATATATATATATATATATATATATATATATATATATATCATAGTATACATAGTATATACAGTGGCGTATTTACCATTGGGCCATTTGGGCCATGCCCCCCCTTTGGTCTTGATGTCAAGCATAAAAAAGGTCGTCAACTTTTTTCCAAAGTTGTAACTTGTCAGGTCGAAAGTGTCTGCCCCTTAAAAAAAATCCTAAAATCCACTGAGTATATATATATATATATATATATATAAATATATATATATATATATATATATATATATATATATATATATATATATATATATATATATATATATCATAGTATACACTATACAGCATGCAGTATTTAGAACGCGATGAGCGAAATTAATGGTTAAGTCTTCGTCCACGATTTCCGCTTGTGACCAACCTCTGCAAACTCATCAATCTGGAAAATTTTAAGAGACCCGGAGCCTGGAAGAGCGACCTGCCTGGAAGACACCTTACCCTTCGCCAACCCCTCCCTCCCTCTCTCCCTCCCCTCCCTTCACGGATCATCCTTTCCCTTTTTCGTGAGAAATATTCGTCCTTGCGTCCACCTATCGGAAGCATTCAGCGAGGATCTCTTTGATCTAAGCCGCCGCCGCCAGTCGTCGTTTTATCTCGCGCCGCGGCGATGTTTACCTGGAAATTTATTGCGGCCCGAAAGCTTTTACTGCCTCTCAAAGCCCTGAGCAGTTACCTGGTTCGATGGCGTATGCTTCTGTACAACCGCGGGTTTTGAGACCCACCCCTCCTCCCCACCCACCCACCCACCCACCCTACTCTATCCCGGCGGCCACGAGCGCTCGTTTTATTCGCCAATTGATTTGCGCTAATTTCATTAATCTCTGTCTCACCGCTTCTTCTTCGCTCGAATATTGACAAAAACATCATCAGCTGCGGCTGCACAACACTTTTCTGTACCTACCTGCATCGGCTGTACGCTCAGGAGAGAGAGAGAGAGAGAGAGAGAGAGAGAGAGAGAGAGAGAGAGAGAGAGACGGACAGAGACAGGCAGACAGAGTCCAGGTGATTCTGGATATTGTATTGAGACCAGGCCATGACCCATCGTAAGTATAGGTGTGTAGATGGAAGGCGAAGATTAACTCTAACTCTTCCGCATTTACGATGCAATCAAAGATTCATGTCTGGAGTCGATTTTTAGTAAAATGTGCGTTTTATATTAACGATAAAATTCTCAAAGCGACGCTTCTGCGTTCTAATGCAGAGGGCAGAGGAGGAACGGCACCGGGCGACAGAGCCCTAGATAGCCTCAGCATATTTGAAGCAGAGGGCGGGGGACAAAGAAAGAAAATTCTAAAAGTGTTATCTCGGAAAACTAGGTTACTGAATGTGGAGAGTTAGCCTTCTACAGTGGTTTCCACTCGGGCTTACTTAGTCTCCTAAACTACTTTAAATCACATTACATTGTAATATTGTTATTAGTTAGGCGTAACTAACCTCGAAGCATATAGTGCCGCTGTGTTGCAAGTCGAACATCTTGAAGACATAGTGTGCGTAAGTCCCAGTGTCTAATGTCAAACGAAAAAAATCATCATCAAAGATCATCAGTTTAGGTATTTCCCATTGATTATATTATTTTTAAAAGCAACGAAATGGAAAAGTCGCGTCTATGACGACGACGACGACGACCTTAGGCCTAAGTCATCAACGATATAATATATAATAATATAATATAACAAGGTTTAAATTGGTTCAGTAGGGACTGCCCTGTGTGAGAACCACTGTTGCTCCCGTCCAATCTAATATCCTAAACTACTGAGGTTTATTTTGAACTCGTTTACAGTTGTAGCCGTTACTATCCCCTCATCCAGTTCATTCCATCTGTCCACCACTCTTGCACTAAAAAAATGCTGTTTACGTCTCCCAACCCGTTTCTTGAACAGTTTCATGCTGTGTCCTCTGGTTCGATCATACTGCTTCATTGTAAAAAATCTTTCCTTTGGCATTTCCACTTTGTTTGTTAGTATTTTGTATGTCTCGATCAAATCCCCCCTCTCTCTTCTTTTTCCAGGGTTGTCAGTCCACAGTGATTTAGCCTTTCCTCATAGGTTAGTTTGTGATATCCCTTGATCATCTTTGTTGCTCTGTGTTGCACTCTTTCTAAGGTCTCTATGTCTTTCTTCAGGAATGGACACCATGCTTGAACACAATACTCTAAATGTGGACGTACCAATGTCTTGTAAAGTCTTATTATTACATCCTTCTCTCTGCTCACTATCGTTCTTTTGATCATACCTAGAATTTTGTTGGCCTTATTAGCTGCCTCTGCACATTGCCTAGATGGCTTTAAGCTGTTATGCATGATGACCCCTAGATCTTTCTCCTCGTTTGTCACTTTTAGTCCCTTCCCACATAACTTATAATATAATATAATTGATGTAATATTGATTGATATTGATTGATTGATATAATTGATGTGAAGGCGAGACACTGCCAACTATTCGGCATTTAATTGCTTATATTATCTTATCTATTCTTAAATTTTATATTTAAAGAGGCCACGTGATACGATGTCGATGCTACTGAATATAAAGTGGTCTTAGATGAGAGATATTTCAAAACAAAATATTGCTTTGTTTTTGTGTGTGTGTGAGAGAGAGAGAGAGAGAGAGAGAGAGAGAGAGAGAGAGAGAGAGAGAGAGAGAGAGAGAGAGAGAGAGAGAGAGAGAGAGAGAGAACCTCCTTGTGGGAAGAACTGTGCGTAGATTTCCTTGAATGTCTCCTCGTTGACTATCCCGGAAGGACACTCCTAAACAACACAGCAGAAAAAGGCGCTACGTAAAGGCGACATTGAAGCCTCATCTTCACTACAAAGACATTTAGTAGATACAGTGAAACTTCGTTAAAGCGTATCCTCAGTTATAACGTACATTATCTCAATTTTACAAACCCGCCAAGTGCGTTATAACGCAGTTATACTGTAATTAATCTTGAGAGGTCAACTGGTCATCGATCATTGGGTTAATGGAATATAGCAAATGCAGCATCGAACAATTGACTGTTTTAGCAAGTTTCGGTTAATAAGTCCCGCAGGTAACGAAAAAAAACAGAAAGCCCAGGTTGGAGATGCTCTAAAGCTATTTTTACGCAAATACTCTGATTATTGAATATAGCTGCATGCGTCACCTGTTGCACGTCAGCACATTTACCTGAGGCTGTTTCGCATTGGCGCTCACCTGTTTGAATCCCCGGTACATCACCTGCAGCTCTTGTCGCGTGAATTTAGTGTTTCTACAGAGGGAATCGAGTCCTTCAGACTTGTAGCGAGTCACTTGTGTCTCGATCTCGTCCAGTCCATAGTCTACCAACACCAACCACACAACCACCCATGTTTTACTACAGGTATTAGATGTTTTTCCATATTATTATTATTATTATTATTATTATTATTATTATTATTATTATTATTATTATTATTATTATTATTATTATTATTGTTGTTGTTGTTGTTGTTACTACTACTACTACTACTACTACTACTACTACTACTACTACTACTACTACTACTACTATTATTATTATTATTATTATTATTATTATTATTATTATTATTATTATTATTATTATTATATGGTTGTAAACGCACATTAAGTCATTCACAGAATGAAGAATAGTAAATGCGGAGCAATTTAGGAGTGAACAACATGTCTAAGGTCTCTGCTACGCAGTGGATAGATAGGGTCAGATTCAAACCCGCTACCCTCCGGTTGCATGGCAAGGATCCTACCACTACTCCACCTTGCGCATATGTTAAGACATATTTCTGAAATAGCACCAACTACTGTATGTCTCTTTAAATAAATGAACTCTCTGTCGTATATTTGCTGCGGCGCATAAAACAACAAACCGCTGAACGAAAAACAAAACGTAAAACCCGAAAAGAAATCAACAATTGATTCTGTCGACATAATTTATTGGTCTACGTGCTATGAAGATGACTCAGAAACGAAGGAGAAGATAGAGGAGGAGGAGAAGTAGGAGGAGGCGGAGGAATAGAAGAGCGGGAAATCGTTGTTGCCACGACAACCGGGCACGAGAACGAACGGTTCTCATTCAGCGAACTGCCCCTCCCCCTCCCCCTCCCCCACCGCATCCCCCTTCGTTTCTCCCTTCGTTGCTCTAATCACGATAGCTTTGTTGCGCAGTTGCAATCTGGCGCCGCAGCGCAAGACTCGTGTGCGCGAATTTATTTAGCGCGCGACAAATGATGAATCTCATCGCATCGAGTTCATCGAGTCCGTCGTCCGTTGGAAGTCTTCCGCCGCACTGGAAATTTCGCGCGCTGGCGATGACAGGTGCCAGGTGCTGTTGTCGTCTGCGCGCCACTTCCGCCATTCCACCACCGTCTCCCCCACACAACCACCTGATTTTCAGTGATTTATTTAAAGATGCATGAACACTGCATGTTGACGTCATATAAACTGCCAATGCCTGCGTAATCACTCGTACCAGATATCAATGGAATGATTTTCTAAATTGTACTAAATAATAATAATAATAATAATAATAATAATTAAAAAATAATAATAATAATTGAAGTGTTTCAGGACGGTCTGCCCGATGTGAGAACCACAAATGCTTCGCTTTACTCTGAGTAAAAATATTAAAGAATTAGAAATGTAGATTTTACTACAAAATTTGTGTATTTTTCGTTTGACTGTGAGACTCAGACAGACTCATATTGGGCTAACTCGTCCTCCCAAATAGGCCTAACAGGTCTAACCAAGTGTTCTGGGTCTAACTTTAAACACTGATATTCCTGGAAAAAACTCAATGGGCCGATTCTCCCGCAAATTTTAAGAGATCTAGCTATTTATATTTATGCAAATGCCCACTCTGGTCTAATCTGTTAATTGAAGTAAATGTTATTTACTTATTTTTAGAATATATTATATTAACTTAAACTATTTGTCTCAATTTTCAGCTACCAGTTATCCTTGCGTCGGACGGAGACAGTTGTCTGAATAGACTTCGGTTGTTAAGGACGCCCGCATAGGCGCATTTAGAGTTTAATATTTGGGTAGGCTAGCATGGGGGTCTGGGGTTGCCATCCAGTACGGGCGCCATTCAGGACGCGACAGACCTGGTGTTGATTGAAAAAACATTTTTTTGTTTTGGTGGGATTAGTTAAGCCTACCCAAGCCTTTAATAAAATCCGCCTATGGACGCCCGTAAAATGGTTTTTATTTAGGCAATCCATTATGTCTGCTCTGAGTCTGTAAACTCTTGGCATTGTCGTTTAGAGGCAGAGACAGTCTGTATATCGCTCTTCTACCGTTTATGCTGTGAATGTCATTTTACGACACTCCATCGATCATCGGCGCCAGTGCGCATGCGCATATATTTCGCTACATAAATTCGCCTTTTTCTCCCATCGGGGTCACGCTTCGCGCCAATCAGATGCGTCAAAATTACTACGGCAGTCGACGGCACTCGGCTTAATATGACAAAAGCTTTTCTTACTCACTCCGACCGCCGGAAACTCCCATTCCAATCGACACTGCCATTCCCATTCTGGCGGCGGATGTGGCTGTTTCTGCCGGAGGGGGAGGGGAGAAGGCGGTCTCCAATGGGGGGGGGGGCTAGATATCTCCCTGGATCGCTGGTCTAAGAGAGACTGCAGTTGATGGCAGAGAGAAGCGACGGTGGTAAACGATTGAAGGCTCTCTGCTTTATAGTCTACGCCACGTCTTAACCAGTTCTGACGTCGTGATGCTGGCCGAGTGTCTCTGGCTTCGTTTCAAAGTGACGTGGTCGCAACGTGTCCTCTCGTTATTATGCTTGAGATCTATAAAGAGTTTCGTTTGGTGCGAAGAATAAGAGTTTCCCACAGAATGCGCCACTGGAATTCACACACAACATTTCACTGTATATAGACTACAGATCTCAGACGTCCATCGGATATAACCACGGCTTTCACTCGGCCCGAGCTATCGTCGTTATATCGAATCCACACTGTAGCAGGTCTTCCTTGTACAGTATATTGTCGACCTGCTAATGACTCGGTCCATTAGATATACAGACAGGGCAGAGTAGTCTTTTAAGGAAGCATCATGATGCCTCTAATGGTTCTGTGGTGCAAATTCCCCGACACGTCTCTCTCTTTCGGAGCCAGGCTAATCTCTTTCGCTGGCTAATTTACCGCAACCGATACCATCAATCGATCGCTCGGCCTTATCTCGAGATAAATCGATCCATTAGCCAGATCTGAGTGCGTTAACGCCGATGGTAGAGATAAAAAAGCTTTCCGTTGAAATAGACAATCGAAATGTATAGTTGAAGATGGCGAGAATCGCATACGACGCCTATAATAGTCAAGAGAGCATTCTGGCGCCTAGCACCAGCAGTGGCGGCTCTAGGATTTGGCAAGTGGGGGGCCGGTGGGGTGGCAACTTCTAATCATGGGGGGCCAACCATTTGTTGTTTAATGTATGTAGCATTAAGTATAGGGTCCCAACTGAGGGGCCACTGGGGGGCCAGGCTCTCAATAGGGGGGGCACGGGCCCCCCTGGCCTCCACGGTGGAGCCGCCACTGAGCACCAGAGGGCGCATACTTCGGCCGAAGTGTGCGCCCTCTCTGGTGCCCGGTAGAGGCGCCTTAATGTTCTCTGGGCAATTGTTGGCGCCGTATGTTTTTTTAACCGAATCTGTTCGAAATCTGTCAAATGACAGAAGAGCAATGCTACACTCCTATCACGTAGGACAATATTTCTACCAGAGAGAACAGACACACACACACACACAAACACACACACACACACAAGTTATTCCTCTCTGGCGCTGAAGCAGTTTCGCGTCGATGTATGATTAAAACACGGAAGTTCCAGCGAATCAACCAACGATGGAAGACTTAGAACAAGAATAACCAAGACGATGTCAAAATAACTTGAAAACTACGGACGACATCTTAGAAACCGAACTCCAAAGCAAAAGCGATCATCTCCTCTGCTGAGAAAGAGGAAGAGGAAGATGAAGAGGAAGAGGAAGAGGGCGAAGACGGTCAGGAACTAAACCTATCTCCATGCAGTTCCTTTAAAACTGCTTCCAACCGACCAGCCAACCGACATCAGCTATCAGAAGCCAGCCAAGAAACAGCCCCCACCCACCCACACCCACCACTCTACCCCTACCCCCGCCGCCGACAGCTTAGATACGAACGAGGCTTGAACGTGTATGAGGCGATGTTGAAACGAGGCGATCTTTATACGAATACGCGCATAATGGTAAACACTGAGTCTGCCAGGCGCAGATATTGGCATTATGAGATGTTTCTCAAGAGTTACGACGACTCTGGCCGCCGAATCTTTTCAAGAATGAATCGAATTTATTGATGGATGGATGGATGGATGGATGGATGGATGGATGGAAGGAAGGAAGGAAGGAAGGATTTTGCTTCGGCGGCGCATAGAACTGCTCCCCCCGCAGTATCTGCGCCCATCGTATCTGTTTCAGGGGAACTGCGGGGTTGGTTGCGGTGGGGTGAGGGAGAGGAAGGGATAAGGTAGCACTCCATGTCACGTGATCGTCGGAATTCCGCCTCAGGCAAACGTAATTCCGGTCTCACCGGACCGGGACGATGGCAATTCGACCAATTATCGCTCACGCGGAAATCCATCGAATTATCGCCCACGCACGTAAATAAAATTGTTTATTTTGCGTTTAATTCGCTCGAAGACATTCCGACGGAATTGTCATTGTGCTTGTTTGTTTGTGTGCGTCTGGGCGCAGTGTGATCGCATTTATGTGGCGCCATGCAGTCCGGATGGCATTAGCATAGCGCAAAGGATGATCGACGAAAGAACAGGAATGAAGAACTCCAGAAGAGAAGGACGGAAGGTTATCCGGATGATTGAAAGGAAGAAAGAGAAGGAAAGAAATCTGAATGAAACGAACAAATACAAAGGAAAAGGCGATCATATTACGAAGATGGAAGGCTTTGTAAATTTTGAAGAAAAAAATTAAAATAAATACGTTTATAGAAAGCCTAATCGAACAGAAGAAAGAAGCAGAATTGGCTTCTTATAGGTCTCTCTCTCTCTCTCTCTCTCTCTCTCTCTCTCTCTCTCTGTAATTGCATAGGCAGTCTGAACTTGACTTCGTTTTCATATTCAATAGATTTCATCTGAAGAAGCAATTTCCGAATTGAATTCCGAAGCGACAACACAGGAAGTCAAAATCAAGACACACATACATACATACATACATACACACTGACTTTCCACTGTGCGTCTCTTGTCCTTGTCCGTCGAGTAAAAAAGCGGATTCCGAATGAGGTTGGCGCTTGAATGGGTGACCACTAGAAACATCAAGCTCTGCATTAACTAATATTTTATATATATATATATATATATATCGACTGTATATATATATAATATATAACACAAAGAACTTGATACACCTGTATATATATATATATATATATATATATATATATATATATATATATATATATATATATATATATATATATATATATATATATAATACAAAGAACTTGGATACACCTAGAATGAAATAGAACAACTAGCAGAAGATCGAGAGAAATGGAAAGATCTTGTATGACATGCGGCATATGCTTCTTCATGGGGAGCGAAAATGGCTGAAGAAGAAGAAGAGAAGAATATATATATATATATATATATATATATATAAGATATATAAGATTTTATATATATATATATATATATATATATAAGAAAGAAGAATATATATATATAAGCCTTCCATCTTCATAATAATTATACGTATATATGTATATACAATTATACACATATATATATATATACAGTCGAAATCCATTAACGCTACCTATAACGTCATAGCGTTTATAATGTCGGTCGCCACAACTGAACTCCTTATGACGTCATAGCCGCCTAAGATGACGCAACGGAACGTTGTTTGATCTTTACTTTATGTATAGTCGCGAGTTTTCGTATTTCAAGAATCCCAGCATTAAAGGCCGACTGACGGTGAGACCATTTCTATTTTTTACGCAGCATCCGCTGTACACAAGAGCTAGCGTGTGTACAGTCTGTGCACTGTGTGTGTGTGTGTACACTGGTGTAGTACATCAAGTGCCGTTCTTCCGTCGCCGTATAGTTAATAGTGTTGACACTGTACTCTATAAAAGACGTCACTCAACACTTTTTGTGACTCGTTCAGTTTTTGTCACTTGTTGCCAGAAACCATCCAGAACTACAACATGACAAATAATACCCCCCCCCCCCACCCATGCCGGAAAGACAAACCACCCAACCACCCATCCACCCATCCACCCATCCGCCCGCAGGTGGGCGTTTAGTGCTTTAGTATCGTCCACTGGGGATTCATTGATATCGATTCGTTTGCTTGTTTATTATTGTTTTTGTCGCCACTGCGCAAACATTGCCTCCACCCCAGAGGAAATAAAATTCCCAGTTGTCTTCCATGTCGAGACTTTGGAGGCAGCCCCCTTCCCATATCAATGGCAATAACAATTCGCTGTAATATCGTCATTGCGTAAAATACACGCAAAGCCTATTATCTGTTTATCATGCGTTGAGCGTTCGATGTCTGAACAGCTTATACAATTAACTGATTGAGTCGCGTTCAGACGCTGAACGATTCTAGAATTCTGGGAGTAAAAGGCCCCCGGCGCATCTCTCAATTTTAGATATGATTTTCAGGACCAGGAACATGTCGCATTTCCTTTCTCCGCGGTTTCAGTAGGTTTGAGATTTGCATAAATTGGACAATTTTCATTTCGTTTAAATAAGAAATTCGGTGTCCAGGAAGAATACAAATGGCGCTGGGTCTTAGGTCACGGATTCTGTTGTTATTTTTAGGTGGTTAGCAGGAAAGACCGACCTTATTTAATTGTCACCCTGTTCGAGCAAAATTCCTCCAAAATCCTGCATATACTAATAGAATATACAGTATATATATATATATATATATATATATATATATATATATATATATACTGTATATTCAATTAGTTTTGTCCCTGGATAAGTTTACTCTTGCAGCAGTGTCTGATGTGAAATAGAGGCGTATGCCTTTTTTCGCTCCCGGCCTTTGTTCTTCCAACACCTTCCTCTTCTCCCTCTCCATATCTGAGGCGTCTCTTTCCAATTGCACCATCAAAGGACCTAAATCCGCCCTCTTCGACTGCGCCGATGCCATAAGTATAGGAACCAGTGTAAACACAATTACCCAGAGTTCACCAGAACAATATACAGTAGAACTTCGTTATGACGTACTTATCGGGTCTGTAAAATTGAGTAAGTTACTTCCGAGGTATGTTATAGCCAAACACCATCCAGTACGGTAGCGCATCACAAGGGACCGTACTGTTCATTGCGGTACGTTATGACCAAGACCATTAGATAACGCAGGGTAAATGCACCAACTTTGGCATGTTACCGTTATCGCATCCAGTCGTGCATCGACTCCAATCGCTATCGCAAACATAGTCCATCACACGCTTCTTCTATAGCGCCTCAACTGCGACAACCCCCCCCCCCACACACACACACACATTGCCATGACGCTATTGAATAGGCCTTTGAATATGTATATAGGCTCCTTGGAATTTCAGGTCCACTTATAGAGCTTGTTAATTTTTTTGTAATAAACGATCGATTTTAAACGTGACTGAGTATAAAAATGCATCGAAGCCTCCCCTCCTCCTCCTCCTCCTCCTCCTCCTCCTCCTCCTCCTCCCCAATGACACAATCAAGAGGCTGTTCGGATGCCGTGTCGCGTCCTGTGCAGGTTGTGAGCAAGGATTTCTTCGACTGTAGAAAGACTCTGCATTTTCGAATGCGGGGGCGGGGGTTGGTGGATGGCTGTTGGTGTTAGGGGTGGGGGAGGGGTAGAGGTGCCTTCTGTGGCTAAACAAGACCTATTTCCATTCCCCGGGGGTCCAGATTAACAACTCCCTCAACTGCTCTAAACATAGAACCGATTGAAACGCAGATGTTGTTACAAGACAGAGAGAGAGAGAGAGAGAGAGAGAGAGAGAGAGAGAGAGAGAGAGAGAGAGAGTCGGCGGTGGCAGCCGAACGAAGCCGAACAAACCCGAGCACTGCCGAAGAACAGAACCGGGTCTTAATACGAAGGAAACCGAAGATAATCCGATTGCACCGAAAGGTCCGGAAAAACGGAACCACTCCGTCCAACAAGGTCCGGAAAGAGAGTGGGGGGGAGTTGGACAGCCCCCGGGTTCTAGATTTCTGCGGAGCAAACAAAGTGAAGAAGTGGACATTGATTGGCGCCGAATGTGTTTGCTAGAGAGCGTCGAATGAGCGGATCCCTCCGATTACTACGTTTCTCCGTTTGCATGGTGACATCGGATTTTCTCCTAAGGATTTGATTTCTCTCTCTCTCTCTCTCTCTCTCTCTCTCTCTCTCCGATGGAGGAGAATATTAGTCTCCGACAAATCAATCAGGAAGAACCGACAGAAGCCCATTCGCCAATACACAGCGCCCGACCGATGCTGCTGCTGGTCTCAGTCTTATCGAAGTGACCACAGAGTAAAGAAGAATACGGCGTTTTTGTCGACTCAATTAGCAGTTAATGATCCCGTATTTATTATCAGAACGGTTTCGTTGCTGCGCTTTGCTAAGACGATGGACCGTACATGGACCAGTTCAATAATTCATCAATGCCTTCAGATATTATACTTCCTTTTCCCCTGTGGTATAATTGAAACTCGAGGAGGTGTAAGCATGGGGTGACGCTTTCCCCCTCCCACCACTTTATGGGCTTTCATTTTATGGAAAAATCAATGCGCTAACCACAGGAGTAGCTCTTCTCTAATTGGCCTGTCCACAGTTTCATCACAGGATATATAAAGTCTCGCGACAGAATTCCTCATTCCCACACAATTGCTTACATTCCTCTCTAAAACCCTGTCTTCCGATTTGGTAAGAGAACCAAACACATCTATTCATCTACTCGCATCACCACAAAATATCCTTCAATGGTACAAAAAGTCAAACACACACACACACACACGCACACACACACACACACACAAGACCGAAGACGATGAATGGAAGAGATGCAATGCGATCATTTAGATCTGGCATAATAACACGTCATTCCCTTGCGTCGCCCCGTAACTCCGAGTGACGTCAGCTTCGCCTGACGTCACGCAATCCTAACCGTCACTCTTCTGGGTAATAAATGACAAAGTGTCGGACTGAGACGGAATGGCGAGGTCATGACGCAGGTCATGACGCTGGCAGTCTTACCGTCATTCCGGTTGATGAAGATGTGACGATTGACGTATGGAAGGATCTTCCGCAGCTTCAGACGAAACATTTGAACGCTCCAGACTTCCTTCGCGATCTTCTTTTCCACCTTTTCCACCGTTTCCAGCGCCGCTTCCACTCCAAGCCACCCACCCACCCGCCCGGCAGACGGATACGAGGTGGAAATCAGATGGAGGAAAGATAGAGGAAGAGAAGGAGGAGGGGGAGGAGGAGGAGGAGCTGGAGGCGTCTAGTAGAAGAATCGGCGCGTATGTATTAATAAGTTAATCCAACAGGTGTTGGTCTGATTCGAGCGCTCACCTATACAACAGCGTAGCTTACATCGACTCGTCAACCACCTTTTATTCGAAGGCATCAACCGATCGCCATGGCAACGGAATATGTAGACCATATGTTTGTCTTTCGGAGTGTTTGTCCGTTTTCCACCCGCCCGGTGGGGGAGGGGGCGGGTCTCGGCCTCGGCGCCGCCTGTCGCTGAGGACGGCGGCGGCGGCGGCTGGGCGCCGTAGTTAGGCCGGACACAATATGGCGACCGCCACCCCGGATCGACGTAGCGGCGATGTTAATCTGGTACCAGCGCCATCGGCTGCTGCTGCTGCTGCTGCTGCTGATTCTTCTATGCATTATAAGTGGCGCTATAGAAGTCTTGTCAGTTGCTTCAAGTAATTAAACCGCACACGTCCCACTGCTCTGTTGTCTGGCGTCTTGTAAAGATTATTCTTTAGTAAAGCCATCATCATCATCATCTTTCTGCCTTCGACATGGCGGCATTGCTCGCATTAGGCCTAGTTAGATGGCTTCCAGTTTCCTTTCTTTCACTATAGTAAGACTATCATCGCATAATTAAGTCTCGGCGGATAGCCGAAGAGCTATTGCACAAATAATTGGTAACGAGGCATTTCATATTATAGGATTTTACCGTAATTGTCATTTTGTCATCTTCATCTTTTGTGCGATGGCTCACAATCTTTCAACACAGTCGCCACCTAGCGAATAGAGACCAAAATTAATCAGTCATGTGTTGCATTATTGTAAGCACATTTCAGGCAACACAGTGTCAGTGACACTCACATACGTGCTTTGTTATCGTTGTCGTGCAGCTGTTTCTAGACGATTTTTTTATTTGTAAATTAAAGGAAAAATATATTTACAAATGTATGCGATATGCGATCTAATCTACAGTCATATCCTCCTATTCGCATTGTCGCCATCGTAGTTTATTAATATTTAATTAGTGTGCTTATGCTCTTCCAAACTGAATTTGATTAGTTGAAGTTGATCGAAGCTTAAAAAATAGATTTTGCAATATAAGTGCTATATAAATTCATAACCAATCTATTTTTAGGCAGTATTGTACCTACACGTTCTAAATTCTAATATGGGTCAAACATCAATATTGATATATTTTTAATATTTTAAATTTATGAATTCATGCAAGTATATATCATCATGTATTTATGTTTTACCAGTTACAAACTAACCTACAACGGTACTTGGAACTATTTTTATGTTCGATGAACACGACTTCATTGTCCGGCGTGATGAGGCCGTTCACATTTATTTGATATGAGTTTTTAGCTTTTTCTGATGTGAATTTTGAGGGTTTTCTGCACATTTCTTTTAATTGTCTTTGCTCGATCGCTTCGCTAGATGCTCTTGGAGGGCACAGTCGTGGGAAAGCGCCCAACAGCGGTCCCTCGCGGCGTTGGCCTCGTGCTCGAGGACTTATAATAATAGTAGGGCATTAACCCTACTATAATACTATTGCAGATATAATTTTGGGTCGGGACCGTTGGTCCCATGGTGCCCTCCATCTTATAATTGACGTATTTAGGAGTTTGTGTTTTTCTTATCATGCAGTTTAATGTTTTGATTTTTATTGCTCCAAACATTTGCGTGCTTATTAATTATTTGTGGAATAGCCTGAAGTTGCAGAGGAATGGATAAGAATAATATAAAGAAAATTTTTGAACAAGCAATGATATGCCACGAGTTGGGGCGTTATAGAACATTTGTAGAGATTGGACTTTAACTGCTGACCATGATATTTTGTTATGTTCAGTGAACAATATCAGACCAATGCTGAATTCAGGTGCTTCTAATGGATTTCCATGTGGCGATGGAAACGTTTGCTGAAGTGTGGATGACAGCAAACATGCAGAATTACAGCCACACTGGTGCAGATACTAGTGATCCAGAGGTAAATAAACCTACCAAATATCATAGTATGTTTTAAGTGTGTCCCCCACTATCGCCGTGCAATTTGAAGTGAAAATATTGCAATCTTTTGAGTGTGCAGTGCATTAAATATAAAATGGAGGAGTTAAACGGAATAGTTAAAAATACAGTGAAGAAAGTCTTTAATTGAAAAAAATTCATTAGAATTTCTTTGAAAATCCTGCAGAGACTGTGGTGTAAAATGTAAAAATGCAAAGGAATATTATGATATGCTTAGAATTTGAAATAGTTGTGCTTTTAAAAATCAATGCATGCATTTTGAGATATCATGTACATGTAAAAGTTGATTGTCTTAGGATAATTTGGCAAAGTTAGTGTTATATTATAAAGCAGTTATCTTTGCTCTTCAGGTGCCTAAGCAGAGGTCGTCTGAAATGTCAAACGTCGTTGAAGAAACTGTGTCAGATGGCTGGAATTCCCCAAAGTTGCCTAACAGAACTGGCGTGACCAAACTCAGCCCATCACTGCCGTTGCCAATAGCAACCACTGCATCTACCCCTTGTTGGTGTCTTTGTTATTTTGTTTTCATCATCATCATCATCATCATCATCATCGTTGTTGTTGTGTGTCATTATTGTGATGGTTCTTTCTATGTAGTCGTTATATACTGTATTTGTAATAGCATAATGTGTCCAGTTGATGCCTTCTATCATAACGTAATGTGTTATGTGATGTAATGTCATTGCTAAGTTATATGTTTGGTCTTTGTTTGACTGTTATGTAAGATTTAAATCCAGTGTCATTTGGTTACTGGCCCCTGGCCCAGGGGCTTGGCATAATTAAGGTTTACAATAGAAATGTTCAAAATGAGTGAACAGCTCACTCATAAACTAATGATGAGTTCACGAGTGACTATTGCCGTCTTTTGTGCTGAAGTGAGTGGCGTTCGCTCGTATCCGATCCGTTGTCTCGTGGAGGAAGAAAACCAGGATTCAAACGGGAACGTTCTGATTGAACTGTCGACGACCGTCCTCTGCGACACTTTCGCCATTCTGCCGGGGTCATTGCTGTTCAGCGACATCCTCAGGGGCGCCCTCGTCAAGATCGGCTTTTCCGTTCTGGAGGCAATCGGGGCAAAAGGTGAAATTGATGTTCATCTTCTTAATTGGAACGAAAGTCAGACTGACAAAAAGTCAATCCTTTCTACCTTTTAGTGTCAGTTTGGTTTAATATCTGAATTTGAGCAGTTCCTACGGTGATATAACATTATCAGGATTTTACTGTTATTTGAATCAGTTCATGTCTGTGTCAAAGAAAAGCATGACCATTCTAATTTATGGTCAATCCATTTATGTAGCACTGATTTTTAAGTTTCATTATTGTATTGACCAAATGATTTTACAATCAATTCTGACCTTCACTTGTGGATAATGCATCTGTTTATTAATACTTCTTCACTGCCAGAATGTCGCAGAGTCAGCAGATTGGGCTGCAAAAAATGCAGAACAGGACATAGGAATTTGATGTAATGACAAATAGCATTGTTCGTAAATGCTGTTTACGCTGCAGAATTTACGACTGTAGTTTTACTTTTCCAAGGAACAGTGCAGATTCGCAACTGGAAGCCGTTACCATTTGAGGTCATCACGGACAATCCAGACTGCACGGTCGAAGAGATCCTCGGCGACATTTCTTCTGCTGCCACCCTGCGTATTCGCCTGTCCAGGTAGCTACCATCTATTTCTCTTTATTATTATTATTATTATTATTATTATTATTATTATTATTATTATTATTATTATTATTATTATTATTATTATTGGAAGCCTTTGGCATTGGTCCAATTATCTGTGCTGTGTAATGCAGAACTCTGGCCAAGGCAAGTTGATGCAGTGTTCTTGGAAGGCTCAGTTATAAATGAGTGCATGGGGCCTTATGTAATGTAATGGAAATTTATATAGCTCCTGTTCTGTAGGAAAGGCTGATAGGGTAAGAACTGACTGCCAGCTTGATTCCCCACAGCCAGTTAAAATCCTAGTAAATTCTACATTTTAGTATTTTGAGATTTTGAGAGTCTAGAATCCACAGATAAATATATTGGAAATATAATTTACTTTCTTGCTTTTAAAGTGTAGTGTGATTTTGATATTGTTTGAATTGGCCGACTGAATTAGCGTGACTTCTGTCTAGTGGTTGTGTTTAGAGTTGATTTGGACCGGATGGAGTGGACCGACCATGCTGTGCGATGTGCTGTCGTCAAACTGCTGAAGGAGTTGAACCAGAAGAGTTTAGCCAAGATATGTCCTCTGCCTCAGGTTAGACAAACAAATTCATCGATTTCTGCCTCCAGAGCATTATGGCCAAAACGGGTTAATTTTAGAACAAATGTTTCCAAAGTCATTGCTAGTCAATGCCTAGGGTGTTGGCATGACTGAAGTTGTACACTCATTCATTTGTTTGTGGATTAAATAGAACTGGTTAAATATTCAAAAATGAGAATGCTATAATCATGTTTTACTGTTCTGATATTTTGTGGTATGAATGCATCTATTATTGTTGATATATCTATGTTCTTGCATTTTCACTTTACTTAGCACTTTCTTTATTGCTCCTGTTTGATGTTTTTTGGTTAGTTTGTAAATGAAAGTTGTGTGTTTATATCTAGTCAATGATCTCAAACATCGCAAACTCAAAGTACTCGGCACGGATCTGCACCGAGAAATGTCAGGAGTTTGGCAAATGGTACAAAGAGTATCACAGAGAACACAAGCCATCACTGTCAGGTGTGATTCCCCTTTACAGTTCCTGTCAAAGTATAAGTAGATGGTATTTTTTGCTGTGTTTTGGAATAAAAGCCTACACAGAACTGAAAGCTAAGGAAGATTTTTTGGAATTGGGTCTGACTTTAAATAATGACCTTGGTCGGATTTTCTAGTTATGAATGGCTGTTTTTTTTGTGTATGTGCTGAAGAGCCAAGATGTGGCTTTGGAAGTACATCTCCTCACTCGCGAATGACGTTCCATCCTATCTACGAGCTGCCAATGATGCGCGACTGGTACAGGAACAACAAAAATCCATCTGCAGAAGAATTCAAACGATTCCTCGATGAACTGAACCGTCTTCCCGTTCGGCAGGAGCGATCGAAAGTCCCTCTGAGGCGCCTGAAGATCTGGTGGTGCAACGAAAAGCAGCGCCTGAAGCGACAGCACCAGAAAGAGGTCGACAGGTCACAGGTGGCGCCAAACCAGGATTCTGTCGATGGTTCTGGCACACCCAAGACCAACATGCAGGCCGATCGTAAACTGCCAAAGAGCGGCCGCGGCACAAGAGCCGATGGGTTGCTGAGAAAGACGCGCGAGAGGAAGCACTTTAGGCGTCATCTGACGCTAGAAACGAGCACTTCCGTGGCGGATTTCTCGACCCGCGAGCCGGTCGGCCCCTCCAGTTCGTGTTTTCTCTCGAATGCAAACAAGACTTTCGCGTCGACGGAGATGACCGTGCCGGCCGGCTCGAGTCTTCACCGGCCGGTCTACGTCAACAGTCCAAGCGACGTCGGCTTCCACGTCCGGTATCTCGAGGACCGGCCGCGCAGCCGTAACGACTGCATCGTGCCGTACATTTCGTCCCGCGGCCATCTCCCGCTGGTCGGCCTGAGCCTTCAGCAGCAGGGATTGGGTGCCATGAACCAAAATGTCTACCATCTTCCAGACAACCTCTATTCGCCCATATTTCATTCTTGCTCTGTATCCAACTCATCTCATGCTAGTCCTTAAGCAGCACCACTCTTTGTCTGTATCAGACTGTGTTAGTTTAGATTTACTGTTTCATTGATTGCGGCTACATGTTGCTGACTTTGTGACTGGTTTTTTCCCAGACTTGGTTTTTGACTGTCTGACGTAACACCTGTTTGAATGCTGGTTAACTATCTTTGCATTTTCTAACGACACGGAATCTTGTTTTCTAATGAGACCTCAGGTATTGCGACAGAAGGCTGCCATAGAATGTCATGTATTGCTATCATTTTTATGATTTTACCTGTCTCTTTGTTTGCTTTGCATTGTTAATGCCAAGGTGATCAATATTTTTCAATAATTATGTAAAATAACAATTCTGAGTGCATCAGACTTTGTGTTAAAGTTTGCATAATCCACCAATTGTGTTATTAGTTAGATTTAACTGTTAGGTTTTTGAATAAAGAAATGGTTGTTTGATGTTAGAAAAAATATATATATTATCTTTTATTGCATTATTGTTATATGTCAAAATGTATTTCACTTTTTCTATTAGGTTAACTATTTTAAATATTGTCACGATGATATTGGGTTGGTCGAGAAAGTCATGCGCATTAATGGGTTAAAGTGTGGACTTTTTGTATTCTATTTTGTGTTTATATGTTAAAGTAAAATTGTAAATGAAACTTGAAATATAGAGATTTTTATGTCTATATTCTGAATTGAGGTGGCATTGACATTGACATTGACATTGTTGGAAATTAAAGATTATGTAAGAAGAGTCACTAGCTGTCTTTGCCCAATTAAACTTTGTCCAGATTTATATTATGTATCGACTAGCCATTCTTCCAATGTGTTCCAAACATCTGAGCAGTTCAACAGATGCACTCAATGTCACTTGTTTGAGCATTTCTATTTGTTTTCACGGGATTTTTCAGTAAATGTGTTTTGTTTTGAAGCAGTTTTTGCACTTATGTTTGCTGTCCTGTTCATTCATTCATTCCTAGACGATTTCTATAGCGCTGTAACAAGACTGAGGCCCACAACAAAAGCGCTTTAACATCTCAACTATAACCCAACCTAAACAGATGCGTTTTCAATCTCGTGATGAAATGCTCGGGAGTATCAGCCATGGTGGTCTCATCAGGAAGAGAGTTCCACAAGATAGGATTACCCCTAGTGAAGGATCTCTCTCCGAACTTGGCGGTCTTGGATGGGGGGAGGAACATGAAGTTCTGTCATATTCTCTTTTGGTGAAACATTTTTTGTTTCGCTTTGTTATTTTTGGATGTGAATTTTGCCATGTAGTCTATCACGATTGATTCACTTGTATCGTGCATTGTATCGCTTATAACTTAGCATCTACTTGTAAAGTCTTTTCTTGATACATTGAAAAGTATTAGTGAGTTGATATGACTGTCATTGCAGTTTTCCAGGTTGACTGTACTAAAATTTTCTGAGATATGCAGTTGACTCCTGTCAGTCATGTCCAATGATCAGCTGTAATTATCTGTAATACTATTTGAGTTTACCATTTGATTGGTTACAGTATTTTAACATTGACTGTAACTACAGTGTATAGTCATTTTAACTAAGTATGGTGTTGAACAGATTTCAGTGTAGAAGAGCTGGCATAACTCTGCAGATGTTGACACTCAAGTGTTGCTGGAATAATGGAATCACTGTTAAGTACACTGTGCTTATAGAGAACTTGTGTTGCGAGCATTTCGACGTGTAGAATTTTTCTCAATTGTCCATATATAATAAGTTCAATTTGTTTATGCATTGTGAATATATCAAATTTGCATGAGATGTCAAAATATGCATCTATTTTTGCTATGTTACATATAGTTTGTTAGTTGTATGTTGTATTTTGATGTAGACTTTTAAATTTTTTGTGCCAAAAAGCAACACGAGTTGAGTAATCTATTAAAAGCTCTTTGGCCAGTATTTGTATATCTAGTGTCCTGCTTAAATTTGATGAAAGCGTGTTATTTTTATACCACATATTATACCACATATTGGTAGGTTCACAATTACTCTTCTTCTTCTTCTAGCGAATGCCTTTCTTTCTCAGCCATTCAACGGCATCAGGTTGAGCCTGATGCAGGGTCTCGAGTCCTCCTTCGAATCTGGTGAGGTGGCAGTCATTGACTATGTGGTTCATAGTCTGTCTGATGCCGCAAGGGCAATTCGGGTCATCTCTGGCTCCCCAACGGTGAAGCATAGCGGCGCATCGGCCATGGCCTGTTCGATAGCGATTGAGGTGGACCCAATCATAGCGCACTAGGTCAAAGCCGGGTTGGCGCTTGCAGGGGTCTGTGATGAGGTGTTTGTTCTTGACCTCAGCAGACTGCCAACTCTGCTTCCATGAGTCCGGAACAGAGAAGTGCAGTATAGGCGCAGGAAACCAGATTGGATGACGAGACGTCAGACGTTGAGCAGGATGGTCAAAGATGTCCGCATGTATTGGTAGATCTGGTCGGGCATTAATGTGGGCAGTGAGCTTGGATGTTGCGGCTTCACGACGAATAGCTGGCGGGACGATGTTACTAAGGACTGGCAACCAGTGAGCCGGGGTAGAATGGATGGTTCCAGAGATTGTCCTCATGGAGGAATTCAGTTTGGAGTCGACCAAATGGACGTGGGGGCTTCGGCACCATACTGGAGCACAGTATTCTGCAGCAGAGTAGCATAGTGCCAGTGCTGACGTTCTTAATGTAGAATTACTACTCTACAATTACTCTAATTTGTGTCAAGTGTGGTAGGTTTTTGAGATGCCAGAGAGAATTACATCAGAGGTCAGGTGTGGGGTTCACAGCAGCAACGCCTAGGGGCTTCTAGCCTCTTGTACTGGTTGCTTTGCTTTTCAGATGGAATGTTATGTTTGGCAAAGGGAACACCCATCTTTCCTTCAATAAATTTGTTTTTGCTAATATTAAAGTTCTTTTTTCCTTCTGCCTTAGAAGCTCATGATATGGTTATTGGCATATTTCCACAAGGTTGCAACCATGAGCTTTGGCCGAAATTTTACACAGGAACAAGACAAAATGTTAATTTCAAAACAGGTATCATTTTAAAAACTGTGTAATCGTAATACTTGTGTTCCAATATGGCAGAGACAACAGTTAATGACAATTTGATTTTAATACAATTGTTGACTTTGTTAAAAGTGCTTATGATAAAGATAAAGTGTACATTTCTATCACATGAAATTCAAATACAGTCAAATCAGGCAGCATAGTTTCACAGGTATTTGACACATGTAACATCGAATCATACTGGTAATTATAAATCAAATTGTTTAGTCACTGAAAATGGAAAATTGACAATACTACACTACACAAGGTTCCTAAAATGTTCACACAATGCGCAATTTTTAAAACGTGTTTCATTGGAGTATTTACCGTATGTACTTCATTTGCTAGACTATAGACTGTGCCATGCTACTCATTTCCCAACTTTTGCCGCAGAAGTGTCGAGAGTAAACTCTGAGCGTTTGTTAAGTGTCAAATTTTAACATATACAAATAAAACTATTTTAAAGATGGATTTCGATCACCGAAAACTACGCTTGTAAAAATATGGGCTTTGCAATTTTTCCTAAACTGGCACAATTCCAACCTAAGCAACATATGCTTGGCCACAATTTTTTCACACAGGATACAATGTACGCTGCTACCAAAAGAGAATTCTAAATTATATTAAGGTATAAGTAGTTTATGATTTCCTGTAAATGGCAGATGTTACAATACAGAAAGGGGATTTGCACAAGTGAAACGAATTAGCTAAACGAAAAAATAGCAGTGACAGTAATGGCCAGTATAAGCTGTTAAAGAAAAATACAAACTGAGTTGAATGTTGAAGTTACCAAAAAGACCTATTTACAAACCCAATCACAACTGCACACAAATAAATATTTTGCCAACTTTCCACAAAGATTTGACACACCCAAATAGCAACAAGACTGAACCCTTCCCTACACAACGACTATATTTTTAAAAGTCTTCTTTGCAGAACTGTTTCAAACAAAATAGTCTCACACTTAGAAACCTTGCTTCTGGTTTGAGTTTATAATTGTGAAGTTAGCAGCAAAAAAGATTAACAGCTGCAACCAATAAGATCACAAATAACACTAGTATAGATATAAATATCTATATAGATATATATATTAATATCTTTATAAAAATGTGCTTGATGTCAAATCTTCAAGCGTAAAAATCTCCCAAATAACAAATTAAACAAAACATTGCAGTAAAAGCTTCTCAGTTACCACAGATCAACCATTGCAGAAATGTTTGTAATACAGAGAAGTTTAATACCATTTATAAACTGTTGTTAAAAACTACAGTAACTGGTCTATCATTAATATCAACAATAATAAATGGCTGCATCCTTTGAAAAGCCTGACTAAAAACATCAGTCATTAGAAAAGATTTCAGAAAACTGCTTTGGCAATGACAAATATATATTAAACTATAGTCAAACCTCGTTAAAGTCCCACACAATAATGCCAATCTCACCTACGCCCAATATTTGAACACTCCCATGAATGCAACATTAAACAGGCTTCACTGTATGTACATTCACATCTGTAAGGCCAACACATCGACGAAAGACACCTTTAATTGAAATTAACCGTCAGTTTTTCAAAAGTCTTGGTCTAGCGTCACCGTCAACAGATGGCGCGTGTGTAGAAACGTTGGAAACGACAACCTGGAGAACGTATCCTTTGAGTATTCTGGCATCCTCGACACACATCCGATCCCGCAGCAATTTCCCGGAGAAAAAGATCCTCTGCCTAGAACAGTCAATATATTCAATCGCCTGGATTTGCTCCTTGATCGAAAGTATCGTGTCCGTGCTGCTGACGGTGAGTCTTAGGTCCTTTCCTGTCGACAGATGGACCTTTATTGGGATCTCGACGCCGGGGGATTTCATCGACGGTTCTTCGACACTGGTGATGTCAAATGAACTCTCCTCCTTGACAATATTAATCGGCAGACTCAAAACATAAACCGGGAGCTGGTATCGATTGCCCAGCTCATCGTAACAATCCATCAATGTCCCTGACATGTGCACAAAATGTAACGCAATTCAATTAAATAATTAATATCGTGTAAAACATAGTTTTAGCCACCAACCAGCAATAGCTTCTTGTTACACTACATACTGTACCTGCTTTGCCTACACCACTTTGGAAATAAAAGACTTGATATTATTAATTCACTATATGTTAGTCAAATCAAAGTTACATCATAACCATTTTAGTAAAATTAAAATATTCCATTTAAAAACAAACCATTAGGAAGTGATACGTTTGCACCATTCAAGATTGCTTGAGCAAGCTGATGATCACCAGATTCCAGAGCATGTGCCGAGGCCTTCAGGGCGTCCCAGATCTCCTTGCGGCCGTCAAACGCAGGGGCCGTGTCCCAGAACTCGTCTCTCTTTGCCTGCAACTGAGCCTCTGTCAGTCGTATATCGCTTTTCCATTTTGGCTTTCGTGGCTTCAGCGGCCTATTATGGCCAACTAGCCAAATGGAAAGAATCATAAGACAGAGAAAATTAGCGAAAGAAATGGACAAACATAAAAACCACCAATTGACAAAATATATTACCTTCCGAATCTATCGACTATTCAGAACGTATGTATTTTTTTCTACCGAAATAGCAAACTCATAATATTTAATAAAGCAATACTGCTGGAAATTAAACTATTTCAGTCGCATAGTTCGTAACAGAATAGCACTAGACCTGATCCGGAGGCGGTGTTGGCAGTCTGCACTCTGTGGGGACTCGCGTGGTCCCTTGGAAATCCGATGCACCCGCCCATGTCCTCCGATAGTCAACGGGGCCTGAAGTCAGTCAGAGGGGGGGCTCATTCGCAAACACAAACATATCTGTCCCTCTCAGGGACGATCATTTTCTCTCTTTAAAACGCATAAAACACCAAAAAACGCCGAAATAATTCAAGCGTTCAGTCGATTTAAAAGAAGAGTAGAATATTTATTTGCAATTTAATTTTTTTAAATTAAATTGAACAAACATCGACCAGAGAAATTATCCGGATGTAGTCTGATTCTCTGTCAACAGAAGTTAAACGAAGACAATGCATAGTTTCTAAACTTTTCGGACCCTATAAAGCGCCATATAAACTTTATTAATCATAGCGTTACATAAATTTTATTCTGGACTAAGTTAGGAGAAATAATCAACAGGTAAATCATGCTTTTATTAATGGTTATGGTTAGGGTTATGGCTAAACGTTCAATTGTCATCTTTAGAAATTTAAAAAATTAATTTTAACTAATAGTTCATATTGAAATTGGAAATTCCTAATAAGATCTATAAAGCCAGGTTAGATCCATCATCATTTGACGATGTCTATTTTTAAAACAACTTTCTTGGATCTTCGTGTCAATAGTAAACAATCCTCAAAAAATGCAATTTACTATTTTCCCTCTGACTGACAATGGACCCTTTTGGCCAATTGTTTTCTCATTGCCGGGCCGTACCATTATCCCATCGACGAGGGGTGATCAGGTCGTGCGTATGCTTCAGTGAACGCCTCGTTCCTTGCCTTTGCTTTCTGGTTTAGTTTGTTTTGATAAAGTGGGCGTATTATTCGCTTCGTAGACATCGAGGACATTATTTTGGATTTATGTAAAAACAGAGGAACAAAGGAACAAATTTGCGAAAATGGGTAAATCCTTCCAGATTTTCTCGTAGAAATCAGTTCCAGAACAGTTTCTGGGCATCTGGTGATGCTGTTGCGATGTAATCTCTAGCGATAAGTTCTCTTTAAATGCCTTGACCGGCACCTGCTCCAGGTAACCCGCACAATAGCCCACCTGTTCATCCGACGTGGCCTGTTGATTGATGGGCTGGGCCCATTTGGTCTTAGACATAACTATTGTAATATAGCATTTGTAAAATGTGTGAAGGAAAGCATAAACCCGACATATGAATGCATTGATTATATGACATACATAGGACATAAGCATGTGATATATAGTGAGTCAATACAAAGGTATTGTAAAAAATAAGGGACCAGCTTTTAAATTGTCTCGTTTTTTAGTGAGTGAATGATGATGGGCTTAGTTAGTAGTTATAGCTAAATTGCTCTCTATAACAAATGTGTTGTTCTCATATATTTTAAGCCTCTGACAGTTTGAGCTGAAACATGATGCTTTTCATTTTAATTTAACTGTATGCTATTGAAGGAAGAACAACTTGTGTTGCCTGTAACAAAAAGTGCAAAGGACAGGTGATCAAACTGTCAGACACGAAATACATTCATCCAAAATGCTTCACCTGCAAAGGTAATTAATTTAATAGTAAACTGTATACATTTTGATAATGATGTTAAAGATCTTGTGTAACACAACAGAGTTAGGTTCTAAATAAAATGCCAAAAATGGTGATGTATTTATATTTGATGCATATTTGCATATGTTTTGGCTGAAGATATGCTTTGAAAATTTCAAGTCTTCAGAAATCATCAAGCTATTTTGTGCATATAAGCAAGTAAGTTAGTGAAATCTCACGATAGTGCTTTCAAGTTGTACTGCAGTAACTGCTTATTCTTAGATACTTAATCTAAATTTGAAATAGCCGTAGTCAAAAGGGAGTATGTCAGGCACGGTCATTTTGCTGAAATGGGCGTCCGTATTTCATCTCTCCTGTGCTGCATCCTGTGAGGTTTGTTTTGGGAAAAATACCTGTCCAGTATTTATTTCTTTAAAAATGATGCTGTATGCCATTGCACTTATCGCGCTCTTGTAATAAGAACAAGAAAATTGCTTAAATAGTTTATCGATTAATTAATTATTTGTGTAGAATGCAAGAAGATTCTTCCGACGGACGCGTTTTTTGTTCACGAAGGCACTCGCTATTGCTTACAAGACTATCAGAGACTGTTTGGAACAAAATGCCTGTCATGCGACGAGTACATCGAGGGAGAAATTGTGACGGTACTTGACAAAACTTTTCACAGAACGTGCGTCTTCTGTGCCAAGTGTCGGTGAGAATTCCTGAATATTTTTCAGTAACTGATTTCTCATTTCGACATTTACTTTTATAATAAGTGGAAATGTACCTATTTCTTTACTATATTTGAAATGCACACACTTTTTCTCTATTAAGATTGACTGCATGAGACATGATGCCAGTTTTGAAAGTAATTTGCAGAGACAAGAGGCTCTGTAGAAGTAATAAACTTCTATGGCGCCACTATCATAATGCCCAGGGCATCATCCGATGGCACACCAATACAAATTGAATTAGAGCCAGGTCAAGCCGGAAAAGATCATTTAGAAACGGCTGGGGAGCATTCTAAGGGGGATAAGCCAGGGACTCCTATATAATAGGCATCAAGTGTGCTGCTGGTGTGGCAACCAACCCCCATCCCCTGGGGATGTACCTGCAAATAGAAAAATGAATCCTTAGTAGAATTGCTGCTTAATTGCCCTACTGCCCTAATAAACCAATGCTCCTACAAGAGAAACATTTCTGATAAAGATGCAGTAATGTATAACGTTTCTGTAGTTTAATCCTGTAAAGTGTTTATTTACACAGGCTGACTCGTAGATTAATCATTAACCCAGTAACTGGGTAACACATTTGTGTTGTTTATGGCCTTTAAAGTGGACCAGGTCTCACCCTTTCAGCGGTGTGGACTGTGGATATGTAAGTGGAGAGAGGTCAAAGACAAGAATCAAGTTCTGCTTAAACTTAGCAGAGAGTTTATGAACCCAGCTTTGTCAAAGTAATCATGCATTAGTCATTCATAACAATGTGACTGTTATAATATTACCTACAATATTTGAAATCTGTAGCAACAAACACTGCACCTGGGCCCTTAATTCTGATTCGTGTGATATTTGATCGGCTATTGATTATATTATTTGTCAACCTTATTCGCTACAAGTTTGAAGTTTTCTTGATTTCTATGCAGCATTTAATTAAAAATGTACATTTATTTTGAAGCATTTTGATATTTACTTTATATAAATGAAAAACTGATACAATTTTTTTAGAAAAAATATCGACGCTGGTGACAAGGTGACGATAGTGGGTGGAGACTTTTGCTGCCAGACGTGCACTGTCGGTGCGGAGAACGAAAGAACAGGGAAAGATTTATCGAAGCGTGCCGAAGACTTCACCGCAAAGAGAGAGGAGAAGATGTCGGTCGAGAAAGAGCAACTTACAAGTCCAGATTCAGGGCTGGAAGTTGACCGTAAGTGAGAATCTGTTGAACTGTTTTGATTCTCCTGATCTAAAGCAGGAACTGCCACGCTCCGCTGCTAGAATCACTCAAAGTGCCACTGGCGTGCGTAGCAGCAACATGGCTCACGGGGGCGCAGAGCCTAAAATGGATAACTTTGATAATTTTTCTAACTCTTTGTTAGCTTTACTATTTTTGCATAATTTTACTGCAAAACCCTACCACTACTACACCCAGTGTTTATTCTAGCCACCTTGACATTGGGGATTTTGAAATGTTTGGGGACAAGGTCTGAGTCTCCACACTTTTGGGGGGAAATGTCCATCCCCCCAGCCAACATATAAAAAATTTGGGGGGGGGGGAATTTTAAAACTTTGGGGGAGGGGGAAATTTCCCCAGAGAAGGCCTAGAATAAACACTGACTACACCAATAAACCAGTTGAGACTTATTCACAATGTGAGGCAATTGTTGTTGAGCGTTTCATAGTGAGAGATGGTGAAGATGGTGCCGTTTTGCTGAGTCCTAATCTCCTGTCTTCGATTTCTGATGCTTCTGGATATAAATCAGACATGTCCGCTGCATTTGGTGTGTGTTCAATATGAAACTTTTGAATATTTTTTTATTTATCTGCAGTAAAAATTTGATTATGCTCCTCTAATTTTGCATTACATTTCTTTTAAGTACCCACTGTTGGAGGAGGATATTGACAACTTCAATATATTGACTATATTTTAAGTTTCAAATGTTTGTCAATTGTATTCTTAATTTTTAGATTCGTCTGGTGTTGAGAAAACAGGAGATAGTTCATTTATTGCTGCAAACAATATCTCTTCAGGTTAATTGTCTTTTATTATTTTTTGTCAAAATTAAGATTTTATATTTTGTGATGAGGGGGCTTAATAAGGAGACTTTCTGAGTTTTAAATGTTCTACTTGGTGACAATATGGATAACCTGTTTGCTCAAGCACAGAAGCAAGAAGATGGACTGATATTCAATATTCATTCTTGTCAGTTTATTCTGTTCATGTTCGTGCCTCGATGCTTCAGCCATGCAGAGTTTTGTCTTTGCACTGAGCTGTCTAACCTGCCCGGGTTTGTTTCTGGATGATGCCTTTTGGATATTTATGTATCATAGCACCTAAGGGTCAGTCTACAGAAGACGCGTTGTACAAGTGCTATGCTTTGATTCTTCTTCTTCTTCTTCTTCTTCTTCTTCTTCTTCTTTTCTTACTTCTTCTTCTTCTTCTTCTTCTTCTTCTTCTTCTTATTATTATTATTATTATTATTATTATTATTATTATTATTATTATTATTATTATTATTATTATTATTATTATTATTGATGTTTTCATTGTTTTTATTTTTTTCAAAATTTTAGACAACAGTAATTTTGGAACTGAACTGAGATCTCCTCATGTGAGTCCTTGCATTTATAAAAATCTTTTGACTGTTTTTAGTTTTGAATGCTCTCTAGCTTTGTGGTTGTATTTATGACTGAACTGTTGAGTTTTCCACTAAAGAAAGCAGTTTTATGACCAATTTTCAATTAGTTGACTGCCTGAAAATCCACCAATTGTGATGATTTTAAATCTTAATACCTTATGTTACATAGAAAACAAAAGATCATATCTTTATAGATAACAGAAATAATTTGCTTTTGCCGCAATCTAGGATGTGCCGAATGGTCAGCTTGACTTTGGGAAGTTCTACGCGACGTCGTTTTTGGACAAAGATACAGGATTCAAACGTGGACCATCTATCAATCTACGAGAAAAGTCTCAGCATCATTTTCACCGACCAGGTACTTATGTTGTTATTTTGGTGAAAGTACCTATCTAGTATAAAAATGTTGATTCACATCCCAAAATAAGGTTCAAGATTTGACCATCAAGTGAATTCCTGATATTTTACCTCAGAATGTTGGGATTTTCTGGGGTGCAGGGAAACTGTCACGTGTTTAACTTGAAAATTGTGTCAGTCTATATTTAGAATTTATTTAACTATAATTTCAAATGAATATAATTTCAGATAAAATTTAAGAATAACTTGAGGCTTTATTCTGTTATTGTTGTTATCTGGTATTTGTTATTTAATGCCTTTTAATAGATAATTAATTATCAGCAAAATGTTGTCATTGAAATGTAGTCTGGGATAAAATGTAAGCTCAGGATTGAAAATATTTTGTGAATTTGTTCTTCAGGTGATTTCAGTTATCGAAAGGTTCGCTCTGACATCAACATGAAGCCCAGCAAAGCAGGTTTGTAAGACAGAAACACTTTTGAAGTGGAAATTATGCTAAGCATGATAAATAATCTATTCAATTGAATGGAGATTAATCAAATTCAAACATTGTCTAAAGTAAAGCTTTTTCTAATTTTAGGAATGATGAACAGCTTAGGTAAGTAAGCACGATTTCTTCTTTCAGTGTATTTCGATTGATTTTGATGATTGAGTGATTGATTGCTGAATTAGTTATTATAACTTTCAATACATTATAACCTATTTTGTTGGCAAACTATTAGCTGAGATAAATCATTTGTGTCTGTTTGAGATGTTATCTGCTGTGGTCTCTGCACTAAGCAATTCTTTTGACACTTATCTTGTATAAAATTTAGTTTTTAAGGTTTAAGTGCATTTGCCTGTCATGTTACGTCACTCAGTGGACAAACCCACATCTGTTCCTTTTAATTTCTTTGGTGAAGTTTATTATTCAGAGTGGCCTCAGTTTCTTACCGTGTAATTATTACAGGAAGTGCATTGAAAACCTTGTTGTCTGATTATTTTAAAGGTGGCAGAAATCAAACCTCTTCATTTCAACGAACTGGCGATCCACCGTACAAACCGATCAAATCACAAGAACCGATCCAGTTGGCGAAGATTCCCGACGCCCAGCGATTCAACTGCGATCATAAGATGCCGATCGAAAGAGATGACTTTGTCGCTCCTCCTGAAGCCGCAGCCATCTGCCCAGAACTCTGTGAGCTTCTGTTTTTAAATCGATGTTTTAATAGCTATTTATTTTATCTATGCTTCTGCTCTCTGCAGCTGAGGGTCACCAGACAGGACTTCATTACCAGCATCACCAGCATTAGCATTATCATCTTTTATGCCGAGTCTAAAGATGTGCCTTTATGGGTTGGCCTATCTCCCTTAGACTGTTCCCCCTCCAATCCTGATTGACCTTTCCAGCTTGACCTGGATCTACTTCGATTTTGGATTTGATATGCCATCAGTTGATCAATTGATTTATTGACTAACAGTAGATTAAAGGTAGGGCCTCGGAAATACAAGTTTTTTTTCTATTCTACTGATATAAACACAAAATACTGGAACACAGATTAAATTTCAGTAGACACGAATCACTTGACCTCCTTGTTAGCCTCTTGTAAGCAGCCATAAAAATCCTGTTACATGAAAGTGATAATTATACGTACCAGTAAACATTTTAGTAAGAGAAGTACGATTTCGGAGGAAGTCAGAGAACGGTGACTGTGTTGATGGCGATGGCAACAAGGAGAACGAGGCCACATCAGATCCTAAAACTGAGAGAGAAATAAGTGAACTGTCGAAGATGTCTTCCTCTGGAGCAGCACAGATGATCCTAGAAGAACTGAAGAAGAAGCGATCGGCCGAACAGCGAGAACTCGATCCGAGGAGCAGCTCAAGGACGGCATCGGCCGCCATTGAACCACCGAAGAAAACGAGATACGATTCATCGATGTTCGCTTGTAAGTGTTCCTTCGTCCTGGCATATAATAATAATAATAATAATAACAATGATGATGTTAATAATAACAATGATGTTAATAATAACAATGATGTTAGCAATAACAATGATGTTAATAATAACAATGTTAATAATAACAATGATGTTAATAATAACAATGATGTTAATAATAACAATGATGAAGATGACGATGATAACAATAATAGCAATAGCAGGGTGTTTAGATTTTGATATTCATATTTAGCTCCTTCACGCGATCTTCTGAGGCTGAGATTTTGGCAGTTTGACAACACAGATGACTGCAAATACAGAAGATGCTTCACTCCTTCAGGTCATTCTCTGTCTTTGCTAAAAAAAACTCTGTTCTTGATTCTCCATCTTCCGATTAATCTGCATTATTTCAGCTGAAAGAAATCATTCTTGATCTGTCTGGTGACAGTTCGTTATCCAACTGAAGCTCAAATTGAAGCATTTATAAAGAAAGTTATTTCAATATTAAATAATGTTCACTTCTAAATCGCTCCAAATGCAACTCTTTTTCACTTGCATCGGTTTTGAGTTTTCCTAATATCAGACAATATAAACATCCCTTAATGAGTAAAATTGAATGGGGTTTAATGCTTCAGTGGTTATTAAAACTGCATATTAACATGTATTTTAGAATTGTGTCTAAAGCCTTTCTGCTGTGACATAATGTTCTGCTGTTGATATGAAACTCTGATTCAGGCAACTGACAAACCTATTGGGCTGCAAAATCCATGTTAACCTTTTATGATTCTTATCATTAACATTGATATTTAATATTAATATAAGTATCAGCACATATATTGACCCCTATCTATATTGTACAGCCTGTTGAGCATGACTTTAATTGAATTTGACAGTATATATATTTTGACAGTTCCTAGACCGGGCTATGGTCTTCGGTCGCAAACTCTCGACCACAGAAGTGGAGTGAAGTCTGCGATGTCTTTCCGAGAGGATTCTTTTGATCGAGGACTTCGTCACGATCGTTCACTTGGCATCCGCTCGGCCACTCTGGGTCCAAGAAATGGATACTTGTCAGTAAGTAGACAAATTTTTCAGTCATATTTTAATAATAATAATAATAATAATAATAAGAAGAAGAAGAAGAAGAAGAAGAAGAAGAAGAAGAATATGATTTTCAAGTTGTTTATGAGGCTTTATGGTCTGTGTGAAAACTACTATAATTACTCACAACATATAATAACAGTTTTCCTGGACGAATTTTGAATCTATTTATTGTTTCCACTGTTACTGCCTTTTTGTCCAAACTGCTCCCTAGATCAACCCCCCTGTCACTAGAAATTTAATTAAACCGGTCAGTTTATTTTTAGGATACAAACGATGGATACAATCCAAGTAATTTTATTCATCGAAGACCAGAGAAGGCTGTGGTCAACTCAGAACTAATCAGTGAGCATAGAATACAATTAGTGACATTCTGTTAATAATAATAATAATAATAATAATAATAATAATAATAATAATAATAATAATAATAATAATAATAATAATAATAATAATAATAATAGTAATAATAATAATAGTAGTAGTGGTAGTACTACTACTACTACTACTAGTAGTAGTAGTAGTAGTAGTAGTAGTAGTAGTGGTAGTGGTAGTAGTAGTAGTAGTAGTAGTAGTAGTAGTAGTAGTAGTAGTAGTAGTAGTAGTAGTAGTAGTAGAAGTAGTAGTAGTAGTAGTAGTAGTAGTAATAACAATAACAACAATAACAATATTATGCAGTATAGCACTTGTTTTATTTTGTATTCTGTAATAAAGATATATTTTGCTTAAGATTCTCGGAAGTTTGTTTGGTGTTTATAATTATGAGATATCAACAAGACAGCATCTTGGTTTGGTTTTCAGAAATGTTTTGTTTAAGTTGGCATTTCCAATTTAATCTTGAAAACCTTTTTCAGCTGGACCAGTGTCTGATACAGAAGTCTATGATTCAACTACTGGACTTAAAGTAACTGTGAGTCTTGACAAATATTTTCTTTTGACTTCTCTCTGTTTGATCTGGTTCCCTGATGCTTAGCAGCTGGTTCTCTGCTATTTAGTTATGCATTTGTACCAGAGAAGCATGATTGATGTAATAAGTAGCACTCTAGACATATATTAGTATATGTGGTGTTCGTAACTGTATTTTGAATTTCAGCGAAGCATGTTTCAGAGACTTAATATACTGGTTGATGGTCGCCTTACACCAAGCTCAAGATCTTCTCTGCGACGAAATGTTCCTGCGATATTTGCTGATCAGGAAGGTGCAAAGGTTTGGTCTGTTTACATTCTTAACTCTCTTTAATTAAAAAGCAGACATTTTTCAGCTGTAAGCATAACCTGTCGTAGTTCTTGTGAAAGCTCGAATACAATTTAGAGTAGCATAATTGAGAGAAATAGATGAAAATATTTCTTTTATTATGTAAATAAATTAAATTACTTAATTGGTTGAATTATTATATAATTGTTATTGTTGCTTGTATTATTATCATTATTATTATTATTATTATTATTATTATTATTATTAAAGGTAAAGGTAGGTCCTGTACTCGAGTCCAAGCGTTTGGTTCCGGTGCTTATCTCCGGCCTGGGCAATCAGCGACATAGGTGGAATAAACCATTAATCTAGGGTATGTTGCCATTACTTCCCCCAGACCCACGTTTTACCTCGCAGCTTAACGCTGCTCCTCACTTTACCACCGCCCTCTAGCGAGTAAGGCTGAGTCGACCTCAGGGCTCCTGTGGAAATTGAACCCGCAACTCCTGCTCCGTCGTCCAACGTTGTTACCACTCTGCTATCTTCCCGCCCTTATTATTATTATTAATTCTTATTACTATCATCGTCATTGTCATGTCATCATCATCATTGTCATCTAGAAGTTATTGAAATTATTCTCCAATTGTTGCTTTTTGTCTAGATCTTCTCCTATGAGAGTTTGAGATTAGATAGCCAGGACAGACCCCATGGAATTGATAACAACTATTTAGAGGTATTTAGAAAACTGTTTAAATCACTTATAATGTTGCCTTACTAATGACCCTAGAACCTCATTATGACAACACTGATTACAGTGGCAATCCGCTTATATTGCCACTCTCCAGTGTTGGCCCTATTGCTATTCTCGATGGATATGACATCTAATGTCATATTGAACCAAAATTTTGCCGACTGTTGGAAAAATACGCGATTGTAGCATTTTCCTCAGGAATAAGCCGGAGTGGCCATTAGCTAAATGCACTGGGTGATAAAGGATGACTTAGAAATTGACTGAATTCTATGAATTAAAATTATCTCCTTAGAATCAGAGAAATCTATGAAAGGTTATTTTGTTCAATTCTTGTGAATCGAATGAAGGAATTGTTTTTGAAATTCTTGCAGCAATATTTGGCCGATGAAGAGTTTGAGCGGTTGTTCAGAATGCCACGGGCGGAATTTCTGAGTCTCGCGGAATGGAAGCGGAACGACTTGAAACAACGTGTCGCGCTCTTTGAGTCCACCTCAGAGAAACCTCTTGCCTTGAACACCAGCCTGGAAAAGCCACCTACGCCAATTACAGCATGATTACCAATTACAACATGATTACCAGTTACAATATGATTACCAATTACTGCACGACTGTAGAAATATGTTGAATGCTTTCTATATGATATTAGATGAATTGTGGCCTTATTTGTTTTTGTGGGGTTTCATTATTCGATTGGTAATTATTTTTGTTAGGACTCCATACGCCAAATACTTCAATTTCAAAACTATGTGATTATTAAGTTAGATTTATCCATAACTTCTAACGGTATAATGACGACTTTGACTCAAGGCGCCTTTTCAAGCTCTTTTGTATATGATAATCTTATGACTAAGTTCATTTCTGTACAGGCAGCTTTTGAGTAAGTATGTAAGTTCATTTGTGAACTTCTACAAATTTCTACATGTTCTTTTGCTTGTGCTTTATTATATTAGAATGCCTAGCATTGCTACAATGACACCAACTCTTTGTGTAGCAAGTAGATATGTTTGGCTGCTTGTAGTGGACAGTGTAATTGACTAGCAAAGGTGTTCCTTTATAAAGTAGAAATGCTTAATGACATTTTGTAGTTTTCATTAGCGAGATGTGAGGACTTCTTCACAAGAATTACATTAACTGAGGTCTTAAACTATGATTTGAACATGTTTAATTAAATAATTAATTAATTAATGCATTCATATTCGTTAACATATTTGGATAAGTTCATGGTTTCTACATTATGTTCTACCAATTACTTTGAAATCAGACAAGAAACAAATTCCAGTGCTGTTATGTGACAACTTTTACTGTGCTTCATATGGTTCCGGGCTGTATTGTACTTTGGATTTCAGTCGTTAACTCTTGTTCTAATCAAGATCTATCGTGATTACGGCAATGATGTTCAAAAGATCAGTTCATATCGTATTTTGTAATTAGGTGTACGCATTATAGAAGTGGTGTAGCCAGGGTTCTTGAATAGTGTGAGGGCACATCAACATTTTCAACCCATAAACTCGGACATGCAAAAAAGCTCACCACGGATGAAACCTTCGCAAATTCACGCCATTTCTCCCCTCTGGCTACCTGCCGCCCCCCCTAACACACCCATAAAACCGGTTTCGGGCAAACCTCAGTACCGGTTCCAACAGGACTGGGCCCTCCAGTGGCTGCGCCAATGCATTACAGCACAACAGGGCATCTGTTCGGCCCCTGTTGTCTACTTTGGACGGAGATGCTGTGGTAAGAGGTGATGTTCGATAGGTCGGAATCAATTGAGACCTCATTTCTCGTCGGAGACAATTTGTTGCAGCGAAGATACAGGGTTTAACGGTAGAGTAGGAGGAGGAGGAGGAGGGTGAAGAGGAGGAGGAGGCGTATAGGGCCTAGGCTGAGCGTTGAATCCGTTGCTCACGCGATCGCTCTGTGGAGTATGGACCGGTGAGATTCTGTCAGGCGATCGGATTCTGTCCTATCGTCGAACTAGGGCAAGATATCGCCTCTTATCGGCATCAGTCCTATCAGGCAGGTGAGACGAATAGGCCCACTGCTGGACTATTGGACCCGTGGCAGTACAGACGCTAATTAATTTATAGGCCTAATTTACCTTGGTGATTGCGTTACTAAATATTTATTAGATACAGACGAAGCAGCTCTGAAATGCATGTAATCAAATTATCCATTCAGCCATGGTGTCACTCATTCAGTCAGTCAGTTAGTAAGTAAGTCAGTCGACCAGTCATTCATTCCGGTTGGTAGGCCGGTAGGTCAGTAAACATCATTTTTTATTTGAATTTGAAGGTCTGTGACGTATGCAAAACCTATTGTATCAAATCTGATTTGTTCCCATCAGGGATATTTTTACACTCCATAACACCCCCACACACACAATTTGAAACCGACACTCCCCGAACGACCCCCATCTCAGCTATGGGATGACCTTTTTTGCTTGTCAGACTTTTTTGGCAGGGGACCCCAGAATTTACCGACATTCCCCCCACCCACCCCAATTGATAATCCTAGAAATAACCCTGGTTGCCACCTTGAAGAAATGGGTCGAATCAAATGGAATTTATATCTTCAATGTGTCATCATGACTTACAATAAGGTCATTTACCTGATCGTCACAAATTTAGGCTCTTAGCTTATCTGGCGCCGTTTTGCGCCTGACACCTAACCCGCATAGATTAGGTGCGCGCAGAGATAAGATACTCGGCTGTCCCTTTTGCGCCTGTAATCGGGGCTCTAGCTAGTCTCGCATCCTATAGATAAGTCACGCCATTGTAATGAAGATCCGATGTACAGTTACATTAGAAACAATAAATAACGCAATAGGATTAAAACACAGAAGACTTCGAATTGAAGACAGGAGAGCTGCTAGGCTTACTTAAGGCATTTAATAGGCCTAATATTGATAATAACAATAAAACACGCATCTTATGCGATTTAGATCTGCAAAATATAGAAAAATGAAAAGTAAAGTTCTGATTTCGATAATTGTGCTAAGTTTCTGCGGAGTTATTCGTGTGAACGCACAGTTTGAAGACGTCAAAGGTCAGAGAAACTTCTGAGATCATTAAAGTAGGCCTAGCCTAATTGTTTCATCTGAAATGAATTTGCTTATGCACTCAGAAATTGACTTTCTAGACTAAAACTAGGCTTTTTCTTTTCCTCCTCCTCTTCCTCTTTTCCTCTTCCTCTTCTCCTCTTTCTTCTTTAGTCTCAGATTCAGCATCTTACCTTATTCCGCCGTAACACTTGTTGGATTTCACAGTTACGATACAAATCAAGGATGTCAAGAACATTGCTAAAGTTAGAAAGTATAGAAACTATAAGAATTAAGCAGTTCAACGATGACGATGAGATAGATGACGATGAGAGAAAGTAACTGAAGTTACTGAACACACTTTTCTACGATGGTACAGTAGAACTTCGTTATAACGTATTTAGTGTGTCCGTAAAATTTAGTACGTTATATCCTTTACCATCATCCTATACAATCCTAAACGATAGCGGATCACGCGGAACCGTACTGTCCGTACTTTGCGGTACGGTACAATCGAGGGCACGTTATAAAGAAGTTCAACTGTATTACGTAACAACGTTTGAGTGTTGCCGCTGTGTTTTCCTAATCAGAATGTCTTCAAGACGATCAGTTCATCTCCTACGTCATCAATTGTTTTGGCGCCAAATTCTTTTCTATGTCGCCGGAAACGTCCTACGGCGGCGGCGGAAGTCACGTGGGCCGGACGTTGCAGAGCATCGACGGTTCCCAGATGCAGTCCTACTACCTGAAGCGCCTCTCGACCCGGAAGTCACGTGAGCAAGCGGAAATGACGAAATCGTCGATGCAATCGATCGCGGAAAGCGCCAGACAGATGCTGGTCGAACTGACGAAGGAGATGTCTTCCCAGGACAACGGACTGGAAAAGTACCTCGACGAGGTACTCGACGTTCTGCTCCGAGGAGGGCGGATCAACCCAGAGGTACTCGACCTTCTACGTCCGCTGTTCGTGGAACTCGGAGAACTGAGGGATGGACTGGATCGGATGGAGGACGCCTTCAGCAGCGATGAGGATGAGACGCCTCACGTGGAACAAAGGGCCTTCGATGAGGTGAAGAGGATCAAAGGGTGTTTGGACGCGTTGGACGAAGAGGAATTCGAAGACGGGTTCACCTGGTTGCGGTGTCTCTATACGTGCAGGTAACTGACTGACTGACTGATCACAGTCCTTGTCAATGTCCTCTGATGAAGGCCCGAGGGGCAGGACATAGCCCTCTCTAAATATAGACATATTTAGCTAAATAACTTTACATCTTTTGCGTATTCATTACATCGAAGACTTTTGAGGGAATTTTAAAGTCATTTGAATTTGTTATCATTGTTGTGAGATCGACTTCATTTGAACATCCTAATGCATCTGTGCGGAAAGTATTTGCGCGATTATACAGCAGCATTGATCTCTTCGGCAGTGGCGGTCCCAGGATTTTGCAAGCGGGGTGGGGACGTGTGGATGGCAACTTCTAAGCATGGGGAAACAACTAATTTCATTGATTAATCTGGACTAGTCCAGTTGAATAGAATTATTGTGTATTAAAGTATGGAGCCCACTATGGGAGACAAGCATTCAATAGGGGTGCACAAACCCACGGACTCTCCTCCCCCCTTAGGAGCATTTAACACAAAATTATCTTGCTGACCATGTTCCTCGTGATGCTATTCGATGTGCTGTATCTTAGACTGATTCCACGTGCACTGTAGTCCACACAAGCTCCTTCAATCTTTCTTTCATTCCCTTCCTGAAAACAGAAGATGCCCGATTGGCGGCCTTGACCTTTCTTTGACCTATGGATCGAACATTAAGGTCTTCGTCGTTCAATTTCAGTGACCTTCAGGTGACCTCGTCCTGCTTCATCGATAATTTCAACCGGATTCCTGCCTGTGGAAGAATTCCTTGGATGGCGGACCTCATGATGAGACTGTTCGTCGACTACATGCAGCTGCAGACATGCTATTTTGAAGTAAGCGGCACACATCAACTATTATTATTATTATTATTATTATTATTATTATTAATTTATTACAATAGCAACAGCAGCAGCAACTACTATTACTAGGCCCTACCAATAATAATCCTAGCAATAATGGGCCTACTATTGCTAACACTAAAACACTAATGCTATTGTTAAGAGTAACATTAATAGCACTACTGCTAAGTAAGTAGGTCAGTAAAATCTCATGAATTAATATAGCGCTTTCTAAGTAGTAGGCCTAACCGAGAAGCCGCCTATTATTAGCCGCTTATTATTAGCCGCTTATATTCTTAGTCGCTTACTACTCTACTACTACTACTACTACTACTACTACTACTACTACTACTACTACTACTACTACTACTACTGATACAACTAGATGCTAGATACTAGATGCTTCTATGCTTCGGAGTCACGTGACGTCAGTCCACGACTGGATGACGTTACGACGTGAGATGACGTCACAACCCTCCGTTTCTGCTTCCAGGTTCTTTCGCCGAATGGGAGTTCGATCCCGCTTGTCCTGACCGAGGGAAGAGGAGTCGACGACGGGGCGGGGGGCGTTACCTCGCCCCATGTGATCGAGTTCCGGTCCTACCTTCCCCCGGGCGTCCACTGCTTCCCCGTCGACGCCATCGCCAACCGAAGGGCCCTGATCGGAGACATCGTCGGCCTCGTCTTCAACACGACCGCCCCTTGTGTCGTCCAGATCCAAATGACGACGTCCAACTACATCTACGATATCCTGCCTTACATCAGATTCGGAAAGAACAACGACCTACTCTCCCTGGGTCGGCCCAAGTCAGTAGGCAGACAGCGGCGTAGCCAGGATTCGTTATTTAAGCGACGGATGGAATTAAGTGCATGATAAATGGCGAAAACAGCATTGATTTAATTATGATAAAACTCAGATTAACTCAAATAATTATTGATCGAGAAAATAAATTCACCCGGCAAACCTCAAACTTCTCATCAAAGCCAATACATTGGACAAAATGATGGAACATTTTTTTAAATGTTATAGGCTTTATCGGAAAACATTTGCCTGAATGAAACAGGGTAGGAAAAACAGCCTATCCTCTCCGTCGTTTTTGACGGGCAAATTACAGCTTAGTCTTTTATAGCAAAATAGACGTCCTTGTTATTATTATTTTTTGGACTGTGGTAGAAAATTTTAACACGTCTGTATTTACCGTCAGCCTTAATCCTTGTCTGAGAAGTCAGTTGCTGCTTCAGCTCCACTAGAAGAAGTTCGTTTCACTTCTGTCGCCAGGTGTCGTAACGGGACCGCCATCAATCAGATCTCGATCGGTTGGCATGACAACGCGGTCAACGCTTCCGGTTTAATCGTCCTCGAGAGAGACAACTGGAATGCCACGTTCCGGATTCCGGTGTCCGCCAGGATCGACCACAAGGTGGAAGACGACGAATATACGGACGTCAACTTCACCATGAAGATGGTCGTCGACGGCGCCATCTTGAATTCCACCAAAGTTCTGGTGAGGCGTGGCTACGGGCATGGGCGTGGCCATGGATGTGGGCGTGGCTGTAGATCTGGGCGTGGCTTAATTTATCACGTCAATTGTCAACTGTCGGTTATATAATATAAACGATATTACATCGAATCAAAGATATTAAAAAAACCGGATGCCTAAAGCGAGATGGGACATTATGTGTGTAATTATGCAGTAAATTCGATGATTTCATTGAGTCTATATAATGGCGGGAAGGGCTTATTTTGACAGACGAGAGTCTACAATCGTGACGTCGAGTCTGCCATCTGTCAATCAATCAACGACCCTCACATTGTCACTTTCGACAATCGGTCAGTGGCTTTCTTTGAATCCGAATGAATTTCGGAATCATATTTTGCTAAATCTAACAATGTTTTTCTATGTGGTAGGCCAAATATTTTGGCTTATTCGCATATTTCCGACTAATAGGCCTAACTCTCTTAACGATGTACTATTTGATATTTGATATTTGATATTAATCGGCTATTTTTTCAACTCTTGTTCATTTTATTTGGTTGAAGGTCTCAGACATGTCATTGATTATCTGTGTTTCCAGGTACTACAACAATCTCTACCAGGGATACTTTACCATGTACAAACATACTGCTCTTCCATATGAGGTGAGCTAATAGTAGCGTCAAAAATAAACTGTAGGTCTACTATGGCCTGCACCTATAAGTGTCTTTCCATTGTTGGAATGATGCTATCATATATTTGAAAAAAGTGGATTTCCTGGTGTTTTGACTTTTAAGGTCATAGAACATCTATGATACTTTTAATTTGAATAAAACCATTGACATGCTAACCTTGTAAGTAACTTGCATGGCGTTGAGATATTTTTAAAACTAATATTTTCTAACTGGCTTATCCACCATAGACTGTTACCTGGTTGTCGGTCCTGGTATCCTGGACTTGACCTGGATCCTGTGTGATTGTAAGTTTGCATGTCATCGACTGAAGCTTGTATACAGCATGAGGTGGCGCTATAGAAGTGTAAGGTTAGTTACGGGGTTTGAAAGACGGTTGTTTTGGGGGAATTGTAGGTTCAGATCATCTATCAATCGTGTGGTTCGAGCGCGCCAGGCGGCGAGTCCTGTAACTGCGGCGTGGCCGTCAGATCCGGCGATGACGTGCTGGTCGTCGACAGGTGTCGCCTCAAACCGGAACACTGCATCGGCGAAGACTGTCGTCTGCTGAAGGTGACGCTCTACGCCAACGGGGCACTGACCTCAGGTACGAGGATCTTCCAGGAGGACGGAGGCCTTAGCTACCAGGTGAAGTCAAGAGTCGAATCCGTATTCACAGACTGTTCAAGCGATTCGCTCAAATTAATTACTATATATATATATACTGTATATATATATATATATATATATATAACTAAATTAGGGTTTATTTATACCCGAATATTTTGCCACACAAACATTCTATACTCCATATGAGGTGCATATAAGCCTATAGTAACGTGTCAACAATAAACTGTTCTATGGTCTAGTGTCAAACGGTCTATTTTTTAAAACTAATTTAGAATATATATATATATACACGTGTGAGTGTATATATATATATGACTTTTTCTTGTAGATTATTCTACCGCATGGAACGATTGTAAAGGTTAAATCGAACGGAGTTGAACTGATCAATGTCTGGATAATTCCGTCTCCATATGATCGTGAAAATACCGTCGGTAAGTTGGCATTCGTTTGAGATCTCAAGCATTAGCTAATCGACATTCATCCCGCGCCGAATGTCACTTAAGTGGGAAACTGAATTTAGAATTTAGAAAGTTTCCCACTTAAGTGACGAAGTATAGTTAGGGCGGAACTGTTTTCAGTTCAGTTTCTATTTTCGTCTGACGTTCAAGGTCTCTGCGGAACTTTCAATGCCATTCCTGAAGACGACTTCACTTTACCTGACGGAAGTGTATTGAACATTACGAACGCAGAGGAAGAGCAGCCAAGAGAGTTCATCGAAGCGTGGAGGTAAGTTACCGATCGCCTCCGGAATCTTTAGCATTTGACTCTGGGTTGCTATAACTGGCGATGCGCTCAACGACATTGGCACGATTGATTCCATTTACGTACCTTACTAGCAAAAACATTCATCACCAGGGGCGAGTTCACGCTGGGGATGACTGGGGATGCATCCCCCCATCGGCCCACCAAAAATGCGTCTTCAATGGAAGATGATCGTCTAAAGTCACGGACCCATAACAAGTGTGAAAATGTGAAACACCGCTGATGACTTTTTTGCTTTTTAGTCTTTTTCGGGGTTTATCGGGGGCCCCTACAAGTCGCCATCTTCCTAGAAATTCATTGCACCCCCCACCAAGAGTTCTTGGAACCGCCACTGTTTGTCCCCATAGTTGATTACGAGTGATTGGGGGGGAGGAGGAGGAGGAGAGGAGGGACTGTTTCCAATTAACTATTGTAGTTTTGGGGGAATTATATTTAAAATGAGGAGATATTTTTGATGGCAGAGTTCCACCGGAGAAGAGGATCTTCATTGGAGTGATCAGCGATGAGTCATTCAGCCCTGGTAACTACTGTCGGTGCTCACATTATGTTCTGTCTGGAATAGAATGCCACTGCGGATATGGAGAACTCGTGGAAACATGCGACCTCAACCTAGGTAAAAAAAAACAATCAAGCAAACTCTCTCTCTCTCTCTCTCTCTCTCTCTCTCTCTCTCTCTCTCTCTCTCTCTCTCTCTCTGTCTCTCTCTCTGTGTGTTTTATTCTATTTTACTATAGAAGTCTACGGGTTTCGTTTTAAGCGCCTAAGAAAAAGCAGTTACTACTACTTTCGAAAGCGACATACAAATTCAAGAGATTTACTTACTCACTTATGTTGACGAGTCTGTTCAGTGACGAAATATTTGAGTAATGGAGAGTGGTGTTTCCCCTTTTCAACTGGGCCTAATTTTTGCAACGAATTGCTATTTTATCCTAGTAAGTGATGTTAGTTGATCTTACCTGTAGACTACCTTACCTTTAGTTCGTTCCTAGCACCTGTATTTGTGACTTGTCAATGAGTCTTGGAATATTCTGTTGATAAACGATCAGTCTGGACAGGTACTAATATGTGTGATGCGAAGTCTGAGGTCGGATCAGGTCAGGGTGACGTAATTTGTGACGTAATACTTTTTAGGCAACGAGTTCACGTCTGAAAATCTGACGTCACTCGTACGTCACAGTATCCGAGACTCAGATCCGTACTTGAATCAAAGTACTTACGAAGACAAAAGAGACATAAACGAAACCCTGATTCCGAGTGTAAGTATAGCAATCTAAGAGACAACTACTCACTTACTTACTTACTTCGGCATATAGATTGGCTGCACTCAAATTAGCAATATAATGATTATTTCCGGAAATTAATTGAATCTGGAAAGACGGAGCAGCGGTGGTTGATTTCATAATTATTTCAACAGTTAATTCTATGTCACGTGATCAGCAATTTTTCTTTCAGATTTATGAGGATTATTTGAAAATGCTTTAGGGAACAGTTCCCACATTTCTTATGCCTAATAGATATGGTCAGGCGAAGCCCAAGGTAAGAGTTCGTGCATTTCAGGAAAGGTGGTAAAGAAAAGTTTTTTTGAATATGGGGTCTCTGATCCAATCAGCTGAGTGCGTTAATTTTCACCGGTGCTTAGGATATTTTCTGCATAGATTAGAGTCCACGTCTATTCGCCTGTGTTTCTCACCTGTATTTCTCACCTGTATTTCTCACCTGTATTTCTCACCTGTATTTCTCACCTGTATTTTTCTCATTCTTTCAGGATCCTGCATTTCAAGGAGACGTAGAGGATGACGTAGCGAGGTTTTATTGCAAATCCTTTCTCGAAAACTCCGAGGAAACCCTGCTTACGAGATGCAGAAGTCGATCAATTGACAACGCCCACAAGGGCTGTTTGGACGATTACAAGGTTCGAATTCGTCAGATTTTCTCCCTCCAGTTTTTTTAGCAGTAGGTTCCATGTATACAATTAGCAACAGAGCGATGATCAGTGGTGTAACCAGGGTTCCGGAATAGAGGGGCGCATCGATATTTTTGGGAAGAGAATAAAACAAAATAAGTCTTGAGGAGCAAATAAACATCGTCCCTCTGTCATATGTACTACCTACTACCCCACCCCAAAAAAAAAAAAACCAAACAAACAACATAAACTACTAAACGGTTTTGCACGAATCTCACGACCGGTCCCGATCCGAATAGGGGGGCCGGGCCACCCTGCCCCGCCCTCCCCCGTGGCTATGCCAAAGGCGATGATAGCATGTGATGTCGTAAATGCAAATGTGGTTTCCATGTTGTTCGTTGTTTCAGATAACGCACAACAACGCAACAGTGGAATGGAAGATGGCGGCCACGGACGCCGCCAAGGTCGGGTGTTTGACCTGGTTTCAGAGGTCACCGAAGGTCAGACGGTTCACGGATTTCGAGAACCAAACGTGCATCAACGAGTGCTACGAAAGAGGAATCTGCGAATATGGTGAACGCACCTGTAGGACCTACACAGTTTATGTGCAATGACCTATGACCTATGACCTATGGTCATGATATGGCCCATGACCTATGGCCTATGACCTATGACCTATGACCTTTTCACTGGATTCAGGCACCTCTTCTTCAATGCCCGAGTGGCTCTTCCCTGATTCGGTGCCAGCCCCTCCCCCCCCCCGCCCCAAGTGATTTTCGATGCCAACCTCCCCACCCCACGCAGTGGAGGTAAAGATTTTTAGGGTTTTGGCTGACCTCCCCCATCGCTAGATACTCGAACTTTCCATGACAGAAATCGTTTAAACTTCTGAACGGTAGAAGTACTTGGCTAATCATTCGACATACGCGTCTAAATGTTTAACTTCTGAAAAGTTCTTATCATTACTGAAAATCTCCCGTAAAATAAATATTTCACTGAAATCACCGACGCTAAATTGACACGCAACTTATGGGCCGTGACAGAATTTTCCGAGCAACCGTTTTAAAATGCTCTTATAGATTTCTTATCCGTATTCTGCGCTCTTATAGTGGTTCTTCTAAGCCAGACCCTAATTAACCTTTTTAAACCTTATTATTATTATTATTATTATTATTATTGTTGTTGTTGTTGTTGTTGTTGTTGTTGTTATTACTACTACTACTACTACTACTACTACTACTACTACTACTACTACTACTACTACTACTACTACTACTATTACTACTACTACTACTACTGTTATTATTATTATTGTTATTGTTATTATTATTATGTAAATTTCTGAATTCTGCCACAATTAAATCTTGTTATTTCTTAACCTATTATTATTATTATTATTATTATTATTATTATTATTATTATTATTATTATTATTATTATTATTATTATTCTAGGTCGTTGCGTGTGTGAAGATGGGTTCGGTGGGGCCGACTGTAGTCTCGTCCTGTCGTCGTCGTCGTCCTCTGGAACTCCTGTCCTGTTGACGGAAGATCCGTTGCTTTGCGACAAAAGACACGAAGACTGTTCCTTTGCAACCATCTACGGCGGGAACTTCACCGACGACAACAGCATCGTCTGCACCTCAACGCAAATCAAGGTCCTTCTTACCATTCGCTCTTTTAACTACAGTAGAACTTCGTTATAACGCATACCTATAGTGGGCCTGTAAAATTTAGTACGTTATTATCATATTATGATCGGAGACACGTTATATCCAATGTCATCCAATACGGTAGCGCACCACACGAGACCGTATACATTGCGTTACGTTATAGGCCTATAGTCGAGGATGCGTTGTAACCGAGTCCGTTATAACAAGGTTCTACTGAAATTTTTTGATTGATAGCTGTAAGATCCTCACTTTACTTTCCCACTTTTAGCCGTAACGTCTCAACCAGGATAAGTTGCTGGCCCCTGGATAAAATGACCCTGCTTGATTGACACCCACCCACCTGTTGGCTATTACCGCTTAAAGCATAGACTAGGCGATCAAGAATAAGCAGCCACTGCGTTGCTGCTCTAAAGCGCTATATAAATTCGCGCGATTTTTACTTAGTTACATACTTGTTAACTCCAACGCCGCCATATTTAATTTTCCTGGTTCTCTCGGGCCTTCAATTGACGGTTTGGTTGGAATTTTTATTAACGTAGTTCTTGTTCTTTCACCGCTCTTCTTTAAACCAAGATGACCTTGAACGACCTTCTATAAATGACGTCATATTTCTGAGTAGGTGTTGGATACAGAGTCCGTGTCGTCATCGGCGAAGTCTTCTGACGTCACTGTTCTTTTCGTCAACCTGAACCAAGTGTCATGTCGTCTGCCATTCGTCGCTAGCTACAGGTTAACCGTCAAACACAACGGTATGGTCCTTTCTCCACCGTCGACAGGAAGGCAGTACAGCTCTGAGATTACCTTCATGGCCTACGATTCCGTTTGCTACACCTGCGACACCTCTGCGGAAACCTGCGTCCAGAAACAGGTGAGAAAACCCATTACCTCACTCACACCCACAAAACTCTAATCAGAGAAGAAGGAAGAAGATAAAGAAGAAGGAGGAGGAGGGGGAGAGGCAGTAGAAATATAAAATATGTGGGGAAATTCGATTTTTTCCTAGAATTATTGCCTTAGAACAGAAACTTTTCAATTAGAGGTCCATATCTATTATTTTATATACTTAAGCGGTCGCATCGTTATTATATAAAAATTCTATAATATAGACTTATAGACTTACTAAGTGAGTAAGTAAAATCTCGTTGATTTCTATAGCGCTTTCAAAAGCAACACCGCAGTATTAATGATTCTGATAACTTTAGCATTCTATGTGTGTTTAATCTGCCTATATAGGATCGTAGCTACTGCATGGTAGGTGGCGTCTGCTACGAAAACCTGCAGCCATACGCCGAAGACAACTGCATGTACTGCAACGTCTCCTATTCGAATGATTACCTCTATGATAGTCAAGGTTACACAGTCTCGCGTCTTTAAGTAATACACTGATTAAAGCAAAATTATAATGCGTCTTAATCATCGAGATGGACATTGTCTTGAAAATTTTAGCACGCCAATACTGTACTTGTATTATTCTGGAATGTGATGGGCAGGTTTCTTTTAATTAAAATAATATTGGTTATTAATTTTGCGTTCTGTTTCAGCTGTAGAGTTGTCGTCGTTGTCTAAGCCGCGTACTTCTAAGTACTTATCTTTGCTGTAGATCCGTACTGCGTTCAAAAGCGGGAGGAAGAGGCCGAGAAAAAAGCGGCCGACAAAAAGAACCAAGACATTCGCATTGCTGTCGGTTGCACGCTGTCAGGGATCATCATCATCATCTCCATCATCGCATTCGTATTGACAAAAAGGAAGGAGAAGAAGATGTAGGCAGCCTCTAATTCTTCTACTAGGCCTACTACTACTACTACTACTACTACTACTACTACTACTACTACTACTACTACTACTACTACTACTACTACTACTACTACCACCACCACCACCACCACCACTACTACTACTACTACTACTACTACTACTACTACTACTACTACTACTAATAATAATAATAATAATAATAATAATAATAATAATAATAATAATAACTTGGTTTAAGTGATTTTGTAGGATTTCTCCTGTATTGAAAACCACTGTAACGGGTTAAACTCATTTCCGTCTCTTCATATTGTCTCTGACGACCAGTTGCGCTGTGAAACTGTCTTGCAAAAATATTGAACATCTATAAATATATGCGTGTATTAATTATTATAATTATTAAACGTCAAGTTTCTTTGATAGGAAATCTGCCGAAAAATCAGAGTTGGGATCAAGCGTTGGAGACAAGATCACCTACACTAATCCTGAGTTGTAAGTACATACATACACATATACGGTATATACTTTATATGTTAGTGTATATATAGCCTATATCCGGGGGGGGCACTTTGACATTTTTCTGACCCATATGTCTTGACGAGCAGAAAAGGTCGTCGTTCCAAACGCTTTAAAGTCTGCTGTCCTGTGCGTTTTCCTCCATCTAATAGGTCTACTACCCCCCTAACCCCCTTCACCCTCAAATACTCACCGGTTTTGGACGAATCTCACGACCGGTCCGAATAGGGAGGGCGGATCCCCCCCACCCCCACCCCGTGGCTACGTCAACGATTGATCGATTGAGTGATCGATGGGTCGGTTTAAAAATCAAAATGGAGTTTGGTTAGAAGCATTTAAGGCAGTCGCTGAATTGCTGTGAAATCCTTTGGTGAATTAATTCATCTTCTGTCAATTCAGTTCTCCCACGGAACCAGTCTCAGAACTCGACGTCGGCGACAAGGGCAAGCCTCCGTCGTCGTCGTCGCCTGCATCGGCCAATAACAACACCCTGTCGCCGTACGAGAACGTAGTCGTCGAGGTGTCACCCTACTACGAAGACACCCCACCAACCACCACCACCGGCGGCTCCACCGCCTCGCCGCCGCCGCCGGTCGCCCGCTCTCCACCGAACACCATCGTCGTCAAGCACCGCGACCTGGCGAGGGTCCGTGGCGCCATAGAAGCCGAGGAACGCAACCGGACTACGAGCGTCTCTTCCGGATCTAGCAACAACAACAACATGGGCGGAGGAGGAGGAGGCGGAGGAGGAGGAGGCGAGCCCCCCCTGTCGAGGCAAGTCAGCGACGCCGCTTCCATTAAGTCCCTGGGCATCGGCGGCGGAGGTCCGATCGGATACGGGCGGGTGATTGCCTCCACCCCGAGGTCGAGGAACAATTCGACCGGTGACCAGATGGGCATCGGGGCCCACGGAATGCCGGCGTCAGTGATGGCGGCGGCGCAGTCACACAGCACCTTCGTTTCGGAGAAACTCTGACGTCACATTTCACGTTTTTTACGCTCAAATTCTATTTAATGTGAAGTTTATGTCATGAAAAATTGGGGGCCCTAACCCTTCGTCCCTACGTTCATCCCACGGGCTTCGAGTCTGTGAAGCGAACTTTGCCTTATTTTTTATATATTGACTTAATTTATATATCGAGTGCGATATAAGCATTTAAGCAGGGCCCCATTCTTTTATACGATTATCCGACCAGTTACCTCGGTTGCCCCTTCCTTCAGGTAGCCATTTTCATCACCGGTCCCAATTTACCTTCAGTGATATGAACACGTATGGCTGCTCACCTTGTCAGAATATCTGGGACAGCATATTGCTTTCAATTTCAATGTTAATTCTATGCATTACACCAGAATGGTCTTACATTTTTGTCCTACGAACCCTATGGTTCGGCCCATGTAAAGAGAGGTCTATACCGTTAAAAAGTGGGGGCCCTGGCCCATCAGACATCCAACGGGCTTTGAGTCTATGAAGTATATACATACTGTACATATATATGTAAGCTTATATATATATATATATCGATTGTTATTAAATGAATGGATTTGCCAACAACTCGACAATTTCACGTTTTTAAAACAAATTTCCGTGACGTAAAAAAGAGACAACGTAGTCAAGTCAGTTACACATGACAATGCTACATTTCCAGCATAAGACAGTCATGATGTAACATGATTATTCTAATAGTTCGCACACACATCGATTCATCAGATTTTCGCCTGCTATTCGCAGTTTTGAATAGATTGACATCATTCTAAATTGTATATATATATATATATATATATATATATATATATATATATATATATCTTATGCTTAACGGGTCTATAGATAATACAGAAGAACTTCATTATAACGGACTCGGTTATAGCTTATACTCGGTTATAGTCTACCGTGCGTTGAGCTACTGTATCAATTAAATGCTATTGGTACCTCGGATATAACGTACTGAATTTTGCAGTCCCGGTAAGCACGTTATAGCAAAGTTCTACTGTACAATCATTCGACTTCCCGCGTCTTTTGCAAACAATAATTTCAACGTCGCACTAGCAAGGTTGCACTGTACAAAGATGACATATACACCATAGCCGGTTACCTCATCAAACATAGTAACAAATTACATTGGGGCATACGGCCAACAAGTATAATGCCTAATGCGCCCGGCTTTCCCCGTCTTACCCCGTACAATATTATTACGTAATTGAGCGTCAGTAATCTGCCGCCACCTGGCGAATGCTTCAGAACTAACAGCCGTGTGTGTTTTGGATGGTGGATGACCAATTTCACGACCAGTCAGAGGAATAGGTTGTCCGTGGTCAGAGGCGCCTTTAGGTCTAAACGGTGGGGAGGAGATTGTCGCAGTTATAGCCTAGACCTGCTGGTAGCCTGAAAACAACAAGTAGGCTTAAAATAGAAGACGAAATTGAATATTTCATTTAATATGTCGAACTTTGCAATGCGATAGACCTAATCAAGTGTTAATTGCTAATATT